>CM019822.1:120704631-120732131 GCA_009763385.1 Coix lacryma-jobi var. lacryma-jobi
CACTGCCGACCCCGAGTCTGTCCTTTTTGCTCTTCAAGGCAAGCCCCGGTGCATTTAACCCCTTTCCTTGAATTTATAAAATGATTTCCTTAAATGCTTTTGAGTTAAATTATTGCATTAGGTTTATAGGAGTTGTGTGCTATCCTAATTGATGCACTATCCACCTTGACCACTGATACACCCGATACCTGCTTTTCAAAAGTATTTGAAAAATGCTTAGCAATGCTTATTGAATTAGACTTTGCAATAAAATGCCATTTTTAAAGTGTGATCACTGAAAGAATCTTTATGGGAATTTGGCTTTACTTCCCGTTCGATGACTGCTTGCCTAGCTAGTGTGGTCATTGTCGAGAAGAGGTTGTCCGCGCGTACGGTGCCGTCATGTTGTAGTCCGGGACTCAACAGTTGACACCGACCGGGACAGGGTTGAAAAACCGACAGGACCTGTACTCTTGGGTTAGAGTCCCGAGGTGCTTGTTGCTGACGGAAAAACTTTAGGGACCATCCGTATGGGGGCCTGCTGGTCAAGACTTGTAACTATTCACATACTTCGGAAAGCTCTGGCTCCGAGGAATCCTTTATTGGACCGACAACCGCGCACTGGGAGTGGAGAGATGGCGGAAGTAGCATGTACCCACGTGGTCGTCGTACCTGGATAGGAGTGGTGTACTGTACTTCGGGGTGGCGTAGGACGGGCCCAATCTTGGAGGAATCGTGGTAGACGAGTTGGCATATGCAAGCTTGGGTGCTACATATGCAGTGTGGATAGGGATCCTCAGCTGAGTATTATTTATCCGGATTAACGTTGCTCCTCGGTTATGGAGACTTGGTCACTGACTGTCAACGGAGAGTGGTTCTCAACTAGGAATGTTTTGAAATGTAAAATGAATCAGGAACGATGAAGAATTGAGGAATACTGAATCTTTCCAAAATAAAATAAGGTTTACAAAATGCTTTTTGCAAAATACCTGATCTTGCTTAAGCCTTACCTTGACTACCCTAAGCCTCTCATTCCTGAGTCTTCTCCCTTTTCTTTAGTCGGGTAAGTCTTGTTGAGTACCCCAGTACTCAGGGTTTGTTACCCATGCTGCAGGTATGACTGAGACCCCGATGTGTCTTGCGCCCTGCTGCATGACCATCGTCCAGGAAGAGGCCGATGAGGCCGAAGAATAGTTGTGCACCCTCGGGCTGGGTGATTATCAGTATCTTTATTTTGTTGTACTCCGCTACGTTGCCTTTGTCTATTTCTATTATCAGAACTTGGTTTGTAATAACTGCACCTTAATTTCTATTTGGAACCCTGCTTTGTAAAACTAATGTTATTTAAGTCTTCCGCTCTTTATTCCGATGTTATTTGTAAAAGTATGCAATGCTGTAACCGAATTGTGAGATGATCCTGCGGACATTGGGCACTGATGTAGCCCGGTGGCGAACAGGTCTTAATCACATGGAACATGGGTTCGGCTGTCAGAGGTTGACAGGGACACGTGGGCCATGAGATTAGGGCCGTTCCGTCACAGAGTGGTATCGGAGCATCTCACTTTAACGTTGCAGTGTTCGTTTTTGCGAAAACTTCAAAAGACCTTTGAGTCCAAACAAACTAAACTGACTATTTTGAGTCCAAATTGCTTCTCTCATCTTGTCTCTCATATGGCAACACTAGCTAGTGGAACAACATGTTTTAAGCCTATGTACCTTATTTATTTATTGCATTGCTTTGTTCCGTAGGAACGATTCATGCATCATGTCATAATCACTTAAGTTAACTTCCTCTCTAAGTTCGTTGGGGTAGTATGCCTTTACCTGTTCTTGCTAGCCTTTCTCATCCATCTTCTCTTATCCAGACATGGCTCGCATCAAGCTGAGCCCGCAAGTCGACTGGACCGCATGGTGTGCCACGCCACCAGCTGGCACCACGCGCTGAGGAGGAGACTGGAGAATCTTCCAACAGTCGTCGCTTTCCCGCCGCACCGTAAGAACCTGAAGGAGGAGATCAAGGATCTGAAGGCTGAGCTGAAGAACTTGGAGCATGACTTCTACCACTCACGCCTGGAGTTTTATGAGGCACGAGCTTCCCTGGAGCAGGCCAACCGGAACACGGTTCGCGCTATCGAGCAGCGCAATGATGCTTGGATCCGCGAGGACGTCACCAGAGCCGAGCTCCACGGACTGCAGCAGTACACAGCTCAGATTGAACAGTTCAATGATATGCTTCATGAGGAAGTACATCAGCTGTATGATCAACTCCACCCCTTGGTACCCCGGTTATGGAAGACCCTGAGGACGGAGTAGTGGAAGAACCCGATGTGGAACAAGAGCCAGACGTGGACGAAGAAAATGAACCTGCTGAGGACGTCCACGCTGAAGACGAGGACGAGGAGGAAGAGCCTGAGCTCATCCTCGAAGAAGACGACGGCGACGACATGATCATCTTCGATGAGGATTAGGCTCGTCGTTAGGAGATGGAGATCCCGTGTGTCTGTACCACCTGCTTACCTAAAACTTAGTCTAGGTTTGGGAGCGTTAGTCTGTCTTTTGTTAAGTCATCTGTATTTTGTTTATTTTATTTTCAGATCAGTCGCTTATCTGTCAGTCATCTTTATTGTCAGTTGTAGTATCAGTCAGTCTATGTCAGATCAATCTCAGTTTTGTATCAGAAGAAGCTATCAGTCTGTGATTTCAGAACCCTATCTAGAATGCTAAGTTCAATTGCTTAACAGATGCCTGTGAACACTCGCACTGGAGCTGGAGGTTCTGATGATGCCAACCTTCCAAACCCTCCACTGTTCCTGCTACGCTAGCAGATGCCATTGCAGCCTTGGCAGCCGCTGCTAACCTAATGGCTCAAAATCAGGGGCAGCAGAACAATGGTCACCGTGGTCGCCATAAACACAACGAGACCACATATGTGGATTTCACCGGAACCGTCCACCAGTTTTCACCAAAGCAGATGAACCCCTGGAAGCTGATGATTGGCTCCGCACTATGGAGCAAAAGTTCAGTCTTCTCCGCTGTACCGACATCCAGAAGCCCCGGTTCGCTTCCCAGCAGCTTCGTGGTCCAGCAAGCGCTTGGTATGCCAACCTGTTGGCTGCCCAGCCAGAAGGTCATCAGTTGACCTGGGAAGAGTTCCGCACCGCTTTCCGTGCACATCACATCCCTTCGGGATTAATGAAGATGAAGCTTGATCAGTTTCTGGCACTGCAGCAGAAGGACTCCACAGTGATGCAGTATGTGGGTCAGTTCAACCATCTTAGCCAGTATGCCTCAGAGTATGTCAACACAGATGAAAAGAAGAGGGATTGTTTCCTTAGAGGTCTGCATCCTAAGATCCGCAGAAGTCTGTCCAATAACCTGACCGGTTCGTATCATGATGCCGTTGATCGTGCTGTTGCATATGAAGAAAGCAACCGTCAGTATCAAGAGAAGAAGAAGAAGAAAGCAGGATCCAGCAGTGTTTCTCTGGCGGTCACAAGCGCCAGAGGGATCATATACCACCCCAGTCACCACCAAAATCGCCTACCTTACCCCAACCAGCAAGTGGTCGTCCGTACCGCGGCCACCACCCATAATGCCAACCAGCAGAGTGCCACACAGCCGAACGCCCCAGGTGTTCGTATCACCACTCCACAAACAGCCTACAACCATCCCTGCTACAACTGCGGCCAGCTTGGTCACTGGTCTCGTGAGTGCCCAAAGCCCAAGAGGTATGCCCAGAATACTCAGAAGAATCCTGGAGGATCTCAGCAGCAGCAGCAGCACCGTGTCCAGCAGCAGCATGTTCAGAAAGGCAAAGTTGTCAAGAAGCACGGGCAAGTCTACTACACCACTGTCGGCGACATCCCAGAAGGAGAGCCCGTCATGATCGGTAGGTTTCCCGTTGCCAATCATCCTGCAGTCGTGTTGTTTGATTCTGGTGCATCGCATTCCTTCATCAGTCGTACATTTGTCTCTAAGCATGAGATATCAATCGGGGAGTTGAAAGAAAGTTTCTGTATATTTTGCCTGGAGGGCGTATAAGTACTAAGGAAGTGGTTCGCAATATACGGTGATGTTGGGGAAACACATATTTCCTACCACCATGATAGTGCTATGTGATCAGGAGATAGATGTCATTCTAGGCATGAATTGGATGTGCCAGTATAAGGCTATGATTGACATCCTGAATAGGGTTGTGAGAGTGGACATTCCCAACAGTACCTCCAAACTCCTTCTCCAACTCCCAATGCCTCAAAAACCAGCAGCCACACTTTTGAATACCACCTATGTTCTGGAAACCAGAGACATCCCCGTGGTCTGTGAATTCCCTGATGTTTTTCCAGAGGACTTACCTGGTCTGCCTCCTGACCGTGATGTTGAGTTTGCCATAGAGCTAAAGCCTGGGACTGCTCCTATATCCCGCAGAGCTTATCGAATGCCTCCTAGAGAGTTGGCGGAGCTGAAAACTCAGTTACAAGATTTGTTGGACAAGGGCTTCATTCGCCCAAGCTCGTCTCCTTGGGGCTGTCCTGCAATCTTTGTAAAGAAGAAAGACAAGAGTCTCAGGCTATGTGTTGATTATCGCCCACTAATGAAGTCACCATCAAAAATAAATATCCCTTGCCTCGTATTGATCTTCTCTTTGACCAGTTAGCTGGAGCCAAAGTATTCTCCAAGATCGATCTCAGATCTGGCTACCACCAAAAATACGTCCTGAAGATATTCCTAAAACAGCTTTCACCACCAGATACGGCCTATATGAGTACTTGGTCATGTCCTTCGGTTTGACCAATGCCCCTGCTCATTTCATGTACCTCATGAACTCTGTGTTCATGCCAGAGCTTGATAAATTCGTGGTCGTGTTCATTGACGACATCCTTGTCTACTCAAAAACCCCTGAAGATCATGCCGAACATCTTCGTATCGTTCTATCCCGTCTCAGAGATCATCAGCTTTATGCCAAGTTCAGTAAATGTGAGTTCTGGTTAGATCAGATACAGTTCTTGGTCATGTCCTATCCGCTGAAGGTGTGTCAGTTGACCCTGGTAAAGTGGCAGACATTCTGGATTGGAAGCCACCTACCACTGTTCACCAAGTCCGCAGCTTTATGGGAATGGCTGGATATTATCGTCGATTCATTCCGGATTTCTCCAGAATCGCCAAGCCTATCACTGAGTTAGTAAAGAATTCTGTGAAGTTTGTCTGGTCACCAGCCTGTGAGCAAGCCTTTCAAACTCTGAAGAAACTGTTAACTACATCACCAGTGCTAGCCCAGCCGAACATTGAAAAGCCCTTTGATGTCTTCTGTGATGCATCTGGTACTGGTTTGGGCTGTGTTTTGATGCAAGAAGGTCGAGTGATCGCATATGCCTCCCGACAGCTTAAGCGACATGAAGAGAATTATCCAACCCATGATCTTGAGTTAGCAGCAGTGGTGCATGCCTTAAAGATCTGGCGTCATTATCTGTTGGGCAGTACCTGTAATGTGTACACTGATCACAAAAGCCTGAAGTATATCTCACTCAAGAGGAACTGAATATGAGGCAGAGAAGATGGCTTGAGTTAATTAAGGACTATGATCTTGAAGTGCATTACCATCCGGGTAAGGCGAATGTGGTTGCCGATGCGCTCAGTCGCAAGTCATATTGCAACTGTCTGATGATGAAACCCTATGATTCTTCTTTGTGTTATGAGCTGGAAAAGTTGAATATTGAAATGATTCCACAAGGAACTCTGAATAATATCAGAATAGAAACCCTATCAAAGAGCAGATCATCGCTGCACAGAAAGATAACCCTGGAATCAAGCACATCATCGAAAAGGTCCAATCCGGAAAGGCTGATTGTTTCAGGATTGATGATACAGGAGTAGTATGGTTAAGAATCGGTTAGTAGTTCCTAAAGTGCCTGAGTTAAGAAAGTTAATCCTTGATGAAGCACACTTGACTAGATTCTCCATCCACCCCGGCAGCAACAAGATGTACCAGGACTTGAAGCAAAGGTTCTGGTGGACAAAGATGAAGATTGAGATCGCCCGGTATGTCGCTCAGTGTGATACTTGCCAGAAAGTCAAAGCCGTGCACATGAGGCCCGGAGGAGAATTGCAACCTTTACCTGTACCTGCTTGGAAATGGGACGATATCAGTATGGATTTTATCAATGGGCTACCAAAGACACCAAAAGGTTTTGATTCCATCTGGGTGATCGTGGATCGCCTCACTAAGCAAGCTCATTTCCTGCCAGTCAAAACCAGCTACACCGTCCCCACATATGCCACTTTGTACAAGAACCACATAGTGAAACTCCATGGCATACCCAAGACCATTGTCTCTGATCGTGGTACTCAGTTTGTCGCAAAGTTCTGGAAAGCGTTCCATACCTCACTTGGAACCAAGCTCTTGCATAGTACGGCATATCATCCGCAAACAGATGGACAAACTGAGCGAGTCAACCAAGTGCTAGAGGATATGTTGAGAGCCTGCGTGCTCACCTTCGCAGATACTTGGGATAACTGTTTGCCCTTGGCAGAATTCTCGTATAATAACAGTTATCAGGAGAGCATCAAAATGGCACCCTTTGAAGCACTGTACGGTCGCCGTTGTCGTACACCTCTCAGTTGGTCTGAACCTGGAGAAAGAGAATTCTTTGGAGTTGACCTAGTGAAAGATATGGAAGAAAAGTCAAGCAAATACAAGAGAATATGAAAATTGCGCAATCTCGACAGAAGAGCTATGCTGACAAAAGACGTCGACCTCTGAAGTTTCAAATCGGGAGATTTGTGTACCTGAAAGTCTCACCCACCAAAGAGAGTCACTCGTTTGGAGTTAAAGGGAAGTTAGCACCACGCTATATTGGTCCCTTTGAAATTTGGAATGCTGGCAAGGTAGCTTACAAGCTAAGTTTGCCATCATCTTTCCGCCGTCCATAATGTGTTTCACGTCTCCCAACTCAAGAAGTGTCTCCGAGTACCCGAACACGTGGTGGAAGTTGAAGTGTTGAATTAGAACCCGATCTGTCATACTCTGAATATCCAGTTCGTGTGTTGGATTACAAGGACCGTGTTACCCGGAGGACTACCACAAGATGGTACAAGGTCCAGTGGAACCAACACTCTGAAGAAGAAGCCACTTGGGAATCCGAAGACTTCTTAGCAAAGAGCTATCCCGACTTTCTCGATACTCTGTAGATATAAGGTTTTACCCTTGTCCTTCTTAAGACGCAGAATCTCGGGGCGAGATTTCTTTTTAGGGGGGAAGGTTGTAACACCTCTGGTGTTTAATCTGTAATTAACCTGACATGTCATCATCATTAGTCATAATCATTCTTGTCATGCATTAATGTTTGTCTAGTGGTTGCTTGCCTTTACCTTTTCCTAAAAGGTATTTTGTGTGTAGTGATCCCTTTTTCTAAAAACCCTAAAAGCCCAAATCTTCCTATAAGGGCAAAATGGTAATTTCAACTCTGTGCCTAGTCTTGTGTATTTCTTGTTCAATTTGATGTCTTGAAGTTTTGTTGTGTTATTCAAAATCAAAATCAAAAATCAGATTTCAAATCCTTTTGAAAAACCCTAATTCAAACCCTGGTTTTTACCCCTCTTTTAATAAGTTAAAAAATATTCAAAATTTGGACTTGGTCCAAAAAGCAAAGTTGTAGATCTTGTCAAGAGGAACAACTTTGGTTTTTACAGATTTTCAAGTTTCAATATAAAATTAAAAGTAATTTTGAATTTATTAAAATCCCAAAAGTGTCCCTTTTCAAATTTCAAATGTGATTCAAAAACTTTTGAATTTTGAAAATGTTCATATTGACAAAGTTGTAGATCTCCTTTTTCTGCACAATTGGTGTTTTGAGTTTTTGTTGCTCAGTTCAAATTGGAGAGTAATTTGCAAAATACAGAAAACAGTTCAAAGTCAAACCCTAGACCTAGCCCTGTTCATCTTCAACCTAGAGCTACGGGGGGCCCGGCCGTGGCCGAGCCGCGGCGCTGCGCGTGCCGCACGCCTGGCCGCTCCTCGCTGCCACCAGTCTGCGCCGCTGACACCGTGCTCATTCCGCACCGCACGCGAGCGCTGACCCTCTCTCCCGTCCCCCACTGCTCCCAGCACGTCGCCGCCGCGTGGCCGTCGCCGCGCGAACGCACACCGGTCCCCGGCCCTGCGCGCCGCCCGTCTTCCGCCAGCGTGCAATCGATTGCGCACGCTTCGGCAAGCTTATCCGCCTGCACGCGACGCTTCCGTCCCGAGCGCGGCTATAAAAGCCACCGCCGGCCGTCGTTCCTCCGCCACCGTCGCCAGCTCACTCCAGAGTCTCCGCCGCTCAACCACCTAGCCCAGAAGCTTCGCCTTGAGCTCGCGAAGCTTCCCAGCCCCTCAATTTTTGCCTCCGCGCCTCCAATCGCCCGGCGTAACCCCATCTTCCCAAACTCCGGCGAAACACCGGTGAGCACGGGATTGAGAAATACTCTCCCCGGCCGTGATCTTTCCTCCCCGACCCCTGCTTCATCTTCCTCATCTTGGTGCGCTCTTAACCCGCTCCTGGTGACCGTGTCTGGTGTACAGGGTCGCCGGCACGCCGCTCGCCGCGAGAGAGCTCCGCCGAAACACCGCCACGTCGAGCTCCCTCCTTCGACCCTTGTTCCGTCCCGCCGAGCCCTGCCTCCGACCCGTGGTAAGCACTCGAAGCCCGGTCTCTGCTTCCACTCCGCTTCGCCCGAGCCAGGCCTCGAGCAAGCACTCGCTCGAGCCAGGCCTCGAGCAGACACGTACCCTCGCCACTTCACCGAGCCCAGCCTCGGAGCGGACTCACACAACGCTTCGCCCGAGCCTAGCCTCGAGCGGACTCACGCACCCTCAGCTCGCCGAGCCTAGCCTCGAGCAAGCATGCACCCTCCGCTTGCCCGAGTCTCCCGGCCAGGCCTCGGACGAAACGATCGTTTTCCGTCTCGCCGAGCCTCCCGGCCAGGCCTCGGACGAAACGATCGTTTTCCGTCTCGCCCGAGCCTCCCGGCCAGGCCTCGGACGGCCGTTTGTTTCCGCTTCGCCCGAGCCCTGCGAGGAGGGAGCACAGTGCTCTTTTCCTTTTGGAAGTTGTGAATAGTCTGCTATTTCATCTTTTTGTATGATTTTCTGTGTTGCTCGAAAAATTCTGAAAATTTACAGTTAACTCTTTATACCTTGTGGTTTTAGAAAAATATGAAACTTGGACTTGGTTGTGCACAAAATTTGAAAATGAAAAAAATAATCCCTTTTAATTAAGAAATGAATGGTTTTAGATTTTAGAAAAACATGTGTAGCTCCAAAAATCATGAGATAAATTTTTATGTGCTAGTATGTCATGCTTAGTCTCTGGTAGATTTTTGAGGCCTTTTGGAGTAACTCATAAAATGACCTTTTTATATAATTAGGAAAAATAAAAAAATCAAGTAGAGTTCATGTTGTATGCCCTGTGTTGCATTGTTCATGCTAGCATACTCATGTGCATACATCATTGCATCCGTATAGTGACCGAATGAGAAGGAATCAAAGTCGAGGCAGCCGCTGACGAACCTACCCCTAAGGCTACCCCGAGCTCCGACACCTGCACTGCCGACCCCGAGTCTGTCTTTTTGCTCTTCAAGGCAAGCCCCGGTGCATTTACCCCTTTCCTTGAATTTATAAATGATTTGCTTAAATGCTTTTGAGTTAAATTATTGCATTAGGTTTATAGGAGTTGGGTGCTATCCTAATTGATGCACTATCCACCTTGACCACTGATACACCCGATTCCTGCTTTTCAAAAGTATTTGAAAAATGCTTAGCAATGCTTATTGAATTAGACTTTGCAATAAAATGCCATTTTTAAAGGTGTGATCACTGAAAGAATCTTTATGAGAATTTGGCTTTACTTCCCGTTCGATGACTGCTTGCCTAGCTAGCATGTGGTCATTGTCGAGAAGAGGTTGTCCGCGCGTACGGTGCCGTCATGTTGTAGTCCGGACTCAACAGTTGACACCGACCGGGATAGGTTGAAAAACCGACAGGACCTGTACTCTTGGGTTAGAGTCCCGAGGTGCTTGTTGCTGACGGAAAAACTTTAGGGACCATCCGTATGGGGGCCTGCTGGTCAAGACTTGTAACTATTCACATACTTCGGAAAGCTCTCGCTCCGAGGAATCCTTTATTGGACCGACAACCGCGCACTGGGAGTGAAGAGATGGCGGAAGTAGCATGTACCCACGTGGTCGTCGTACCTGGATAGGAGTGGTGTACTGTACTTCCGGGTGGCGTAGGACCGGGCCCAATCTTGGAGGAATCGTGGTAGACGAGTTGGCATATGCAAGCTTGGGTGCTACATATGCAGTGTGGATAGGGATCCTCAGCTGAGTATTATTTATCCGGATTAACGTTGCTCCTCGGTTATGGAGACTTGGTCACTGACTGTCAACGGAGAGTGGTTCTCAACTAGGAATGTTTTGAAATGTAAAATGAATCAGGAGGAACGATGAAGAATTGAGGAATACGGAATTTTTCAAAATAAAATAAGGTTTACAAAATGCTTTTCTGCAAAATACCTGATCTTGCTTAAGCCTTACCTTGACTACCCTAAGCCTCTCATTCCTGAGTCTTCTCCCTTTTCTTTAGTCGGATAAGTCTTGTTGAGTACCCCAGTACTCAGGGTTGTTACCCATGCTGCAGGTATGACTGAGACCCCGATGTGTCTTGCGCCCTGCTGCATGACCATCGTCCAGGAAGAGGCCGATGAGGCCGAAGAATAGTTGTGCACCCTCGGGCTGGGTGATTATCAGTATCTTTATTTTGTTGTACTCCGCTACGTTGCCTTTGTCTATTTCTATTATCAGAACTTGGTTTGTAATAACTGCACCTTAATTTCTATTTGGAACCCTGCTTTGTAAAACTAATGTTATTTAAGTCTTCCGCTCTTTATTCCGATGTTATTTGTAAAAGTATGCAATGCTGTAACCGAATTGTGAGATGATCCTGCGGACATTGGGCACTGATGTAGCCCGATGGCGAACAGGTCTTAATCACATGGAACATGGGTTCGGCTGTCAAAGGTTGAATGGGACACGTGGGCCATGAGATTAGGGCCGTTCCGTCACAACTTCAGGCACTGGGGGCAAAGGTGAGCAGTGATCGGCTTATGTGTTAGACTTATGGATTATGGACTTCTCGTATGTGTTGGACATGTGTTGGTTGAACTTGAACTTGTGATGGATGGATGGACAGAATTGTGTGACATGTATGGATTATGCGATGGATTTATGTTGTTTTGTGATGGATGGACATGAATGTGATAAATATTATGTTCTGTGTGATGGAATATGGATATGTGATATATATATTGTTTTGTGTGACAAAAATGAAAAAAAGAAAAAAAAGAAAAAAAAATCTCAGCTTTGCCGAGTGCCACACTCGACAAAGGTGCCATGGCACTCGGCAAAGCTGGGCAAAATTAACCCAGTTCTACCTCTTTGCCGAGTGTCGGCCACGTGGCACTCGACAAAGAGGGCTTCTTTGCCGAGTGCCAGGGTCAGCACTCGGCAAAGATTTTTTTCAAAAAAGTAAACAGATTTTCTTTGCCGAGTGTCGGCCACGTGGCACTCGACAAAGAAGCCCTCTTTGCCGAGTGTCAGGTGGCCGTCACTCGGCAAAGAATTTTTCAAAAAAAAAGAAAACAAATCCTTTGCCGAGTGCCTGCCACGTCAACACTAGGCAAAGAAGTCGTCAAGTTGACGGTCGCTGTTTCTTTGGCGAGTGCTGACTTGGCCCTCGGCAAAGGCTTTGCCGAGTGCCCAATTTCTGGCACTCGGCAAAGAAGCCTTTGTCGACAGCTTCTTTGCTGACTAATCTTTGCCGAGTGCAGCACTCGGCAAAGCCTTTGCCGAGTGCAAAAGGGCCTTTGCCGAGTGCTGCTGGCACTCGGCAAAGTCGTTATACCCTGTAGTGACTTCTGTATATGTGGCTCAGACATCATCACTGGGTTACCCAGTAGATTACGAAGCTCAGTCTAGACTTGAGGGCCGACTAGCTAGCTTTGAGCGCCGCGCTCCATCTCTGCCATTGTCCCGGTGCTGAGGATGACGTTGTTGGAGGCGCACCACGCCAGGTACGCCAGGTACTCTAGGTACTCTAGGTGTGAAGTTGGGCGATGATTTTTTGGGAGGAGGAAGATAAGGTTTCTAGTTTGTAGAATGAGCTCTTGGAGGCTCCCTTCTCTGAAGAAGAAGTTAGACCGGCAGTGTTTCAATCCTATGCGGAAGGGGCCCTGGGCCCAGATGGTTTTTCTTTTATGTTTTACCAGACCTTTTGGGCGACTATCAAAGATGATTTTATGAGATTGATCAGAGCTTTTGAGTCTAGTCAGTTGAATCTTGATAGATTAAACTATGCAATGATCACTTTGATTCCTAAAGAGCCTGAGGCTAAACATCTTAGGAAGTTTAGGCCTATCAGTCTTTTAAATTGCAGTTTCAAAATCTTTTCTAAAGTCCTAAATAATAGGCTGATCAAAATAGCTAACAGGCTTATATCTCCTAATCAGACAACCTTCATGAAGGGTAGATTTATTTTAGAAAGCGTTGTGGCGGCTCATGAGATAGTTCATGATATTCATAACAACAAACAAAGTGGTATTATTCTGAAGTTAGACTATGAGAAGGCCTACGAAAAGGTGAGTTGGGCTTTTATGGAAGATATGATGAGGTAACGAGGGTTTGGTCCCAAATGGAAAAAATGGATAAAAACTGTTATTCAGGGAGGCTCTATATGTGTCAGAATGAGTGACGAAAATATCTCCTATTTTAAACCTGGGAAGGAGCTAAGGCAGGGGGACACTTTGTCTCCACTGTTATTTAACTTAGTGGCGTACATTTTTACTAGGATGCTTGTGAAAGCAGCTAGTAATAATCTGTTTTCTAGCTTGTTGCCGCAAGTTGTGGATGGAGGTATTATTAGCTTGCAGTATGCGGATGATACCCTACTATTTTTGGAAAACAATGTAGAAAAAGCTAATAATTTGAAGTGGTTACTTCTGTGCTATGAGCAAATGACTGGTATGAAAATTAATTATGAAAAAAGAGATCTTCTGACTATTGGTATTGATGAAGAGAGGTGTAATGAGTTGGTGCTGTTTTTTGTTGTAAAACTGGGGATTTTCCAATTACGTATTTGGGTGTTTCGTTACATTTCTCAAAACTTAGGAGAGAAGACCTTTAACCTATTATTGACAAGATTATGAAAAGAATTGTTGGGTGGAAAGGTAGGCTTTTGTCCTATGGAGGATGCCTTACGTTACATAAAACCTGCCTTGCAAGCATTCCAATTTATTTGTTGTCTATTATTAAATTTCCTAGATGGGCAATTGAAATGATTAATTCTCATATGGCCCGATTCTTATGGAACAATAATGAAGAAAAGCATAGGTATCACCTAGCCCATTGGCAGTTAGTGGCTCAGGATAAAAATTGGGAGGTTTAGGCATCCCTGATCTCAGGAATTTAAATTTGGCTCTTCTAAGTTCTTGGATTTTTAGATACAATCTAAATTCGGATGCTATTTGGACTAAAATTGTAGAGTACAAGTATAGGATTGGGAGTCCAAATATTTGTTGTTGTTTAAACAACCAAGCTTCTCCTTTTGGAAAGGGGTCACTTGGGCTTTACAAGCTGGTCTTATGGGTATTATGTGGAAGGTGGGAAATGGACAAAAAGTTAGGTTCTCGGAAGACCATTGGCAAGGAAACTCTAGTCTAGCTATACAGTTCTGGCCTTTGTATGTGATCAATGAGCAACAAGGGGTGACTATTGATCAGGGTATGGGACGGGGAGACTTTGAGTCGACTCTCCTTTAGGAGAAATGTGTCAGAAAGGTTAATGGATATGTGGTTCGAGCTAGTAGGTATTATAGAGGAGGTCAGTCTAGGAGAGGAAGAGGACCAAATTATTTGGAGTTTCAGCTTCAATGGCCGGTTTTCTGTCCAATCTTTGTATGCAGTCATTAACCACCGGGGTGTTAAACCTGTGTATGTTCATGCGGTTTGGAAATTAAAAATTCCGCCTAGAGTTTAGATTTTCTTATGGTTGTTGTCAAAGAACAAGATCCTAACAAGAGACAATCTAAATAAAAGAAGGCAGTTGGAGGATTTATCTTGCCTTTTCTGTTCTGAGACAGAATCAGTCCACCATATACTCTTTGATTGTACTTGAAAGGATCAAGATGCCCAAGAGGGGGGTGAATTGGGCTTTTCTAAAACTTCTTGCAAGAATTAAATCCTAACAAGCCCAATTAACCCCTTAGTGCCTAGAAGTGTGTTTCACTAACAACAACCGCACAAAAGACTATCGCTAAACCATTTCTACTCTAGCATGACAATTCAAGTAAGGATGAACAACAAGTAAATTGCGGAATTAAATTGCTCAAATGTAAATGCGTAAGTAAAGAGAGTAGAGATGACACGACGATCTTTTTCCCGAGGTATCGAGGTGTCGGCACACCCCCTAGTCCTCGTTGGAGCACCCGCGCAAGGGT
Source organism: Coix lacryma-jobi var. lacryma-jobi (assembly GCA_009763385.1). NCBI lineage: Eukaryota > Viridiplantae > Streptophyta > Magnoliopsida > Poales > Poaceae > Coix > Coix lacryma-jobi. The sequence continues at coordinate 120,719,135 of CM019822.1, forward strand.
ATCACCCCCCCCCCCTTGATCCGCGCAAGGATCAAGTGCTCACTACGAGCTGATTCTTCACAACTCCGGCCCGGTGAATCGCTCGCTACGGTCACAACTTGACTTGGGTCATCCACAAAGCCTCCGGATGATCGCCAAGCTCTTCGATCACCACCAAGCCGTCTAGGTGATGCCGATCACCAAGAGTAACAAGCTAGAACTCTCACTTGACCAAGACAAGGCCAAAGAGATGGATGGATGCACACTTGCTACTCAATTCTCACTAGGAGGTCACTAATTCTCTCAATTAGCAATTCACTCAACCTCACTAGGGCTCTTGCACTATCTCACACTCACAATGTGTCTCTCAGCAGATGGAAGTGGCAAGAACATTCTAATGGATGAGGGGAAAGAGTATAAATACTCCCCCAAACGGTCATCCAAAACAGCACCAAACAGCTGTCTCTGCGGGGGCATCGGACGCTCCGATGCTAGGCATCGGACGCGCCGATGACCTCGACCAACGGTCGACTGTACCATTCTGTCAGACATGTTAAAGGAGCATCAGACGCGTCCGATGTGGATTTACCCTCTCTGGAACCTCTCTAGATGGCCATCGGACGCTGGCCCTTAGCGTCCGATGCCAGCGTCCGGTGCAAGCCCAAGTTCATGCGCACGTGAACAATGACACGGGCGCGTTCGATGTGGCAACATCGTCGCGTCCGATGCCACGCACCAGACTAAACCCTAGTCTGAGTGAGCATCAGACGCATCCGATGCTCACCAGGCCAGCGTCTGATGCCCATAACAAGGGCAAAACCAACTCGGATCACGACGCGGCCTTAACGACTTTTGATCCTCTCGACATAAGGCATCTCCTTGAGCTACCTAGGGCTATGAAATAACAAGTGTGCACCACACCTACCTCAATAGACTCATCTAGTTCAAGCTACTGATTCACGCTCCTTTATAGTACGGCCAAAGGAAAAACAAAGACCTAAGACTACATAAGTGTCCTCCAACACCATATGACACTTAGCCTAGTCTACCACCATCTTCGTCGTCCGTGCTTTGAAAACTGAAACGATATCCATCGCCAGGGGACATGAACTCCATATGCCCGTATCGTCGCCATTACCGTGACCTAACTCAATCCTGTTTCTGCAAAACACACGTTAGTCACAGTAATCTTGTGTTTCATCCAATCACCGAAACCCACTAGGGGCCAAGATGCATTCAATCTCCCCCTTTTGGTGATTGATGACAACACGAGATCGAGTATAGATAGAAGAGGTTTTTAATTCATGACATGTATGAACTTGCAATGAATAAGAGAAAATGATTAGGGGCGAGCTCATACATATCATGCCATCATCCTGAACTCAACAAGTTAGAGTGAATAGCAAGTGCAAGAGTAAAGAGCTCGAATACATAACAAGTGAGAATTAAGCGCAAGTAATCGAGTGAAATGAAATGACATGCTATATAATATATCATAGTGAGCACAACACATGTCACAAGGTCCATAGCACACATATATAACAAGGTAATGTGCAAAAGGTACGATAAGTAAAGAGCGTATGTGAACATAACATATCAAAAGATGCAAATCCCTCTCACACCGCTCCCCTTATCGCTATACTCATCCACTCTCCCCCTTTGGCATCAAGCCCCAAACTAAGAGTCGGAGGGCGGAGGTGGTGCAGATGAGTCAGGAGCAGTCTTCGGAGTACGCTGAGTGAACTCGAACTGCTGAAGGAGCGCCTCGGAGTCTGAGGAAGAAGAGCTTGGAGCCTGCTAACCCTCTGGAGCTGGAAGCTATGGCGAAGCGGTCCGGGTCAGCTCTGGCACTGACTGCTCTGGCTTTGTCTGCTCTGAAGCCGTCTCAGTCTGTGTAGCTGTAGCAACCTGAGGATTGGAGTGCGGAAGCTCATGTATCGGAGAAAGCTCAGGGTGTACAGTCATAGTCATCTCTGACTGGACAGGCTCAGTCTGCTCTGAAGACGCGACGAAGCTCGGTAGGGTCTTAGTGGTAGAAGTCACTAGAGCCGTCGTCGTCTGCACTGGATCCTGAAGATCAGGCGTGGGAAATCCAGTAGGCTCACTGAAATTGGCCGACAGATCCCGAGTCACTGTGGTAGTCGTCGCATAGAGGGACTCTGTCGGGCGGAGAGTGAAGCCGGTGCGCAGTGGACTGAAAAGCGGGGCCCCGCCTGGAGGAGCAGTGAAACTCGTAAACTGTGAAGTGCTGGGGCCCACAAGTTGTTGCTGCTGCTGAAACTGTGGTGGCTGCCATTGAAGCTGGTGCTGGTGAGGGGGCTGCTGCCACTGCCACTGAGGACCACTCGCAAGTCTCTCCATGAAGCTGAGTGTCTGCCGCTGCAACGCCATCATCTGCCGCTGCAGGGCTTCTGACCGCTCCTGAGCCTACTGCTGAGCCAGGGCCTGCTGCTGAGCCAAACGCTGTTGCTCCTGGGCTAACCTCTGGACGTCCTGAGTGACTGTCCTCTGCTGCTCCTCCATCCGTGCAAGAATAGCTAGAAGGGCTGGATCGGAGGAGGCAGTACCAGACGTCCCGGCCTGTGAGTCGTGAGCTCTAGGCTAAAAGCGGAGCAGGAGCTGGTAGTCCTCGTCGGAGCTGTCGGTGGGGTCGTCTGCGACGAATGTGTCACCACCCTCTAGGTCGGCAAGCTCCTGCTCTGCGAGTGCCCGGACTGTATCGTCCTGCTCCTGTGCAGACTCTGGCACCTCTGAATGCTACCTCGAGCTGGACGGACCCTGCTGCTCCTGCTACCTGCGGTCCCGACCATGTCCCAACAGCTGACTCATGTTATACTCAGGGAACACGGTCGCGGAGCCAGTGAGAGACTGACTGGGGTGAGATCCAGTGGTGGCAGCTACCTTCCACAGTATATAGGAAATCCAATGGGCATATGGTAGCTGTCGGCGGGCCTTGATGCCCTCTGCAACGGTATCCTCCATCTCACACAAGATGACGTCCTAGACGTCGAACTCCTGCTGCCTGACCATATAAGCAAGTAACCACAGCTGCAGACGAGAAAGTCCCTCTCGGAAGCCCACCCTAGAAAGCAAGGTCCGCCGAAGAACCTCGTTGTGGATCCGAGTCGTAGGGGTGAGATCCCTAGGCGCGCGACTCGAACCCTCACCGAAGGGCTCAGTGAAGCAGGGGCGGACCAAGTCAGTCGACGGCTGTGCACCACCGTGAGGGCGGCGGGGCGGCTCCGTCCTGTCGTAGCACAGGTCGTGGATCCGGGTCTGACAGTGTCGCAGTCCAAACCAACCCCGGATCTCTGAAGAAAACAGCCTGTAGTGCTCCCCCTTAAATGCGAACTCGATCGTCTCTCGGTCAGGGTGCACCCATAGCGAGGCATAGAACTGAAACACCCAGTCCTCAATATATGAGCCAGACCGCCCTAGAAGGACCACCAAACCAGGTACATAGGTGAAAATGGAGCGGATCTGCTCTCCAGCTGCTGTGACTACGGCCTCCAGAGGACAGACACGCTGCGAACGCAAGCAGATGCCGGTGTTCCTGTATCCCTGATAGAAATCCTCTTACAGCACTGTATAGAAAGCTGCCCCTGCCTGCTGCTGCCTCTCCCTAGGGAACCACTGCTCGACGGGTACAAGTCTCAGAGTCTGAATCTGTGAGCAAGTAGCTGCCCGGAGGTCCAGCCGCGGGATCGGCGGGGGCGCACGTCTCGACGGAGCACGTGCTCCCCGCAGAGGGACGTCGGGCCGGGGTGGCACCGCAGTCCTGCGACGAGTGGACCGGTGCCGGTGAACCTCCTCAGTAACCTCCTCCTCAGCTTCTGCCTCTGCCTCAGCTGCCTCTGGGACCTCTGCTGCCTCGGCCTCTGCCTGGCCCTGCCCGGAGCTCTCGGGCTCCACACCCGGAGACGTGAACGTCGTCCGACGACCGGCAGCCATAAGCGTGCCAGTCGGCGAGCCGTGTCAACGCTCGACCTCCTCAACTGCACGCCTCTGCTCTAGCGACAGCTGGTCCTCTATCCACAAGCCGCCACCACGGCTACCCTGCTCTGCACGCTCTGCGGCGTCTGCCACTGCCCTGGCCTGATCGGCCTCTCGCTGCTCCCTGGTGCGCTTCCTGCGCGTGATCAGCTTCCCCTTCCCAGGCCTCTGACCGGAAGGGGGGACGGGGAGGAGAGTCCCCTGGGCCACCACCGACGTTCTTGCAGCGCGGCATGGCTGACAAGAACAAGAAACACTAGCGCTGAAAGGACTCTGGACTGCCGCTAGACAACCCAAACTGACAGATACTCCCCCTGACACTGGCACTAAACTGCGCTGTCACTCGTGAGGCTTGGCCTCGATCCTTACCCGCGGTCTTGGCCCCGGGTTAGCTGACACTGCCCAACTGCCAAGCTGTCACTGACACTGACTCGCTGCATAGAATAGATCGGATATATATAAGAAACATATAATCTAGAGATGAGAGGGCCTATGGAAGCAAGGCATGTAGAGAAGAAAAGGAAACAGGCTTTGCTACCTGACGATCGACGAAACGACCCAAGAGCGAGGTAAGTCACAGATGTTTGGGCCCCCACGTGTCACACCAAGGATGTCTGCAAAGATGGCGAGGCGAAACATGGGTCAGACAAGGTGGAACGACCATTGAGACATTTTGTCGAGCATGTAATATGTGTGGATCATGAAGGAGATGGTGGTTGCTCACTGTTGGGGCCAAGGGTCGGTAAAGAGATCGCCGAGGGGTTGAGGACGCGAGGGTGAAGCTCCGGCGAGCAGAGGAGCTCGGGGACGCACGGCATCGGCGAGATAGCCGCCGGTGGAGGAGCTCCGGCGAGCGAGCGCGGCAAGGTGCGCGCGCGGCGGAGGGGGAGTCGGCGGTGGAGGGGAGGCGCGGCGAGATGCAGCTGCGGGCGGCCGGCCGCGAGGGCGCGGGGCGGGGGCGGCCGGAGCGAGGTGGAGCTAGGGTTAGGGCGCAAGGCAGCGGCGACGGGCTTGGTTGCGGGCGGCACATGGAGGAAGACGGAGGGGAATGGTATGACGCGTGGGACCTAAGAGCCAGTGAAAAGAACTCAACGCGCCACTTAAAGGGGCATCAGACGCGCCGATGTAAACACATCGGACGCTCTGATGCCTGTCCAGAGAGCTCCAGAACGGCCAAAATCACATCGGACGCGTCCTTTGCCTCGGCATCGGACGCTGGGCAGCGTCCGATGGAGCATCGGACACTCCGATGGAGACACATCGGACGCTACCCTAACACTGTTCCAGCCGGAGTTGTCTACAGTGCAGGGCATCAGACGCTGGGGGAGCGTCCGATGCCTCATTTTGGGCTGTTTTGAAGATTTCTGTTATGGCTCCCTCTCCCAACCAAGTTCCAACTCAAATAAGAGGCAAATAAAACCAGTTGGAACCTAGTATGAGCATCCTCGCATAAACCCTCGATTTCATAAATATTTTGCCATAGGCTACATATCATTTTTAGGTAAAATAAGCGATAAATCCCGAGGAGACAACATGTGGCCACCAAAACTAGGGGTCTCAACCATTAGGAGTCTCAAATGCTCCCCCTAGCAGTGGACGAACACATCGGTTGCTCAAAGCTTAACCGAGAAGAAACGACAAAGCAACACACATGCATATGCAATGCAATACGGAATTTGAATCTAGGTTGCTTGTCAAGTTTGCTCATGGGTAAGCTTCTTCACACGCTTTTTAGGGCGGTTATCTTAACCACGTCTGACAAGCCTATGTGCATAGCATAATTTAAACATGGCATATGATACAATGCAATGCAAAGACAACCTCCTTTCACCTTTTGACAAAGTTACTTAGATCAAGCACATTAAGCTCACTTCACAATCTACAAAGAGTGTTTTCATCTAGGGGTTTTGTGAAGATATCCGCCAATTGATCTTTGGTTCTAACTCCCTCTAAGGATATGTCTTTCTTTGAAACATGGTCTCTAAGAAAGTGATGGCGAATATCTATGTGCTTGGTGCGAGAGTGTTGAACCGGGTTGTTAGCAAGCTTAACCGCGCTCTCATTGTCACACAACAAAGGTACCCTTTCTAGAACTACACCATAGTCTAAAAGGGTTTGTTTTATATAAAGGATTTGTGCACAACAAGCACCCGCGGGTATGTATTCTGCCTCGGCGGTAGACAATGCCATACTATTTTGCTTTTTCGATCTCCATGAAACTAGTGATCTCCCAAGCAAATGGCACCCTCCGGATGTGCTTTTTCTATCTACTTTGCAACCCGCGTAATCCGAATCGGAATACCCAACGAGTTGGAAGTTAGCTCCTTTGGGATACCAAAGGCCAATGCTTGGGGTGTTCTTTAGGTACCTAAGGATTCTCTTCACCGCTATGAGATGTGGTTCCCTAGGATCGGCTTGAAAACGAGCACACATGCACACAGTAAACATGGTGTCGGGCCTAGATGCGGTCAAATATAACAAGCTACCAATGATAGAACGGTAGAGAGTTTGATCAACCGGGTTACCTCCCACATCTAGGTCGAGATGTCCGTTTGATGGCATTGGAGTCTTGATAGGCTTGCAATCATCCATGTTGAAGCGCTTGAGGAGGTCTTTTGTGTACTTCTCTTGAGATATAAAAGTCTCGTCCTTCAATTGCTTGACTTGGAAGCCTAGAAAGAATGTGAGCTCGCCAATCATGGACATTTCGAACTCCTTCGACATCAAGTCACCAAATTCCTTGCAATAGGCTTCATTTGTTGACCCAAAGATGATATCATCAACGTAGACTTGACAAATGAAGATCTCTCCATCAAGCTTCTTGGTGAGTAGTGTGGTGTCGACCTTCCCAATGGTGAAGCCCTTCTCAATGAGGAAGTCCCGGAGGCGCTCGTACTATTCTCTTGGGGCTTGCTTGAGCCCATATAGCACCTTGGACAACCTATAAACATGATTAGGATATCTAGGGTCTTCAAACCTGGGAGGTTGATCAACATAGACTAGTTCATTTATGAAGCCATTTAAAAATGCACTTTTCACATCCATTTGATATAATTTAATGTCATGGTGTGATGCATATGCAAGGAGGATACGAATGGCTTCGAGTCTTGCAACTAGTGCAAAGGTCTCTCCAAAATCCAAACCTTCAACTTGAGAGAACCCCTTTGCCACTACCCTTGCCTTGTTTCTAACAACCTTGCCTTGATCATCTTGCTTGTTCCTAAACACCCATTTTGTTCCTATGACTCTTGCTCCTTTTAGTCGCTCTTCAAGTGTCCAAACTTGGTTGCGGGTGAAGTTGTTTAATTCTTCATGCATGGCATTCACCCAATCTGGATCACCTAGAGCTTCATCTACAATAGTAGGCTCAACAAGAAACACAAAGGAGTGATGTTCAATAAATAGAGCAAGTTTTTGAGATCAAGTCATTACACCCTTGTTGGACTCCCTATGATGAGATCTTGAGGATGAGCTTGTAGTAGAGGAGTAGTCCTTCGATCAACCACTTGGGGGCCGCTTGGGAGCACAAACATCTTGAGCTTGTACCACCATTTGATCATGGGAGACATGAGTGTCTTCATTTGGATCCCTCCCATCTTTGTCATCATCATGCGGTACATTGGATGAGGATGGCTTGTCAATGACTTGCACATCATCATCATCTTTAGGCTTGATGGCTCCAACCGGCATGTTCTTCGTGGCCTCCCTCAATGGTTCATCACCTACATCATCAAGATTCTCATGCTCTCCTTGAGAGCCATTAGATTCATCGAATTCCACATCATATGTTTCTTCGACCATCCCGGTGGCATGGTTGAATACTCGATATACTTTGGACTTCAATGAGTAACCAACAAGAAAACCAATATCACATCGGCGTTGGAACTTCCCTAGGTGTTGGCGCTTCTTGTAGATGTAGCATTTGCACTCAAACACTCTAAAGAAAGATACATTCGGCTTCTTGTTGTTGAGTAGCTCATAGGGGGTCTTGCCAAGGAGACGATGGGGGAACAACCGGTTTGATGCATAGCAAACGGTGTTGATTGCTTCCGCCCAAAATCTTTCCGGTGTAGAGTACTCATCTAACATTGTTCTTGCTAGGGTGATTAGAGTCCGGTTCTTCCTCTCAACTACCCCATTTTGTTGTGGTGTGTAGGTTGCGGAGACTTCATGCTTGATCCCAACTTCATCACAATATTCCTCAATGTGAGTGTTGTCAAATTCTCTTCCATTATCACTTCTTATTTTCTTGATTTTCAAGTCAAACCCATTTTGGTCTCTCTTGGCAAACTTCATGAATGAAGGGGTTGCTTCGGGTTTATCATGAAGAAAGAATACCCAAGTGTATTTAGAATAGTCATCCACAATCACTATGCAATAGAGATTTCCACCCAAGCTAGCGTATGTTGTTGGCCCAAAAAGATCCATGTGAAGTAGCTCTAACTCTCTTGATGTTGATACAAAGGCTTTGGTTGGATGAGTATTTGCAACTTGCTTGCCGCCTTGACATGCACTACCACTACTAGAGAACAGGCCTTTGGACGATTTGCAAAATCAGCATTAGTCACGGAAAAATTTGCGCCCGGGACTAGAAAGGTCTTTAGCCCCGGTTGGTAACACCAACCGGGGCTAAAGTTCCCCAGCCCAACGGCTCAATTGTCAGAGGGGCGTTTAGTCCCGGTTGGTGTTACCAACCGGGGCTAAAGGCCGGTCTTTAGCCCCGGTTGGTAACACCAACCGGGACTAAAGGTTTTGCCCCGGTTGGTGTATCCAGCCGGGGCTAAATGTTGGCATCTTTAGCCCCGGTTGGTAACACCAACCGGGACTAAAAGGTTTTGCCCCGGTTGGTGTACCCAGCCAGGGCTAAATGCCAACATTTAGCCCCGGCTGGGAATAAGGACCGGGGCTAACTACATAGGGGCAAAGTGAAGACAGATTAATAAAGATGATTCCGTCACTTAGGATTTAGATTAACACCAGAGGTGTTACAATGTCCCTCCCTATATTTGAACTGTTCTTTCACCTCAAGCCGTGCCCGAGCTCCTGTCTTCATTTTTTCTTCATTCAGTCACTTGCTTGCTTGTTTGCTCTCTTCTCCGGTGATTTTTGTTTGTTAACACATCTCCGACGATTGATTTATTTCATTACATCTACACCGCCATCGACTCCTTGAAAGGTTACTAGCTTAAGTTTTTCATTTTTGTAGCTATTTTGAGTTCATTGACTTGATAGTTTAATTAGTTTATTTTAATCTTTTAGAGAAACAAAGATCATTTAAATCATTTGTTGACAAAAAATAGAAATATATAATACTTTAGTTTACAAAATGTGACCGGTTTAATTAGTTTTTTTTGAGAAATAGAGATCAGTTAAATCATTTGTTTACAGAAATTAGAAATATATAATACTTTAGTTTACAAAATGTGACCCGTTTAATTAGTTTATTTTATTATTTTGGAGAAATAGAGATCAGTTAAATTATTTGTTTACAGAAATTAGAAATATATAATACTTTAGTTTACAAAATGTGACCGGTTTAATTAGTTTATTTTAATTTTTTGGAGAAATAAAGATCAGTTAAATCATTTGTTTACAGAAATTAGAAATATATAATACTTTAGTTTACAAAATGCAGCAGGATGTCTGCTTGGTATGTTGTTTTCGAGGGCACCAAGCCAGGTATTTACACCAGCTGGGCCGAGTGCAGTCAGTATGTCCTCAAAGTTAAGGGAGCTATGCATAATAAGTACAAGTCTTTTGAGGAAGTTTCTGCAGCTCTAGAGGCTTTCAACTCAAGAATCAACTCAATTCCTACTGCACCTACCCCTACCTTACCTTCCTATCAGGTTGGAGTGGCAGGCAGTCCATCTTGTTGGACTGTGATGTGGGAAAAATGTGCAGGTGTTGTTAGTTGCTTTGGTTGTGGCCAAGTGGATTAGGCTGCACTGTTATCTTGATGTAATAATTAATTAGACAAGTTCAACTGCTACTACTTTTATGCCACCAGTAAGAATAACTAAATTTGGGTGTAATGAACTTGTTTATAAATTTGAGCTAGAAAATTAAATTTGCTGATAAGAATGAGAGATATAATCATGTTATATGTCATTTTATAATTTCATTTGTTTATAAGAATGAGAGATATAATTATGTGATATGTCATATAATGCAGACGATGACACGTCACTGGATGTACAATGCCGATCGTCGCTCAAAAGAGTTCATTGATGGCGTGCATTATTTTTTAAGAGTGGCCGAGGCAAACAAGCGGAATGGTTTTATGTGCTGCCCATGTGCCCTTTGTAATAATTCAACGGAATATTCTAGCTCAAGGAGTCTTCACTCACACTTGTTCAAGTCGGGTTTCATGCCAAACTATAGTTGTTGGACGAAGCATGGAGAAACTGGGGTTATGATGGAAGAAGGTGAAGAAGAACAATTGGACCCTGACGATGACATTATTGCTCAATACGGTGACTTTGGTGATACTGCAATGGGGGAAGGTGAAGAAGAGGCAAGTGCAGAAGACACACTCGCTGAAGATGATGCTCTTGGTGATGTCATTCGTGATGCACAAAGAGATTGCGAAAGTGAAAAGGAGAAGGCTAAGTTTGACTGTATGCTAGAGGATCACAGGAAATTACTATACCCGTCTGCTGCAGATGGACAAAAAAAGTTGGGTACAACACTTGAGTTGCTACAATGGAAGGCACAAAATGGTGTATCTGACAAGGCATTTGGACAATTATTGAAGATTATAAAACAAAATATGCTTCCGAAACCTAACGAATTGCCCGCCACTACGTACGAAGCAAAACAAGTCGTCTGTCCTTTGGGTTTAGAAATCCAGAAGATACATGCATGTCCTAATGACTGCATCCTGTACCGTGGCAAGGAATACGAGAATTTGGATGAATGCCCTGTATGTAACGCGTCACGATATAAGATCAGGCGAGATGACCCTGGCGATGTTGACGGTGAAGAACGTCCCCGGAAGAAAATTCCTGCCAAGGTTATGTGGTACGCTCCTATAATACCACCCCTAAAACGTCTGTTCAGAAACAAGGACCATGCAAAGTTGGTGCGATGGCACAAAGAAGACCGTAAGGTAGACAACATGTTGAGACACCCTGCTGATGGGTCCCAGTGGAGAGCAATAGACAGAGAATTCCCGGAATTTGCAAAAGACGCTAGAAACTTAAGGTTTGGTTTAAGTACCGACGGGATGAATCCTTATGGGGAACAGAGCAGTAGTCATAGCACGTGGCCTGTTACTCTATGTATCTACAACCTTCCTCCATGGTTATGCATGAAGCGGAAGTTCATTATGATGCCAGTGCTCATCCAAGGCCCGAGACAACCTGGCAACGACATCGATGTCTACCTGAGGCCATTAGTTGAGGAACTCCTACTTTTATGGAGTAAATCAGGTGTACGTGTGTGGGATGATTACAAACAGGAACACTTTGACCTGCGAGCATTGTTGTTCGTAACAATCAATGATTGGTCTGCTCTAAGTAATCTTTCAGGACAAACAAACAGGGGATATAATGCATGCACACATTGTTTTGATGACATGGATAGTATATATTTGAAAAAATGTAGAAAGGTAGTGTACCTTGGCCATCGTCGATTTCTTTCCGTGAATCACCAGGTTAGAAAGAAAGGCAAACATTTTAAAGGTGAGACAGACCACCGGAGCAAGCCTCGCAACAGAACTGGGGAAGATATACTTGAGATGATCAAGGATGTGAAAGTAGTCTTTGAAAAGGGGACGGGCAGTGAACCTGTTCCGAAAGATGCTTCGGGACACGCACCCATGTGGAAGAAGAAATCAATATTTTGGGAGCTACCCTATTGGCATGTACTAGAGGTCCGCCACGCGATCGACGTGATGCACCTGACAAAGAATCTTTGTGTCAACCTTCTAGGATTCATGGGTGTGTATGGAAAGTCTAAGGATACACTTGAAGCACGACAAGACTTGCAGCGCATGAAAGAACGAGACAACCTACATCCAGAGAAGACAGATGATGGACGCCATTACTTAAGACCTGCTAGCTATACTCTTAGCAATGAAGAGAAGGAAATCATGTTTGAATGCCTAAACAGCATCAAGGTCCCATCTGGATTCTCCTCCAATATAAAGGGAATAATAAATATGCAAGAGAAGAAATTCCTAAACTTAAAGTCGCATGACTGCCACGTGCTTATGACGCAATTGCTTCCGATTGCTTTAAGAGGAATTCTACCTCCACATGTACGTCTGGCCACTGTGAAGCTATGTGCATTCCTCAATGCAATTTCTCAGAAGGCAATTAATCCACTAGAACTAGCTACTCTACAGAATGATGTGGTTCAATGTCTTGTGAGCTTTGAGTTGGTGTTCCCTCCATCCTTCTTTAATATCATGACACACCTCCTAGTTCACCTGGTCAAGGAGATTCATATTCTCGGTCCTGTGTTCCTACACAACATGTTCCCCTTCGAGAGGTTCATGGGAGTACTGAAAAAATATGTTCACCAACGTGCTCGGCCAGAAGGAAGCATCGCCAAGGGCTATGGGACAGAGGAGGTCATAGAGTTCTGTGTTGACTTTATTCCTGACCTTGACCCGATTGGTGTTCCTGAATCACGACACGAGGGGAGGCTGTGTGGAAAGGGGACACTAGGGAAGAAAACATATATCGGTACGGGGAATGATTATTTCAATAAAGCGCACTACAAAGTTCTTCAAAACTCATCAGTGGTGGATCCATATATCGAGGTACACAAGGAGTTCCTACGATCCCAATTTCCTGGGAAGAATGAAGTTTGGATTACACGTGAGCACATGAATAATTTTAGCACTTGGTTGCGAAAAGAATGTCTGGGTGATAACAATATTGATGAGCAACTATATTTGTTGGCTAGGCAACCATCTTGGCACATCCTCACGTACAAAGGATATGAGATAAATGGAAACACATTTTACACCATTGCCCAAGATAAAAGGAGCACAAACCAAAACAGTGGTGTTCGCGTA
>CM019822.1:121344631-121642811 GCA_009763385.1 Coix lacryma-jobi var. lacryma-jobi
CGAGGAAGTGATGGAGCACACTGAGATCCTTCATAGCGAACTCCTGCTGAAGAGAGGTGATGATCCGCCGCAGCAGAGTCGGGCTGGAGGCTGTGAGCACAATATCATCCACATAGAGCAGCAGATAGGCGGTCTCCCCGTCGTGGTGATATATGAACAGAGAAGTATCTGACTTGGCCTCCACAAAAGCCAAGGTGAGCAAAAAGGCAGCAAACTGATAGTACCACGCCCGAGGGGCCTGCTTGAGGCCGTAGAGTGACTTGTTGAGGCGGCAGACCAGATCAGGGCGAGAAGAGTCAACAAAGCCCGCCAGCTGACTGCAGTAGACCGTCACAAGTGTCCCGTGGAGAAAAGCATTCTTGACGTCCAGCTGATGCACGGGCCAGGAGCGAGAGAGAGCCAGTGAGAGAACCGTGCAGACTGTAGATGGCTTCACCACGGGACTGAACGTCTCATCATAGTCAACTCCAGGCCGCTGAGTGAAACCCCGGAGTACCCAGCGAGCCTTGTATCGCTCAAGAGTGCCATCAGCCCGGCGCTTGTGTGTCCATATCCACTTGCTGGTGACAACATTGGAGCCAGGTGGACGGGGCACCAGATCCCAGGTCTGGTTGGCGAGAAGAGTCGCGTACTCCTCTTCCATCGCACCACGCCAGTGAGGGTCGGCCAGGGCGTCGCGCACGAAAAGGGTACCAAAGAGATCCGCGGCTCGCCGGGCGTCGCAGCGAGAGCCCGGGGCCGCAGTACCCCGCCGCCTGCCGCGTCACCATGGGGTGAATATGACGCGGGTGGTGGTGAAGAAGAGGCGGGTGGTACACGGGCGGCTCGACTCGAGCAACCGGCGGTGGTGGAGGCGGCGGTGTAGGCGTCGAGGACGGAGAAGAGGCCACGAGAGGTGACCGTGGTGGCGACGACGACGACGGGGCCCGCACCGGGGACGGGGAGGCCTCCCGCGCACGACGTTGGTAGACACGCACCGGCTGGGCGAAGCGTGCGGGAGGTGCCGAAGACGCCGGACCCGCAGCGAGAGCAGGGTCAGGCACAACACCGGGGAACGGGGCCGCCGGACCGACACAGGGCGCAGGGGCCGGTGCAGCCCCGGATGACGGCGAGCCAGGGCACGGGCCCGGTGGAGGGCGCGGTAGAGCAAGAGAGCCAGGGCACGGGCCCGACGGAGGGCGCGGTAGAGGAGGTCCTACAGGGCAAAACGACAAAGGTGGTTGGACCACCGCATCAGTGGGAAAAAGGAAGAAGAGGTCAAGGTCGGAGGTGGGTGGTGGGGTGGAGTGGGAGTGGGGCAGGCAATGGAAGGCAAGCAGTTAAGGAGATAGGTGGAGGTGTTAAGGCTCTCGACCCAAAACCGAGCGGGAAGGGAGGCCTGGAGCAGGAGGGTGCACATGGTGCCATTCGTGGTGCGAATCATGCGCTCAGCTTTGCCGTTTTGGGAGGAGGTATAGGGGCAAGACATGCGCAACTGGACACCATGAGAGAGGAAGAAAGTACGAGAGGTGGAGTTGTCAAACTCACGCCCATTGTCACAGTGGACGGCCTTGATGGTGAGGACAAAATGAGTGGAAACCCAGGCAAAAAAGTGAAGGAGCGTGGGGAAAGCATCAGACTTGGCCCGCAAGGGAAAAGTCCAGGAATAATGAGAGAAATCATCAACCACCACAAGATAGTATTTGTAGCCTGAAATTCTAAGGACAAGAGATGTCCACAGGTCGCAATGGACAAGGCCAAAGATATGAGCCGCATGGGAAGAAGAGGTAGGGAAAGGAAGACGAACATGATGGCCCAGTTGGCACGCGTGACACAAGTGCTCATCAAAATCCCGAGGACAAGGTATGTCAGAATGACGACGGAGCTGTGTCAAAGCGTCATGGCCAGGGTGACCAAGGCGATGGTGCCAAGTCGTAGAGGAGGTGGTGGCGAAAGCAACTGACGGAATGGGAGGCAAATACGATGGAGCGGTAGAAGGAAACCAAAGAGTGTAAAGGGGCCCCGTGTTGTCACAACAGAGAAGAGGACGCCGGGAAGCTAAATCTTTTACAGTAAGACCAGAAGGATTGAATTCAACAGAACAAGAATTATCAGCGGTGAAACGGCGAATAGAAAGAAGGTTGTGAACCATATTGGGAGCAACAAGGACATCGGGAAGGAGAAAGGAGCCATGGGTGTTAGCAGCACCCACAGACGTGACCGGAAGGCAGGAGCCATTCGTGACCATGATGGACGAAGGATGAGTCGAAGAGGGAGGGTGAACAGAAGAGAGGAGACCAGGGTTGGGAGTGGTGTGGTAGGTGGCTCCCGAGTCAGCAATCCAGTTGGAACTTTCTGGTGGTGTCAGACCCAGGGTGCTCAAAGAGCGGGCCAAGGTCATCGGATCCCAATCGACAGGCCCCGGCAGGGTCCCTGGAGGTGGAGTCCACGGCAACGAGAACGGGGGAGCGCCTTGGACAGCCCCAGCGAACATGGTCACCGGTGGACTCCCACAAGCCCCCTCACACCCGCTCGGCCCAGGTGGAGGAGGGTCAAGAAGAGACGACGGAGGCGGAGGCGACGGTCGTGGACGCGACGGACTGGAAGAAGTGGAACCGCCGTTGGGAAAAGCAAGGAGTCGCTCCGTCTCGGCGATGCGACGAGCAATAGCATTAGCCGCCTCGCGCTCCCATGCGAGAGTAGCGCGCACGTGCCTGGCCTTCGGCGGCGGCTCCCCGGGCAACGACGAGGGCAGCGGCGAGGTTGGAGTCCATTGCTGGTGGCGGTGCGTGGAGCACGAGGGGGTTGGTGCTGGCGGGAATATTGGGGAGCAGCGCCGAGTCGAGAGGAGGGAGCGGTGGGGCCCACCAGCCAGCTGGGAAACTGCCTTCTGCAGGCATGGAAGGGCCGAGCAGGGGCGGAGGTGGCATGCACGCGACGGTGGAGGCCAGCCCGGGAAGGGACGCAGTCTGCAGAGCACCGGGGAGGGGCGCGCCCTACAGGGTGCCAGGAAGGAGCCCGGTCGCGGCCAGGGAGGGGCCGAATAGGGGCGGAGGTGCCATGGCTGGGGCGGCGGTGGAGGCCAGTAGGCAAGTCGCGCCGGGAAGGGGCACGCCCTGTAGAGCACCGCCGGGGAGGAGAGCGCGCGGTCCGCGGCTGCTCCCGCGTCCCCGGCAGCGGCGCCCGCGGCCGCTCCTGCGCCCCCCGCGGCGGCGCCCGCACACGCCGGCCCCGTGCCGACTACCCGCGCGCCTGCGTGTGGAGCAAGGGCGGCGGAAGGAGCCCGCGCCACCGGTGGCCAGGAAGAAGGGAGATGATCGTATTGTGATTGGATTAATCGGGCTTACCCTAGAAGGGTAGCAGTGTATATGTTATTACATGGGTGTCATGGTCCTAGAGTCATATACTCCAACACTATTGGTGAATTCTAGTAGTACAAGTTTATCCCATATGTACTCAGGAGTATGGCTCAACAGCTTCCTTGGCCATCATGTTGAGATCGTTTTGCTTTCCTAGTTCGGTGTAATCAGCCAGATGAAAGTTGTAAGTTGCAGACTTGCAGTAATATGGATCATTTTGTGCATCCATATGAACTTTGAAGTAAATCAACATCTTTTGTGTATTTCGTTCACAGTATCAATCCAGATCAATTTACAAGACAACCACAATCTATACAGAATAATTTTGGTAGCACTTGAACAATTTTTACAGGACTAATAGCAGTATGCAAGCACATTTCAGTCTTCTTCCACTGTTAAGTCTTTTATAGTCCAATCAACGAGCTTGTCCATGGGGTGATAGAGGTTGCAGCCACGAAGTCGGAGCATCGCGGTGGTACAGATGTGAGCCCCGAAGAGGTGAGGAACGCCGCCGCCACAACCAGCCATGGGCCAGCAACATCTGCGGCGACGATGCTTGACGACTTCACCACGATGGCTGGGGGCGGGGAAGGGGAGCGCTGGCGAGGTGGAAGCCCTGCTGTTCCACGCCGCCGGATCAGGGGGAGGGGAGCTCCGGCGAGGTACTCCGAGCGTCGTGGCGGCGACTGGATGGGAAGAGGAACGCCGACGCTGCTATTGGCGATGGCGGCGGAGTGTGTCCGAGTTGCGTCTAGGGGACAGGGAGTCCCTAGCCACTGGGCTGATATGGGCCGTAACAGGCCTGTGAGATTGGCTTGTTTTCAGATATGGTTGGATACGAATTGGACGGTTCAGATCTGTGACGGGAGAGACAAGTCGTTTTGCCGACTTCAGTGGATCTGGTTCCCCTCCTTTTCGTGCCTCCGCCGATCCGTTCGCAGCCGCGTCGTCCGCCGCCCCGTCCCGTCGCCGCCCTCTTTCTCGCCTCCCTTCTCGGCATCGGCGTTCGCGTCCTCCGCCTCTTCGTTCTTCATGGTAACACCACCACGGCTTGATTTGAGCCCTACTCATGCTTGGATTTCTCGCTCCTGATCTTGCTTTTGTTTTTGCCCGATGGCGGCGTTCTCGGGGGATGCAGTCTGCGCTTTTCAACTTCCACTCGTTCGTGACGGTGGTGCTGCTGCTGATCTGCACTTGCACCTACCTCAAGATGCACTTCCCCTCCCTCCTCATCCGCCGGACAGGGTGCGCCTTCATACTCGTCTTTTTTTTTTAAAAAAGTCTCAACGAACATTGTTGCGGTGTATGTCTAAGGGTATGGTCCGATTTCGGGATGTGGAAATAATATTGTGCAACCTGTGGATGCGCGGCTAATGCCCTTTTTTTTTCAGCTTGTTCTCTAGTTTAGCGACGTTGTGCGTTTTGCCTATTTGGCTTTTCGGATCCTACAGTCCTACCCCTAGGTTTAGTTGAAGTCCTAAAAATTTCCATAGCAACTGTCCTTGTCTATAGATGCCTCTCATCAATATGTTAAAATTTGCCAAACAACAAATGACCCTTCCTCTGATTGGTATCCTTTTCCAGATCTCATCATAAGAGCAAACCCTACTTTTGGCATTGTTAGTATTTATTCAAGAATTCTTTTATATTTCATGAAGAAAACAGAGTAGTTGCTCTGTGCGTGAGTGAAATAAAGCGAATGAATGGAGCCTACATCATTCATGTTAGAGCCTAAAATCTCAAAAACAGGGAAATCTTTAGACAGCTTTTGGAAAGAAAGAAAAAAACTAAGTCATTGTATGTTAGGAAACTGTCCCTAAATCCTGGTTCCTAAATGATAAATTGTCTCTATGAAGTTACCATGAATCTCTATCACGTTGTACTGTGTAATCATTGATAATTGATCTATAACTTAATTCTAATCTTGCATGCAAAGCTAGAAAAAGATCATGTTGCAAATAAACTATACACACAATTAGTTGGCTAATTGCAAACACATCAGCAGAAACTTAGATAGTCTCCAAGCTGTTTTAATGAAGGCAAGAGGCACATGACACTTCATTACAGTTTAGGTACTAGATTCTTAGCAATTCTTGAAAGCATTATAATTGTATTATGCTGTAGTTTACCTAATTAAACAATGTCACTGAAATGGTACTGGCACTAAGAATTCAAGACCATACAGTTTGCATGGGGGTAAAAATGGTCAATGGTCATTGTTCATGAGTGCATAATCCATTGCTACTGAGTTTGTGAAGCTGCTCTTCGCACTTCTAAGCTGCTCGCCGTTTCAGAATTGATTATAAGGGGCAACTGTATTATGTCTAGGAGTAGGAAACAAGAGAAAACACACTGAGGATATATGCTAATTATTTTATGTAGTCATGTGGGGTGCTCATCACCAACATTCTAATTAGATACTTATATTAAACATTAACATCCGCCATTTGTATTTGTCTTTAGTTTACAAACATAGTTTCCATTTCTCACATTCCAAAAGTTCGCAGACTATTGTTCTATTTGTTGGTTTGAGCTAATTTATACTATGTACTCTATAAGACATACATTTAGCTTCTCATCTTACTTTCATGTCAATTTGCAGGTTCCGTGGTTTCTTTTGGAAGGCTGCTAGGATAGGTAACCTCTACCTATTTTGCTCAATATCTTGTCGTTTTCTTTACATACAGTTTTATCCAGTGCTTCATTATCATGTACATTTTGCAACTGGTGCATTAGCCCTTCATGTTCCTTCGGTATGTTTTTTAAGGATTGCAGTGTTACAAATTGGATGGTGTTGTAAGTTTGTCTTAGATTCATAAACATATCTGCATTTGATCTTTGAGACAATAATTTCATCTAAAAAATCCTATTAAACCAGGTAGCGTGCCCGTACGTTGCTACAGGACAATTAAACTTTTATACTAAAAACACATATATTGCACAATAAATTAAACATGTGTTTCCATTTGTAGTCAATCATCAACATTACATGAGTTATTACAAAGAATGAGCAATTACAATATGAGTTGGGTTTTCATGTGAACAAATATAAGTATCGAGTCAATTAGACCATGGCGTCAGCGGTCGATCTGCACCACCACGATGTGGTGTGCGGCAAGCGAAAGATGTCAGCACAGGAGACCTTGTTGGTGGACCACAGCGGCATCAATGCCGTCACGGTGGCCTACTTGTTGCGGGACCACGTCCTCGAATAGTGGAGATAGTCGTGGAAGAAGAGATCAAGGCAGTGGCGGTAATTAACAGTAGCTTGAACACGACAAATTGTGCGGCAGATTCTCGGCAATGACCACCCGACACTGCATGAGGCAGCAGGGTTTATTTGGTCTTAGAAGCAGGATGAAGATAGCAGCAGTCTCTATTTCAGGAACTAAAACCTTGTCATGCTCAGGATTACTACTGACCTCCGTCACACTTTTTTCTCATTGTTGCTGACAACCTGAACCAAGCCAATACACGACACTGAAAACTATTTCATAATACAATACATGGGCACATGGTTAGCTACCAGTTGTTGCAAGGAGCAAGGGTAGCCTTATCTTCTTCCAGGATGGGATCACAGATGGGCCAAAACACTGAACACACATTTAGTTTTCATCATCAATTATAAAAGGCCATGGTGTTGTTGGCCCTGCATTTTAGGGTCATATAATTTATTATGTTCCATGCATGTGTGCTAATAGTACATTATCAGTGTGCTCTAGCCTCTTCTATTGTACAAAAAAAGAAGGTGCTGTAGACTTTTAAATACCCTCAGGATTCTTGTTCATGATCTTCGTCAATAAATCATTCACATCCAAATTAGTGTCACTGAACTGGGGTACTACTCAACCTGCACAAGGCGAGAACAATGTAACTAAAGGCCAGTCTCCAAAATTAAGAAACAAATAAAGTAACATCATGAAAAGAAAACATCAACAACATGATCTACACAGACTCAAAAATCATGAGAATCGTCTGATAAGTTACTACTGAAAACATCACTAATGAAGTCATAAATGGCTACATCTAAAGTTCAGGATGAGAATTCAAAGACCATGTAGCTCCCTCTGTTAGCGTGGAGGCCTATAGTTCAGAAATCTATAGTTCTTCACTGTTGTATCGGTACGATGAATAATGTGCACCGGAAACAGTAAAGAACCAAGATGATCATCTATGGTTTCCAAGCCTGCTTGATGATCTTCTGTGCGACAATGGCCAGACTTGCGCCCTTGGGGTTGGGGTAGCTACTGATGCCGGTAGCTCCGGGGATCTCACCATGTCCAAAAAGTCCGGCAGGAAGGACTTGGGCTCCTCTGGCTTGGCAAAAAAGTTCCAGTCTGTGCTCAGCCCACCGCTACTGCTGGAAAGTTGCAAGAACAGAGAGTAGTAGCCAACCATTATATCACCAAAAGTAATTGCACTTATATCTCATCTTACCACTTACATTATGTCGCTATTTTTCTATCCTCCAAATTCAGTACAACATCTCCTATAACCTCCTCAAAGATCACCAAAAGTACTTGCAACTATATTTTTAGCATCCACTACTTTGAACAATTGTCCTAACCCAGCAATTTCATCTTTGAAAAGCTATCGCATTGTCTTGAACTGAATGCCAAATTATGCCGTTTGTGAACAGAATTGTCCAACCATTAAAAAAAAGCCTTTATCCTTTATATTGAATGCCACAAATCTGGTAACAGACACTCACACACGCCACTTTCAATACAGATTGCTCTACCTTTCCGCGTAATTTACAAACCTAAAATAGATTACAAGTGAGCATATGCTGACACAGACACTAAAATAGAGTTTATATTACAGTAGCAGTGCCAATTGATCATTGAATTGCTACTTTCAATGACGCACTGATAAATTTTTAGTTTGTCTGTGTTTCCTAAATACAGAGACCATAAGATTTTGGTTATCAAGAAAAAGGGTAACCAGCTGCATGCCATACCTGATCCAGCCATACTGTTTCATTTGCAAGTGATCTGGCCCCTAACCTTACCTGGGCATGTCGGTATCGCTGGAGATCAACAACCTAAAAGAAAACAGAATTAATATATATCAGCCATTAGTGTTAGAACATGTACAGGTGGAAAGAATGCCCATGCATATATTCACCCAAATTGGTTTGCTTTGGAATATATGTATCAGCACAAGAGAAATTATAGTTGAGAGCTAATTTAACTGGACTCATATAAAGACCCATAATCACCATATTATTTGAGTATTGTCACACTTTCAAAACAGGGTTAAGCCTGTAAACAAACAAATATCAAAACAACAATGGCTAGATAATAAGCCTGTAAACAAAGAGTATAGGATAAAATATTGAACATTGCCTATGAACGTCAAATGGAAACAATAGTTTTTCATAGTGCAGTAAAGAACAACTCTGAGACAGTTAACTACGAGGTGAGCGGTGGGCGCTATCGGAGCGGAGATGGGGAAGGCACGTGCGGAGGCTGGCGACGGGATTGTGGAATTTTTGCGGAGGCGGAGGGGAGGTGGCGGTCTCGCCTCGCCTAGCCGTAGCTCTGCGCGGCCTTGTCTAGTGGCGGCGGTGGCCCGCGTGTCTGTAGGGGTCGTGCGATGGGGCGGCCTGGCAGCGGTGTCATCGATGTTTAGGGTTCAACAGTGGCAGTGCACGAATCCCTCCACCCCGACCCATCGACGTCGGAGCAGGTCGTGGAGATGGTGGCGCGGCGAGGACGACGACGTGGGTGCATGGCGGGGACGACAGAGTAGGTCATGGAGGCGGCGTCGCGCGGGTTCATGGTGAGGAAAACGGCGCGGGGGCAGAGCAGTGGGGGAGGGGCGAGGAGGCGGACTGCACGCGTGAGGGATCGACAGAGTGAGGAGGCGATTTGTTTTTCGCATGGGGGCGTAGAAATTTGCGGGAGCAAGTCGCGGTATCGCATGGGGAGGGCACGAAAGTGACACAGTTTTTATCGCAACAAAAGATTATCTCCTCTTTACTCTTTTTAGTTGTAGTATTGTAGTATGTAGGAGTAGGATAGGATTGACCATTTCTAGTGGTGAACTGGTGGCATTGATCATCACTTATAGGGGATTTTTTTAATATAAAAAAGACACTGAATTAATTAATGTGAAGATTTTTAAAAAACTAGTCACACATGTAGAAATCTCAATTCTAAAAAAAACAGTAGAAATTACTATATTGTTATATTTAGCATGTCTTATGGTATTCATGTGAACGGGAACATGTTCAAGATGTGTGTACGATGGACAATAATCTGCAAGATTTTATGATAAAAAAGGAATATTAGAATTATCATATGACACATTGTTTTGTGAAAGAATCTTTGAACCCTTGGAAAACAGAATTTGTGCTTATGGAAGTTCTCAACTATAGCTGAAAAACACGGAAAGAATGTAAAAAAATGTGACATGCTTTCTTGATTCTTGGATATGATTTGAATGGGCTATATCAGATGGGCATGTCCAGGATCATGTGGTATTTAAATGGTGTTCCTAGTACTTAATTTATGGTTCATGATATCTAATAGCAGTTTCCAATAATGCCTAATAAGAAGAATTAGAATAGCCATAGGGTGCACAGAATAATATGTAGTAACTGCGAACTGCAATGCAGCACATGCATAATTCAAGATTGAATGAGTTTGTTAGTGAAACTCTTGGTGTCGTTCTTGTTGCAGTGATTTACTTTGTGCTTCTGTATATGAAATTTGCTGTGAGTTCTGTTGTCTCAAATCCTGAGCTGGGGGCAGTAGTTTAGATGATTGTGTTCATGTGGGTTCAAATTTTATTGCGCGTGGTGTTGGACACTGACATTTTAGTTTTAAGGAGGCACATTTGAACATTTTTTAATGTATTTTCCTGCATGATATTTTTAATATGTGCCAATATGCTTCAGATCACATAATAATGATTCAGCATTTTTTCGTCAGGTGAACGCCTTAGCCCCTGGGTAGCTATTGGCTGCTCTGTGATGGGCATATCAATTTTGTTTTGGTGAGATAGAAGATTTCTATGGCCTTCTTTGCTGACGGCTACTCCATTGTAGTTGTAGATAGCAAGAACCTAGTCCGCTTCTTGCTTCTCCCATAAACATGTAACAAACTGCATACTCCTTAATATCTCTTTCATTCATTTCAGAAGAGAAGCATTGTGAATTTGCAGTTACTGTATAATCCTTGAGATGTCACGTGCTTGTAATCTTGTAGCTGTGCTGTATTATTGCGCTATAGGTACTCCATTGTAATCTTGTTGATGTTATGTTGTTTATTGGATTGTTTTTTTCTCTGTTTTATTGGATCATGCTAACAAAACTGGCTTGGATATTTTTTGAAACAAAAACTGGCTTGAATATTGTGGCAGCCTATTATTTTATTGTTTTGTTGTATAATAAGCATTGTGATTCACCCACTTGGAGGTTCACGAGCTAATTGGCATCACGCCAGAACCTACGGTGTTGCACAACCACACCATAAGATGGGAACTATAAGGTATGAGTAATCCACTAAAGGTCGCACAACCATACCATAAGATAGGATCTATAAGGTACGAGTAATCCACTAAAGTTATGTTTTGTGATCACCTACGGAGAAGGTACCAGAAACTACTTACAATTCATTGATCGGAGTTAACAACAATTACTAATAACCGCTCAATGATCTTTGCTGCGCTTCACGCCTATGCTGCCTAAACATCGAAGAGGGAAAGCAATTGGGCTGAGATCGGGCGGGAAAGTTGGTTTTTGCTATTTTCAGACTTCGTCACTGAGCCGTTGTGCGAATGAAAAGAATAGAATGTTACTGCTCCAAGTTGTCTAGGTGTGCAAAATCTTAGAGTAACAAGAGAAATCTGCAGTGACAAACTAAAAATCTGCAGTGAAACACAATCACCAAGTGACTCTAGATGAACAAACTAATGCAATGCACGGATCCTCTTGAAAGGATCAAGATGCCCAAGGGGGGGTGAATTGGGATTTTCTAAAACTTTAGCACAAATTAAAACCTATCAAGCCCAATTAATCCCTTGTGCCTAGAAGTGTGTTTCTCTAGACTCTACCGCATAAAAGACTATCTCTATGCCATTTCTACTCTAGCAAAGCAATTCAAGTATGAATGAACAAGTAAATTGCGGAATTGAATTGCTCAAATGTAAATGCGTAAGTAAAGGAAGTAGAGATGACACGGCGATCTTTTTGCCGAGGTATCGAGGTGTCGGCACACCCCCGTAGTCCTCGTTGGAGCACCCGCGCAAGGGTATTGCTCCCCCTTGATCCGCGCAATGTTCAAGTGCTCACTATGAGCTGATTCTTCGCCACTTCGGCCCGCTGAATCCCTCACTACCGGTCACAAGCCTCCTTGGGTCATCCACAAGCTTCCGGATGATAACCAAGCTTCACGATCACCACCAAGCCGTCTAGGTGATGTCGATCACCAAGAGTAACAAGCTAGAACTCTCACTTGACCAAGACAAGGCCAAAGAGATGGATGGATGTACACTTGCTACTCAATTCTCACTAGGAGGTCACTAATTCTCTCAATTAGCAATTCTCTCAACCTCACTAGGGCTCTTGCACTTTCTCACACTCACAATGTGTCTCTCAGCAGATGGAAGTGGCAAGAACACTCTAATGGATGAAGAGGTGGAGTATAAATACTCCCCCAACCGGCCATCTAAAAGAGCACTGAACTGGGCGTTTTTCGGGGGCATCGGACGCTCCGATGCCTGGCATCGGACGCTCCGATGCCCTCGACCCAACGATCAACTGTACCTTCTGTCAGACCTTTCAAAGGAGCATCGGACGCTGGGCAGCGTTCGATGCCATCGCATAGGACGCGTCCGATGCGATTCTGACCTCTTTGGAACCTCTTTGCATGGACAGCGTCCGATGCCAGCGTCTGATGTGTCCCTCAGGGCACTCTCTCAGAACAGTGGCACAGGCGCGTCCGATGTGACAACATCGGAGCGTCCGATGCCACTCTGCCAGCACGCTCAATTCTGGTGGACATCGGACGCGCGTCCGATGCCACCAAGGCCAGCGTTCGATGCCCAAACCAGGGCCGAAACAACTTCGGATCGTGACGCTACCTTAACGACTTTTCATCCTCACGACATAAGGGCTCTCTCAAAGCTACCTAGGGCTATGAAATAACAAGTGTGCACCACACCTACCTCAATAGACTCATCTAGGTCAAGCTACTGATTCATGCTCCCCTTTATAGTACGACCAAAGGAAAAACAAAGACCTAAGACTACCTAAGTGTCCTCCAACACCATATGACACTTAGCCTAGTCTACCACCGTCTTCGTCGTCCGTCCTTTGAAAACCGAAACGATTTCCATCGCCAGGGGACATGAATTTCATATGCCCGTATCGTCGTCATTACCGTGACCTAACTCATCCCTGTTTCTGCAAAACACACGTTAGTCACAGTAATCTTGTGTTTCATCCAATCACTGAAACCCACTAGGGGCCAAGATGCGTTCAATCTCCCCCTTTTTGGGGATTGATGACAACACGACCTCGAGTATAGAGAGAAGTGGTTTTCAATATCATGACATGTATGAACTTGCAATAAATAAGAGAAAATGATTAGGGGCAAGCTCATACATATCATGCCAACGCCCTGCACTCAACAAGTTAGAGTGAATAGCAAGTGCAAGAGTAATATAGCTCGAATACCAACTGAAAAAGAATTAAGCACAAGTAATCGAGCGAAACGAAATGACATGTCATATAAGATATCATAGTGAGCACAAAACATGTCATGAGGTCCATAGCACACATATATAACAGAAACAAAGTGCCAAAAGATGTGATACGTAAAGAGCGTATGTGAAAATAACACAGTATAAGAATCAAAACCCTCTCACATCGCTCCCACTATCGCTATACTCGACCACTCTCCCCCTTTGGCGTCAAACACCAAACTAAGCGTCGAAGGGCGGAGGTGGTCCAGACGAGTCAGGTGCCGTCTCCGGAGAGCGCTGAGTGAACTCGAACTGCTACAGGAGCGCCTCGGAGTTGGACGAAGAAGACCCGGCAGTCTGACCCTCAAGAGCTGGACGTGGAGGCGAAGCGGTCTGGTACTGACTGCTCTGCCTGCTCTGACTGCTGTATCTGCTCTGTGGCTATCGGCTCTAGCACTGTCGCAGTCTCTGGAGCTGTGTCAACCTGAGTCTCGGAGTGCGTAAGCTCGTGAATAACAGATAACTCAGGCTGAACAAAAGTAGTGGTCTCAGACTGGACAGGCGATGTCTGCTCGGAGGACGCGACAGAGCTCGGTAAAGTCTCGGTAGTAGAAGTGACAGGAGCCGTCGTCGTCTGAGCTGAACTAGGGAAGACTGGAGTGGGGATCCCGGTAAGCTCACTGAAAGTGGCAGACATGTCACGCGTCATGGAGGTGGTCGTCGCGAACAGGGACTCTATCGGACGGGGAGTGAAGCCTGTGTGAAGCGGACTGAACAACGGGGTCCCTGTAGGCGGAGTAGTAAAACTCGTGAATTGGGAGGAGCTGGGGCCAGGGAACTGAGGTGGCTGGTTGTACTACGGCTGCTACGGAGGGACAGGTGGCTGCCACTGAATCTGCTGCTGCGGAGGAGGCTGCTGCCACTGCCACTGTGGAGGTCCGCTCATGATACGATCCATGAAGCTCAGAGTCTGCTGCTGGAGCTCCATCATCTGCCTTTGAAGAGCGTCTGACCGCTCCTGTGCCTCCTGCTGTGCCAGGGCCTGCGCCTGGGCTAAACGCTGCTGCTCCTGAGCAATACGCTGGACGTCCTGAGTGACCGTCCGCTGCTGCTCCTCCATCAGAGAAAGTATCTCAAGAAGAGCCGGATCGGAGGAGGCAGTACCACTCGTCCCAGCCTGAGAGTCGTCCGCGCAAGGCTAGTAGTGAGGCGGGAGGTGGTAGTCCTCGTCAGAGCTGTCTGTGGGGTCCTCGGCGACGTACTGTCCCTCTCCCTCTAACTCGGCAAGCTCCTGCTCTGCGAGGGCTCGGACAGCCTCGTCCTGCTCCTGGGCGGTCTCTGGCACCTCTGGCCGCTGTCGAGAACTAGATGGACGTGGCAGCTCCTGCTGTCTGCGGTCCCGACCGTGTCCCAAAAGCTGACTCATGTTGTACTCGGGGAACACGGTCGCGGAACCTGTGAGTGACTGCCCGGGGTGAGAACCTGTCGTGGCAGCTACCTTCCAAAGGATATAGGAGATCCAGTGCGCGTAGGGTAGCTGCCTGCGGGCCTTGATGCCCTCGGCCACAGTATCCTCCATCTCGCATATGATCACATCCAATACGTCGAACTCCTGCTGTCGAACCATATATGCAAGAAGCCATAGCTGAAGACGCGACAAACCCTCCTTGTATCCAACCCTCGGAAGCAAGGTCCGACGCAGCACCTCATTGAGGATCCGAGTCGAAGGTGTAAGGTCCTTCAGCGCACGACACGAAACCTCCCCGAAAGGCTCGCGGAAACACAGACGGACAAGGTCAAAAGTGGGCTGCTCTCCGCCGTGAGGGCGTCTGGGTGGCTCTGTCCGGCCGTAGCAAAGGTCGTGGATCCGGGTCGCAGAGTGTCGAAGGCCGAACCAGTCCCCGATCTCGGACGAGAACAACCTGTAGTGTACCCCTCTGAACGCAAACTCGATGGTCTCTCTGTCAGGGTGCACCCATAGTGACGCGTAGAACTGGAAAACCTAATCCTCGATATACGAGCCAGACCACCCCAACAAGTCTGCCAAACTAGGTAGGTACGTGAGTATGGGGCAGATCTGCTCTCCAGCTGTCGTCACCACTGAATCCAGAGGACACACTCGCTGAGAACGCAAAACGATGCCTGCGTTCCGGTAACCCTGGTAGAAGTCCTCCTGGAGGACAGTGTAGAACTCGGGTCCTGCCTGCTGCTGCCTCTCCCTGGGAAACCACTGCTCCACTGGCACTAAGCGTAGCATCTGGATCTGGAAACATGTGGCCGCCCGGAGGTCGTGGGATCGGCGGTGGCGCACGCCTCGAGGGAGCACGTGCACCCCGCAGAGGGACGTCGGGCCGGGGTGGCACCTCGGTCCTGCGATGGGACGACCGATGCCTGGGAACCTCCTCGGGGACCTCCTCCTCTGCCTCGGCCTCTGCCTCTGCTGCCTCGGCCTCTACCTGGCCCTGCCGCGAGCGCTCTAGGGCTCCACACCTGGTGAGGTGAACGTGGTATGACGACCGACGGCCATAAGAACGCCGGACGGTGAGCCATGCCTACGCTCAACCTCCTCGATAGCTCGCCTCTGCTCGGGGGGTGAGCTGGTCCTGAATCTGTAAGCCACCCCCACGGTCTCCCCTCTCAGCACGCTCTGCGGCGTCCGCAACTGCCCTGGCCTAATCGGCCTCTCGCTGCTCTCTGGTGCGCTTCCTGCGCGTGACAAGCTTCGTCTTCCCGGGTCGCTGACCGGAAGGAGGAGGATGGGGAGGAGAGTCCTCTGGAGCACCACCGACGTTCTTGCAGTGCATAGCTGACAAGAATGAGAACAACTGCCGCTGAAGGAGCTGAACTGCCACTAAAATCCACGGACAAACAGCTGACAAGAAACCCAACTGACAGAAACAACTAACAAACAAGCCACTGACTAACACTCCCCCTGTCACTGATCCTCAGCCACTAACACTTGCGAGGCTTGGCCTCGATCCTTACCCGCGGGCTTGGCCCCGGGTTCGCTGTCACTGCCCAACTGCCAACTGACCAAGCTGACCAAGTCACTGACTCGCTGCAGGAGTAGAGATGGGATATATATAAGGATCACATATATGCTAGAGATAAGGAACACTATGGAAGCAAAGCAATTGGATAAGGAAGGGAAGACTTCGCTACCTGACGAACGACGAACCGACCAAGAAAGAGATGAGGCACTAACGTTCCGGCACCCACATATCACGCCAAGGAGGTCTGCACGAATTTTAGGCGAAAACAGGGTCATGAACAGTGAAGAACATGCTTAGGGACATTTTGTCGAGCACCTAGTGAGCATGAGATTTGGTGGAGGGGCGATTGCTCACTTTGGATGTACTGCGCGCCGGGGGAGAAGTCACCGGAAGGAGGAAAAGGCTCGAGGGCGAGCAGAGGCACGTGGAGGAGCAACGCCGGCGAGATCAGACGAACTCCGGCGAGGAGCGCGGTTCTTGGCGAGCGAACTCAGGGGCGGCCGAGCGCGAGCGAGTGGGCTAGGCGGTGGAGGAGCGCGCGTGGCGGAGGACTGACGTGCTCGATGACCGGTGGAGAGGTAGCGAGCGTGAGGGGTGGAGCGGCCGACGCAAGCTAGGGTTCGGGGTGCGGCGGCGAGGAGCACGGGTGCGGGTGCGGCGAGGACGAAGGGGAAGGTAATGACACGTGGGACCCAGAAGCCAGTGAAAGGATCGACTCGCGCCGCTTAAAGGGGCATCGGACGCACCGATGCCCAT
Source organism: Coix lacryma-jobi var. lacryma-jobi (assembly GCA_009763385.1). NCBI lineage: Eukaryota > Viridiplantae > Streptophyta > Magnoliopsida > Poales > Poaceae > Coix > Coix lacryma-jobi. The sequence continues at coordinate 121,361,412 of CM019822.1, forward strand.
CCAGAGAGCTCCAGAAACGCCCAGTTTGCATCGGACGCGTCCTATGCCTCGGCATCAGACGCCGTCAGACGCGCCGATGGAGACACATCGGACGCGACGCCAACACTGTTTCAGCCGGGGCTGTGTACAGTGGGGGCATTGGATGCTAGGGCCAGCGTCCGATGTAGCGTCCGATGCTGCAAATTGGACCGTTTCGAAGATCTCCATTGCGGCTCCCTCTCCCAACCAAGTTCCAACTCAAATAAGAGGCAAATAAACACCAGTTGGAACCTAGTATGAGCATCCTCGCATAAACCCTCAATTTTATAAATATTTTTCCATAGGCTACATAGCAATTTTTAGGTAAGATAGGCAATAAATCCCGAGGAGACAACATGTGTCCACAAAAACTAGGGGTCTCAACCATTAGGAGCCTCAAATGCTCCCTCTAGCGGTGGACGAACACAACGGTTGTTCAAAGCTTAACCGAAAAGAAACGACGAAGCAACACACATGCATATGCAATGCAATACGAAATTTGAATCTAGGTTGCTTGTCAAGTTTGCTCATGGGTAAGCTTCTTCACACGCTTTTTAGGGCGGTTATCTTAACCACGTCTGACAAGCCTATGTGCATAACATAAAGTAAACATGGCATATGATACAATGCAATGCAAAGACAACCCCCTTTCACCTTTTGACAAAGTTACTTAGATCAAGCACATTAAGCTCACTTCACAATCTACAAAGGGTGTTCTCATCTAGGGGTTTTGTGAAGATATCCGCCAATTGATCTTCGGTTCTAACTGCCTCTAAGGATATGTCTTTCTTTGAAACATGGTCTCTTAGAAAGTGATGGCGAATATCTATGTGCTTTGTGCGAGAGTGTTGAACCGGGTTGTTAGCAAGCTTAACCGCGCTCTCATTGTCACACAACAAAGGTACCCTCTCTAGAACTACACCATAGTCTAAAAGGGTTTGTTTCATGTAAAGAATTTGTGCGCAACAAGCACCCGCTGCTATGTACTCCGCCTCGGCGGTAGACAAGGCCACACTATTTTGCTTTTTTGAACTCCATGAAACTAGTGATCTCCCAAGCAAATGGCACCCTCCGGATGTGCTCTTTCTATCTACTTTGCAACCCGCGTAATCCGAATCGGAATACCCAACGAGTTGGAAGTTAGCTCCTTTGGGATACCAAAGGCCAATGCTTGGGGTGTGCTTTAGGTACCTAAGGATTCTCTTCACGGCTATGAGATGTGATTCCCTAGGATCGGCTTGAAATCGAGCACACATGCACACACTAAACATGATGTCGGGCCTAGATCAATCATAGAACGGTAGAGAGTTTGATCAACCGGGTTACCTTCCACATCTAGGTCGAGATGTCCATTTGTTGGCATTGGAGTCTTGATAGGCTTGCAATCATCCATGTTGAAGCGCTTGAGGAGGTCTTTTGTGTACTTCTCTTGTGATATAAAAGTCCCCTCCTTCAATTGCTTGACTTGGAAGCCTAGGAAGAATGTGAGTTCGCCAATCATGGACATTTCGAACTCCTTCGACATCAAGTCACCAAATTCCTTGCAATAGGCTTCATTTGTTGACCCGAAAATGATATCATCAACGTAGACTTGACAAATGAAGATCTCTCCATCAAGCTTCTTGGTGAATAGCGTGGGGTCGACCTTCCCAATGATGAAGCCCTTCTCAATGAGGAAGTCCCGGAGGCGCTCGTACCATGCTCTTGGGGCTTGCTTGAGCCCATATAGCGCCTTGGACAACCTATAAACATGATTAGGATATCTAGGGTCTTCAAACCCGGGAGGTTGATCAACATAGACTAGTTCATTTATGAAGCCATTTAAAAATGCACTTTTCACATCCATTTGATATAATTTAATGTGATGATGTGATGCATATGCAAGGAGGATACGAATGGCTTCAAGTCTCCCAACCGGTGCAAAGGTCTCTCCAAAATCCAAACCTTCAACTTGAGAGAACCCCTTTGCCACTAGCCTTGCCTTGTTTCTAACAACCTTGCCTTGATCATCTTGCTTGTTTCTAAACACCCATTTTGTTCCAATGACTCTTGCGCCTTTAGGTCGCTGTTCAAGTGTCCAAACTTGGTTGCGGGTGAAGTTGTTCAATTCTTCATGCATGGCATTCACCCAATCCGGATCACCTAGAGCTTCATCTACGATGGTAGGCTCAACAAGAGAAACAAAGGAGTGATGTTCCATAAATAAAGCAAGTTTTTGAGATCGAGTCATTACACCCCTTGTTGGACTCCCTATGATGAGATCTTGAGGATGAGCTTGTAGTAGAGGAGTAGTCCTTCGATCAACCACTTGAGGGGCCACTTGTGGAGCATCAACATCTTGAGCTTGTACCACCATTTGATCATGGGAGACATGAGTATCTTCAAATGGCTGTTTCCCATTTTTATCATCATCTTGTGGTACATTTGATGAGGATGGCTTGTCAATGACTTGCACATCATCATCATCATCTTTAGGCTTGATGGCTCCAACCGACATGTTCTTCATTGCTTCCCTCAATGGTTCATCACCTACATCATCAAGATTCTCATGCTCTCCTTGAGAGCCATTAGATTCATCGAATTCCACATCATATGTTTCTTCTACCATCCCGGTGGCATGGTTGAATACTCGATATGTTTGGACTTCAATGAGTAACCAACAAGAAAACCAATATCACATTGGCGTTGAAACTTCCCTAGGTGTTGGCGCTTCTTGTAGATGTAGCATTTGCACCCAAACACTCTAAAGAAGGATACATCCGGCTTCTTGTTGTTGAGTAGCTCATAGGGGGTCTTGCCAAGGAGACGATGGGGGAACAACCGATTTGATGCATAGCAAGCGGTGTTGATTGCTTCCGCCCAAAATCTTTCTGGTGTAGAGTACTCATCTAACATTGTTCTTGCTAGGGTGATTAGTGTCCGATTCTTCCTCTCAACTACCCCATTTTGTTGTGGTGTGTAGGTTGCGGAGACTTCATGCTTGATCCCGACTTCATCACAATATTCCTCAATGTGGGTGTTGTCAAACTCTTTTCCATTATCACTTCTTATTTTCTTGATCTTCAAGTCAAACTCATTTTGGGCTCTCTTGGCAAACTTCTTGAATGAAGGGGTTGCTTCGGATTTATCATGAAGAAAGAACACCCAAGTGTGTCTAGAGTAATCATCAACAATCACTAGGCAATAGAGATTTCCACCCAAGCTAGCATATGTTGTTGGCCCAAATAGATCCATGTGAAGTAGCTCTAACTCTCTTGATGTTGATACAAAGGCTTTGGTTGGATGAGTGTTTGCAACTTGCTTGCCGGCTTGACATGCACTACACAATTTGTCCTTCTCAAATTTGACATCTTTCAAGCCTCTAACCAAATCCTTCTTCAATAGCTTATTGAGAGTGTTCATTCCAACATGTGCCAATCTTCTATGCCATAGCCAACCAAGAGATTGCTTAGTGAACAAACATGTCTTCAAGTTGGCATCTTCGGAGGAGAAATCAACAAGATAGAGATTGTTGTATCTAAAGCCTTTGAATATCACTTGTGTACCATCTTTCTTGGTCACAACCACTTCTTTGTCGGTGAACAAACATTGAAAGCCAAGATCACATAGTTGCCCAACGGATAGCAAGTTGAAGCTCAATGAAGCAACTAGAAGCACATTTGAGATGGTATGATCATTTGATATTGCCACTTTGCCCAAACCCTTCACATTGCCCTTAGAGTTGTCACCAAATGTAATCTTTTCTTGGTCATTGACATTCTCTTCTAGTGAGGTGAACATCCAGGGATCACCGGTCATATGTTGAGTGCAACCACTATCAATCACCCAATGAGATCCACCGGTCTTGTAGTTCACCTACACACACAAGAAATCAAGCTTGAGCTTTAGGGACCCAAACTTGTTGAGGCCCCTTAACCTTCTCTACTAGAGACTTAGCAACCCAAATTTGCTTTGGCCTATTCTTGTTTGGTGGCCCCATGAACATAACTTTCATCTTGCCACTAGAATATTGTTTAAGCATGTAGTGAGCATTGAAAGCAAAGGGCCTAGCATGCTTGGGCAAAGGCGTGGGTTTTGGCTCTTCACAATTGTGAGCAAAGTGTCCATCTTTTCCACACTCAGAGCATCTCCCTATCTTCTTCTTCTTTGGCTTTGTGATGCTCTTGCGTTGCTTCATCTTCTCTTCAAGAAAGCCAATACCATTTCTATTGGTCTTCATTACGGTGTTCATGAGTAGCTCACTTTGAAGGCATTGACCCTTGGTGAACTTCTTCAATCCAATGGTGAGGTGCTCTTTGTCCTTCTTAAGCTTGTCATTCTCTTGTTGGAGCTCCAATTGAGATGGTGTCATTTTGTAATCTCTCTCCATCTTCAATCTCTTGTTCTCTTCTTTTAGCATATCAAGCTCAAGTGACATGCTATAGTCTTCATCTTGAGTTTCAACAATGACTTGCTTTGTGGTTGCTAGCTTCTCTAGATCACTCTTGAGCTTTGCATTCTCACTCTTGATCTTGACATAGTCATCATAGTGATCGGCCACAACCACTTTCTTGCCCTTGCCACTAGCTCTTTGCTCATCATGCTCACTAACCAAGTCCTCACAAGATGTTGCTATGTCACACTTAACAACAAGGTTAGGAGCATCATGTGTCTCAAGTGAAAGCATATCATAAGCAATGGTGAGAGCATCATGATCAACTTTAACTTGAGTGTATTGTTCTTTGAGCGAAGAATAGCTAGTGTTGAGATCACTATGCATCTTATCAAGTTTTTCATTTTTAGCTTTGAGGTCCTTGTTTGAGGACTTGAGCTCCTTGATAGATGATCACATAGTAGCAAGTTCATTTTGAAGTTCATCACTAGCATGTATGGCATTGTTGTATTTTTCAACAAGAGCTTCATTGTCACTAACAAGCCTATCATTTTTAGCTCTAGTCTTTCTTATGATTTTAGAGTAGTTGTTTAGCAAGTCAACAAGTTCATCATAAGAAGGAGCTTTGAACTCTCCATCACTCTCATCATCACTAGAGTCATCATTGCTTTGTACCTTCCGATCACCCTTTGCCATGGAGGTGTGTAGAGGATGATGGTGGCGGTGGTGGTGGTGTAGAAGTCCCAATGACTAGAGCGGCCACCTTCTCCTTCTCATCGTCACTATCTTCATTTGATGAGCCACCGAAGGAGTCAATGTCGGTGAGCCAATCACCAACAATGTAAGCCTTGCCACCTTTCTTGTGGTATTGCTTCTTCTTCTTGCCATCCTTCTTGTAGGGCTTCTCACTCTTCTTCTCATCTTCGCTAGATGAGTCATATTTTTTGCCCTTGTTCTTGTTCTTGTAGCTCTCTTTCTTGGGCTTGGTGCATTGATGAGCAAGATGGCCAAGTTCACCACAATTGTAGCAATCCATTTCGGATAGTGGCCTTCTCTTGCTACTTGTGAAGAACTTCTTCTTTCTTGAGTCGAAGTTGACTCCATTCTTGTGAAGCTTCTTCAACATCTTGGTGGTCCTTCTCACCATGAGAGCAATGTTGGAACCATCTTCTTCATCACTTGTGCTCTGATGATGCACCTCAATTTCCTTGGACTTGCCCTTCTTATCATGGCTTGCTTTGAAGGCCAAATTCTTCTTCTTGTCGGTGGAGCAGCCACCACTTGGTGTGATGTGCATGTACATCTCATGCGCATTGATCTTCCCCAAGACTTGTGTTGGTGTGGATGTGGAAAGATCACCTTGATGTAGCACGGTCACAATGTGTCCATACTTCTCAATTGGAAGGACAAAAAGAATCTTCCTCACAACATCAGATGGTTGCATTTGTGTGAGGCCAAGTCCATTGAGTTCTTCTACAAGAACATTCAAGCGTGAGTACATTTCATTTGCATTTTAATTTGCATGCATATCAAAAGAATGAAGCTTTTGCATAACGAAATGATAACGCTCCTCACGCTCACTCTTGGTTCCCTCATGGAGCGCACAAATGTTTTCCCAAAGATCATGGGCATTTTTGTGGTTCCGGACGCGGTTAAACACATCCTTGCAAATGCCTCTAAAAAGGATGTTTTTGGCTTTTGCATTCCATTTCTCATTTTCCTCCTCATTAGGAGTAAGGCTTGTGCCCTCCTTAGGCTTGGCAAAACTGGTGATCGCGGCTTCGCGGCATTTTACATCAACCGCTTCTAGGTACGACTCCATACGGATTTTCCAATATGGAAAGTCGTCTCCCTCGAACATGGGAGGTGGTCCATCACCTTCGGACATCTTAACTATAGGCGGTTAAGCCTAAATCGAGAGCACGAGGCTCCGATACCAATTGAAAAGATCAAGATGCCCAAGAGGGGGGGTGGATTGGGCTTTTCTAAAACTTAAGCACAAATTAAAACCTATCAAGCCCAATTAATCCCGTGTGCCTAGAAGTGTGTTTCTCTAGACTCTACTGCACAAAAGACTATCTCTATGCCATTTCTACTCTAGCAAAGCAATTCAAGTATGAATATATGAACAACAAGTAAATTGCGGAATTGAATTGCTCAAATGTAAATGCGTTGAAGGACCGAGAGTGCAATCAGAAAGCGACCAGAGGGGGGGGGGGTGAATGGGAGCTTCAATTTCTTTTCAGAAACTTCTTGCCACTGTCCCGAGAATCAACCCCAGGAGCAAACCTTAGAGCTTGCGAGTGTCCACGACCCTAGAGATAGGGTGGATGCTTCCAAGAAGCACAGCGAGACACTACACAACTCTAGAAACTTAACGCAAAAACTGGAAATCAAAACCGACAATGAACGAACGAACCGCGGATGAAACAGCGCAGAAACACCTGCATCGGACGCTGGCCTGCGTCCGATGGCCAAGCACCGGATGCGTCCGATGCAAACAGAACCGTTCTGGAACCTTACTGGACTGGCATCAGACGCTGCTATAGTGAAACCCTAGCGTCCGATGCTTGACCCCCGGCGCGTCCGATGGCAACGGACGCTCCGATGGTCAGCGTCCGATGCTCCTTTAAAAGCACCGTCAGATGACACGTGGCAACGGACGCTCTGATGGAAAGAGCTCAGCGTCCGATGCTCAAGAACAGAGCATCCGATGGTCCCGATACAGAACTGTTCTTCCACGAATTCAACCCGATCTCCTCCGAATCAAAAGCACTAAGGCTTAGACTTGGTATGAGGAGTTCCTGGGAGGTTAGTGAGCTATCCCAAAGAGATCATGGCTCGAACCTAACTCCAAATCGGTGAATTGGAAGAATTCGGGACAAAAGGAGCAAACTCGATCCAAATCAAAAATCGACCGATCTACTAGCTCGTGAGGTTAGAGATGATTTCCTTCGGTGGAAAGAAGTGCCTCACGATCTAGAACAACTCAGTTCAAACGGATTTGCAAAAGACGCACCGAGTAGAGAGATCGATCAACGGGAAAAAGGTGGAGAAAAGCAACCCGCGAAGAACACGAACAAAACGCGAATCACAACCACGAATTTGCAGCCGTGTGGCTACCACATGCTACAACAGTGAGATTACAGTCTCACTTCCTCAAAATCTCACGAACACAGAGGTATGATTGTCTTCTCTGTGGATCTCAGTTCGCTACAGCAGGGAATAGGGATAGCAGGAAACCCTAGAAGCAAAAGAGCAAATGACTGAGATCGGATGGGAGGTGGGTGTCTCCCTCTACTTATCCTAATTCTAATTCCCACTCTACTCCTAACTAATTACAGAGCGAACCAGCTAAACCCTAGGGTTATTCTGGACCAACTCATGGTAGGTGGTGATCCGACGGCCACGCCCGCACAACTGGTAGCGTTGCCTCGACGCAACCTCACCGATTGCCGCCACGTGCCGCCACCGCTCTGCTTGTCCTTTTCCCGGACTTCGCCCCCGGTTTTGTGGCCCAAACCGGGAAACCAGCCTTCACAGCCAACCCCCGGTTTTGAGGCCCAAACCGGGAAACCAGCCGTCCATCGCCTGAGTTTTGAGGCCCAAACTCAGAAACCCGCAACACCCAGGTTTTGAGGCCCAAACCTGGAAATCGTCCTCAGCCCGAGTTTTGTGACCCAAACTCGGAAACCATCAGCGCCCAGGTTTTGAGGCCCAAACCTGGAAACCGTCCACTCGGTGGTTTTTCTGTGGTTCAACCACCAAACCGAGCCGTAGAGGGGAAGCACCGCCCGTGCACCCCGTCCACCCACAAGTCTTCGCTCGTCGCTGTCCCAGGCTGTCAGCCACCACAGCTAATCCTCAGGCCACCGGTCCCTCAGTCCAAGCCTCACGTCCGCCCTTCGCCACTCTCGGTCCATCGGCACGACACGTCTCTACTTGACCTTCACCTTGCCTTCGATCACTGTATCCGTGCTCGACACCTGCACAACACAAGCCAAAGAACATGCGCATTATCCCAGTTGACAATCATTCATCACTCAGAGACTCGGCGTACACCCATGTATCCGCAATCTCCCCCTTGATGAGTGCATTGTCAACTACCAACACAAATCATAATGGAATAGAGGAAGGAAGGAAGAAAGAAAAAGAACTCGACCAAATGACCCAAAAGCATATCAAAGCCGAAGAAGGTCAAGTGGAAAGAGCAAAACAACTTGGTTCCCAAAGACATGGGCAACGGCTCAACGCAACCAAGCAAAGCAAAGCTAGCCCTCAAGAAGAGGTAGAACAGGCTCAACACCGCTAGCGAGAAAGCTCGATACCAATTGAAGGATCAACGGAAATTCAAGCAAAACAAAGCTAGCCCTCAAGAAGAGGTAGAACAGGCTCAACACCGCTAGCGAGGAAGCTCGATACCAACTAAAGAAAACTTGATACCAACTGAAGAGCATAAAAGCAAAGTTGCTAGTTCCTCAAGAAAGAGGCAAAGGCTCAACACAACTAGCTACCAAGAATGCTCTGAACCAACTGTTACTAGCTCAAAAACGTAGCAGCTAGCAAACTCCCCCTCAAATAGTGCACACAACCAGGAAATCATTTCTCCCCCTTAGTTCAACTCGGAAAGCATATGATTTGTCAATATTTTCTCCCCCTTAGTTGAAAATGCACCATCAAGCAAGTTTCTCCCCCTTGACAGAATAACTCCTCCTTCCAAAATGCATATGAGTCAAAATGCAAGTTAGCAGCTTCAGGAATATAGTCGATAAAATATGAAGATGCTCGACAAGATGCTGATCCGATGATTCATAAAATGCACAGAGTGCTAGCAAAGGCTCAAACTGATCACCAAATACGAAATGTGAGCAAAATGAGCAATGTTCAGTCAAAAAGGTATTCACCATCAAAATAGCACTAAGCATGTATAGACAGGAAGTCAAACAAGTGCTAAACATGTATACAAGTTGAACTACCCCTAGCAAAGTTCAATCAACATGCTATAGAATGAAACATAGACTTGTGTATCCAAATTTTATCGGAGTTGCAGCGGTTAAATTTCACAAGTTCAAATTTCAGCATTTGATTGCGAGAGGTTGAAAGCTTGTCATTGCCTAACTTTTCAACTGTGCGAAGCCTATGCAGAAGCAATCAGAAGCTTAAAGCAACAGTTTCGGTCATGCACTACACAGCTCAAGTTTAACTCAGAGTGCAATGAGAAACAGTCTCGAAACTGTGATGTGCTGACAAGCAATCCTATCTCGATCTTTCCAATTCACTTAAGTTGGTTCAAAATTAAAGCAGAATATGAACATACCAAGCAAGTGAATGACTCAACACTAGAAACATAGCAACCTAGCATACATGAGAAGCACAAGTGATTTCAACACATTCTACACATGCTAGTTGCATATCTCAATGGTGAACATTTTCAAGTTTTATGTTCATTAATCAAATTCACCATTCATAAAATAGCTCAGCTCACAACATGTATCAGTGATCAGAAAGAGCAAAAACTACAACATCATCATAAAGCATCGGAGCATACACTGTACAGAACATAGTCACATTCTAAAGATTATATCCATGAAGCTCTGAATGTAAATATGCAAGATGAAATGCAGAAAAGATACCAATTAAAAAAAACACAAAGTCAGTTTATGATACAAAAGTCAAAATGTTTCCCCCATCTAAAAGGGGAAACACACACCAAGCTCACCTCTCAACCGATTGAAGGTTGATTGGTCCAAAGGCTTGGTGAAAATATCAGCCAACTGATGATGAGCATCGAAATGGTGAAGGTCGATATCACCCTTCTCATAGTGGTCTCGCAGAAAATGAAAGCGCACGTCAATGTGTTTGGTCTTAGAGTGCAGCACGGGGTTCTTAGCAACGCTAATAGCACTCATGCTGTCACAAAGCAAAGGAACGCGAGAAAAGTTCAGACCAAAATCACGCAAAGTAGCCATCATCCAAAGCAACTGGGAACAACAGCTAGCCGCAGCAACATACTCAGCCTCCGTGGTAGACTGGGCGACACTAGACTGCTTGCGAGAAGACCACGATACTAGAGAAGAACCAATAAACTGACAAGTCCCAGAAGTGGACTTGCGCTCAATGCGGCAACCAGCAAAATCGGCATTAGAATAACCGCAAAGGGAGAGGGTGGAGGAAGCAGAATACCAAATCCCAAATTTAGGAGTGAAGCATAAGTACCTCATAATGCGCTTGACCGCCTAACAGTGAGAGGTGCGCGGCGACGATTGAAATCGCGCGCAAAGACACACCGCGAACTGAATGTCCGGGCGTGTCGCCGTCAGGTACAACAGCGACCCGATCATACTCCGGTACTCCTTCTGGTCCACAACTTCTCTATCTTTGTCCGCATCCAGAGCCGTCGTGGTTGACATGGGTGTTGGAAGAGGCTTGGCCTCACCCATATCGAATTTCTTCAGGATATCCTTGGTATACTTACCCTAGTGCACAAACGTTCCCTCTCGAGATTGCTTGATTTGCAATCCGAGGAAAAACGTCAACTCGCCCATCATGCTCATCTCAAACTCCCTGCTCATAGTATCTACAAACTTGGCAACTAAAGCGTGAGAAGAACCACCGAAAATGATATCATCCACGTCAATCTGGACCAAGAGAGTGTCACTGCCTTGCTTGAGGAGAAAGAGTGTTTTATCCACACATCCCATTTTAAAACCCTTAGCAAGCAAAAAGGTTTTCAACCTATCATACCAGGCTCTAGGGGCTTGTTTCAAACCATACAAGGCTTTGTGAAGTTTAAAAACATGGTTTGGAAACTTGGGATTTTCGAAACCGGGGGGTTGTTTCACATACACCTCCTCTTCTATGTAGCCGTTTAAGAAGGCACTCTTGACATCCATTTGAAAAAGTTTAAACCCTTTGGATGCAGCAAAAGCCAAGAGAATCCTAATTGCCTCCAAACGAGCTACAAGAGCAAAAGTCTCCTCATAGTCTATCCCCTCCTTCTGACTATACCCCTGGGCTACAAGTCTGGCCTTGTTTCTCACAACATGGCCATCTTCTCCTTGTTTGTTTTTGAAAACCCATTTTGTCCCAATAGGGTGACACTCAGGAGAAAGAGGAACAAGAACCCAAACCCGATTTCTCTCAAAGTTCTCAAGCTCCTCATGCATGGCATTGACCCAATCTGGATCCGTCAAAGCGTGTCCAACATCTCAGGGTTCAAAATCAGCAATAAATGCAGAATGAGCAAAATGAGAGATTTGTTGTGACCTTGACCGAGTGACAGGTTCGCCGATGCTGCCGATCATCTGTTGAGGCAGGTGTTGACGCTGAATGTGTCATGGCACCTCTCGAGCTGATGTAGCCTCCCCCTCAACAGCAGCTGGTGCCTCCTCGGGTACAAAAGGTACCGCTCGAGGTGGCGGATCCCACGGCCCCCAAGTCGAAGAAGAAGGGTCGGGGCCGTGAGTGGTAGTAGAGGCCGCTCTTTGTGGCATAGCAGGTGGTGCTGGGTCATCCATCCCGTCAGCACCCTCTTCCTCATCATCAAACAGGGGCTCGCCAACCTCATGATCACCTGCACGCTCAAAACGAGAAGAAGGACAAACCATGGTCTCGTCGAAGGTGACATCAGATGTCTCCATGACTCGGTTAGTATCAAGGTTAAGTACACGATATGCTCGAGTGTGAGTGCCATAACCCAAAAATACACCGTCAGAAGAACGAGACTCAAACTTGTCCAAGTTGCCCTTTTTGAGTATAAAACAATGGCAACCGAAAACTCTAAAATAACTCACTTTGGGCTGTTTTCCAAAACGCAACTCATAAGAAGTCTTTTTCAAGAAAGCTCGGAGAAAAATGCGATTGGAAATGTAGCATGCAGTGCTCATAGCTTCGGCCCAATATCGCCTAGGAGTCCTATGCTCATCGAGCATCGTCCTGGCCATTTCTACAAGGGTCCGATTCTTCCTTTCTACAACACCAATCTGAGGCGGTGTGTAGGGAGAGGAAAACTGATGCTCTAAACCCAAAGAGTTACAAAACTTCTCAAAATCTGAGTTCTTAAACTCGGAACCATTATCACTCCTAATAGCTCGCATTGAGTTCAAAGGGAACTCATTCTGAAGACGCAAAATCAGATTGCGAGCAAAAGAGAAAGTCTCAGTTTTCTCAGCTAAAAAGAAAACCCACGAATATCTCGAAAAGTCGTCAACAACAACAAGTACATACCACTTCCCCCCAACCGAGCTCACCCGAGCCGGACCAACAAGGTCCATGTGCAAAAGCTCTCCAGGGCTCTTAGTCATGACCTGAGTCACTGGATGGTGGGGAGCGGCAACCATCTTCCCATGTCTACAAGAATGGCAAACAAGATCCTTCTCCATGCACAACTTGGGCAATCCTCGGATTAGGCCAAGTGAACTAAGCCTTGCAAGCAAGTCGAAGCTCAAATGTCCTAGCCTCCTATACCACTTCCAAAGATCAGAGGAGGAAGGTCCAGCCACAAGACAACGAGAAACTCCAAACGAATCCGAGAAATTCGCACGAAAGACTTTCCCAAAGGGCGAAATCACACAAACAAGATTGCCCTGAGGATCCAAAATGCGACTGAGATTCAGCTTAAAACGAATCTCATGGTCATCATCGAAAAGTTGTGAAACAGAGAGAAGGTTAAAATGCAAGTTAGAAACAAGAGCAACATCGCGCAACACAAAGTGCTCATTAACTCGCACCGACCCACGAGACAACACTTTACCTTTACTATTGTCGCTGAAGGTGATGAACTCCTTTTCGGCGACCGGACTAAGATTGGAGAACCACTTGGCGTTTCCGGTCATGTGCCTCGAATAACCGGAATCCACCAACCAAACGTTCTCCAATCGTTTTACCTACATCAATAAAAAGACATAGGGTGAGCATACGGTCCAACACTGGGGTTAGTAAAGTAGGGAGAATACCAGTGTTGGGCCGGCTGCTCAAAAGAACGGTTAGCAGAAAAACCATTCCTAGCACGCCTACGGGGAAAGCGATCACCACGCACAGGAAAACGTGGTCCGCTAAGGAAAGAGCATCCATTGCGATACTCAAAACACGGTGGAGGGTAACGCTCAACAAAGCCACCGCCACGGGGTCCGTATCCTGCAAAGTCAGGACCCTGCCGGGCAACACCTCCCTGACGCCTAGGACCTTGAGGCACTGCACCTCTAGGCCTAGCAGCTCTCCTCTGAACATTCGGCACATGCACATCATGGAAAGGATGGTACATGTCCGTGTTGTTCATCTCCTTTGCACGACGCTCTTCTCTCTTGCGCCGAAAGCAGAACTCACTCAAGTGTGCATCTCTCCCACAGTACTCACAGTGATACCTCACCGCTCTCATAGGGGGTTGTTGGTACTCACGGTAGTGGGTGTGGATCACCTTTCTGTAAGGAAAATGGACCTCGGACCATTTAACTTCGGATTTTGGTGTTTGATGAACAACATAACCAAATTGGACTAATGTGTTTGCAAGTGTTTGTTTTATAGTCCAATAGGGTGCAAATGTGACTTGGACTAAGGCGACGTGGTGATACGATGATCAACATCTCAAGCAAGACATTTGAAGCTCAATAGAAGACTCTCAAGATCAAGCGAAGTCCAAGGCACAAGAATGGAACCAAGTTGGGCGCAAAGAACGAGAGAAAGGCAGGAAGAACAAGTGACCGGACGCTGCTTCGCAGTGACCGGACGCTGGCCTGGATGCGTCCGGTTAGTATCCCAAGCCAGCAGCGCCACGTCAAAGCGACCGGACGATGCGACAGAAGCGACCGGACGCTGCGACAGAAGCGACCGGACGCACCGATGCTACTGTTCCTCAGCGCGTCGTGTGATCGGACGCTGGAGCTCAGCTGAGTCCGATCGAATACAGAGAGGTTCCAGAGGCACAAAAACGCGATCAGACGCGTCCGATCGTCTGTGACCGGACTCATGCCAGAGTCCGATCAGTGCCTGTGCAGGCGACCAACTAGCCGTTGTGAGACCGGACGCGTCCGGTCTGGGCGTGAGTGCGTCCGGTCGTTGTCTAAAAAGTGCATCTCTTTGCCCAACGGCTCTATTTGGTTGGGGCTCTATATATACCCCCATGGCCGGCCAAAACACGATGGTTGGAGCTCAAGAAAGTGTATCAAGTGTATAGACACATATTTAGTTGCTCTAGCCACTGTTGGTATAAATTAACGCACACTCTACTTTATCCGCAAGCGCACAGATAAGATCTACCGATGTAGCACTTCACCAGAGTAACCCAGTTTTAATATCGAACCCAAGGGAACGGATAGCGTGGAGTCTCAAGTGTATAACCCCTGAGTAACTAACAAGGACGGAGAAGCTAAAAGTGTAGAGGGGATCACTAAGGTTATCTAAATCCAACTTAAGAGTGATATGTTTATTATTCTTAATGGGGAAGTTGCCATAAAAGGTCACAATAGAGTACGATTCTTTTATGCAAAAGTATAATCCTACCGAGCCTACACACGGGTAAGTGGACTATAGAAGAATCAACAAGGCTATAAGAGTCACCCTTGCGAACTACCACTACTACCGGTGTTATAGGAGGTAAATATGAGCTATCAAGTCTAAGGACCACGCTTATACTATCCAACTACTCTAACTCTAGAGCGACTAGAATTAAAGTACTCAAAAGAGAGTCATAAACCTTAAGAACAATAAGAACAATAGCTCAAACTTAAATATAGATGTCGATTACCGAAACAATCGTTGAAGCAAGTCGATGAAGAACTTGAATCCACAGGTACAAGATGAAGAAGTTGATCCGACAGGCCGGAGCTTCCTCTTGATCTCTTCCTCTCTCTCTCGCTTCTAGTTCTAGAATAAGACTAGGTTCTAATCCTACTTGAGGGGTATCTAGTCTTCTACTTGAAAGCTAACTCTTGATTACAACTAGATGAACTAGATCTAATTCTAGATGAACTAGAAGAGATTCATCTAGAGGGACCTCTACTTCTACATTGGAACCCTAGTTTCTGATGTGGAGATGAGTAATGAAGAGGGAGATGCCTGGAGAGGGGGGTCTGGGGCTGCTTATATAGCCCTGAGGGATCAACCGCGGCCGTTAGATCAAACCGACTTCACGTAGGGCTGAGATGCATCCTAGAGGTCGGTGGAGGTAGCTTGCAGAAGACGGAAGCTAGCGGGCCCGGGGGGAGACCGACCGGTCTAATGGTGGGACCGGTCGGTCCCACCTGGCGGCCTCTCGAGGTGTCCCGCCTCGTGGTGTCCTTTGGTGTCCTCTAGAACCTTCTGGAATATTCCTGACGTGCCGGTTGCGTTATCTCGCGTCGGTTTCCTTCTAGGGGAAGCAATCAACGCTGGTTTCCTGGTTTAGTCCCTACAGAATCACAATTCACCAAAACTCGTGGAATATTGTCAATTAAAACCCTAAACCTTTGTTGGTGATTGAATTCATGCCCTTTTCATATTTATTTATCCTCTAATTTTGATAGATAACCAGCGTCAACAAGTTCCCCCAAGCTTACCCTTTGCTAGTCCCTTAGCAAAACAAAAACTTATCAATGGATCAGGAGTTGCTACTATATCTTCACTTCCAACAAGTATACCTGCTGTTAAACAAAAATTCTCCGAAACATATCATGTTATTCTTCATGGGGCATATTACTCTTACCTTAGGTCTTGAATAATTGAGAGATTGAATGATCAAATCAAGCACTATGTCTCTAGTTCTTTCACTTCACCTTTATCCCGGAGTTTTAATTGATTTTCAAAAGCATTAATACATATGTTGTCAAATTAAACAATGGATCCAAAGAGAAAGTCAACCAACCATTGAATCAAGAAGTGCATGTGTATGGAAAAATGGAGTCGGATGCTCTTTTGAATATATTCACTCTTTTCTGTTTATCAGAGACATATGGCTATTAGGCTAATTCTACTGTCGGGCACGTGCCCATTTTTTTTTTGACATTTCTTTTTCTTTTTTTTCTTTTTCCTCGAGGTTCCGGACACTTGTCCCTTTTTATTTCCTCGGGATCTATCTTTTTGAGGTTTCGGACACTTGTCCCTTTTTATTTCCTCGGATCTCTCTTTTTTTTCTTTTCTCTCTTTTTTTTAATAGCCACATGCTTCCAACAAACTTCTGAGAGGGTAGCAACAGATAATTATGAGCATTTATGCGGAAGATGGATGAAATGGGTAAGTGATCTCAATTCAATGGCAAGATAACATCTCACAGGGTCACAAAGCTTAATTTAACTCAATGCAATTATTAGTCATGTTTACATTTAGAAATCTCCGGAACTCTAGTGTTGCTTAGAACAAGATAATAGCAGCTCAGATCATCACATGTCATGTCCCAACTACCTAGACCTTAGATTAAGTATTTGCCAACCATGTATTTAATTTTATTTTAAGGCATCATTATTAATGAGGAGAACTCATGCTTTGAAGGCTAGGTACTTGAAAGAAATTAGATAGAGCAACTATTCATCATTTCCATGCAAAAGATTAGAGAGAGCAGGTTCTTCTTTGGTCATCAACTTCTTAAAACAAACTAGACACACTATTTTATTTATTTAATCTAACACACTTTAAGATAAAGCTAATAATAGTAGTAAAGACATACCTGAATTGCGAAGATAACGGGGGTGCGTCTCCCCCAAGCTAGTTCCCTTAATAGCGTTGAGCCTTCATGTGCCCATATATTTTCTTTTTGTCTTTTTTTTAATGGTGAGCCTTCATGTGCTCACATATTTTTGTTCTTTTCTTTTTAGTGGTGAGCCTTCATGTGCTCACATATTTTTGGTGTTTTGAATTTATTTATAGAATGAAAAACTTAAGAGGATAAAGATACTTACGTAGATACATGGGGGTGCCTTCCCCCAAGCTGAATGTTGACGTAGTCGTTCGATCTTGTAATGTAGCAGATTGGCAGTGGATATGTCCTTCCTTTATTAGAGCTTTGATTGATGTTGATGTTTGTTGAGACAGTGCTCCAACAGTGGATGGATTCACTTGTTCGTCAGCTTTTCTTGACCTTTTAAATCCTGTGAAATTCAAATAGACAACAAAACTTGTGGAACAGATTAAGCATTAGCGGTTGGCCACTTAAGCCTTAGTTGTCTAGAATTTCAGTAAGATCTCTTTCTCAATATTTTTGTATTTTAATATTTTTATGATGCAAGAGAAAAATGCAACATGATGAATGTATGCATATTTATTTTTATTATATTTTATGCCACCACGCTGAATATCCTTGTGGGTTTTTGCACACCATAGGATTATTCACATGGGACTTTATGGTTTGTAGTGTAACAATATGCAATATTTTTATTTTCTTTTCTAATGCAATGCAGAAATTAAAATGTTTGTGAATTAAGTATGATGATGCAATGGTTAAATATGATGATGCAATAAATGACTAAGAATTAAATATGAGAAATATGCAGAAAAGTAAATATGAGGATAACTACCGGTTTTTACCTTTTGGCGAAGGTTCGGATATTTAGGTCCGACAAACCGGACCTTCCCTTGGTTCAGATCTTCCAAGGTATGTCAAACGTTTGGAAAGTTGTTATTGATTGTACCTCTGAGGTGTAGACTTTTTTCTTTCATACTTTCTTGGTCTGAGTCTTCACTTCCTGTGGTTCACTGTCTTGAGGTTTCTTTTGTTCTTTCTTTTCTGGGACAGTGTCGATAACTTCTTCTTCGTGATTGGCCCCTCTATTCTTGATAGTTTGTCTTCTTTGGCATTGAGAGCGGCGTCTTTCACTTCTGAGTGCTTCATTGGGTATGTAGTTGATGAAGTATTATCGTACCTTTTCTCCAGGAAAGTGAAAATGGATTTCCTCTTGTAGATGATTGTACTTGTAGCGTAGAGGAATGGTCTTCCTAGGATGAGGTGGACATCATCGTCTTCTCATGTCGAGGATCAAGAAGTCTGTGGGGACTTCATGACCTCTAATTCTAACTACGACGTCTTCCATCATTCCTTCTTGTTTATGCCTCTTAATATGGTGACACTCATGTTCTTCGTTCGTCCAGCAGTTTGAAGTGAAGCACTAATTATGGAAGCTGGCAGCATCTTGCTTAGTGTGCATGTTCTTGTAGATCTAGGACCTTTACTCTGTAGAATTTGAGAGTGACTTTTCCATGTTTTGCTCAAGAGTGTGTCCTGCTCATAAGACAAGGTAGAGATCAAGTGTATGGGCTCTGTTGGTGGAAAAACACCAACAGAACCAAAAGTTTTGTTTATTCCTCTCTAACCTTAGGCACATTGCACAAGATAAACTTTTTGTTTATGTGTTCTATTTAATCTTAACATGAGTGATAGGATCAG
Organism: Coix lacryma-jobi var. lacryma-jobi; assembly: GCA_009763385.1. NCBI lineage: Eukaryota > Viridiplantae > Streptophyta > Magnoliopsida > Poales > Poaceae > Coix > Coix lacryma-jobi. The sequence continues at coordinate 121,380,149 of CM019822.1, forward strand.
AGGATGAGCATGAAAGTAGCATCTTAAAATATTTAACAGATCAGATTACTTAACCCAAGGAAGGATAATCTATGCATAAAGTGTTGATCTTTTCATAATTGAGATATATCATCTTCCAAAGGTTAGATGCACAACATTTTAGCTCATTTAGTTAAGACAGTGACATTCAAGAGAGTAAAGCTAGGAACAAAGATCAAAGGACTAAACATGTTGAGTTGATTAGGTTGGATCAAGTGAGGTGCAACTTAAACATGTTTAGTTCTTTATTTATGTTCATACTAGAATCAAGAAGAAGCTTTTAAAGTGATGGTTACTTACCTTGAAATGTTACTTTGTCATTGAAGAGTGATGTGTCGAACCACCTTGTGGAAGCTTCTCTTGTCTAGTTGGCTTGTCTTCTCTTGTTTGTCTCACAGTATGATTGAGAGGAGGAAGATCATAGTGGAATTATCTTTAGAGGTATCGCTCTTCCTTCTCTTTTGTCGATTTATCAGTGAAGGCGCATTGTTCCTCGAGTATGCTGACTAGGATCCTCTCTCTTTATTAATTTTGTACTATGAGGATGTAGGGACAGTTCCGCATTCTTCTCTTGTCAACCTTTGTTATTTTTCTTTTAATTATTGGGTTGACAAGAGACTTGAAATTAGAGCTGCTACTCGAGTGCCTCCATGAGAGTCTTTTGTCTTGTAATGTCACAACTGAGACTTGTCCTCTCAACAGTGTCTAGATGATGGAGATCTTATCGGCTGTTCTTCTTGATTTACTGGCTCAGGTATTATCTCTCCATCTTCTAACTCTTGTGGTGCAGTGGCTTCATCCTTCATGATGCCCTCCTCAATTCTTGGCAGTTGGTTCTTCCTTCAACGTCTTCTCTTGGTTCTCTTTGGCTGCTCATAAGTAATGTAGATGTTGAAGATGCAGCGAAAGATCCAAAAGTTGACTTTTCTAGGTCCGACAAAGATAATAACATTGATGGTGCTCAAGAACGATCTTCCAAGAATGAGTGGTGGATCATATTCTTCTTCTTGACTGGGACAACTTCTAGTGGTTTGTACTGATCCAAGTGGTGAGTAGGAGATCAATATGTTTGAAGTTGGGTTTCTCCTTCCTCCCTTTGATTGTGAAACACATCTAGACAACGGAATTGTCTCTCCCAGGCTGGCTTGTGATGTAGATGGACTCCCAAACACATGTTCATGTGTTTGACTTGTAGATCTTGCTATTGTTGTAGTGGTACCATCTTGTCTCCCAAGCTAGCTCTTGATTAGAAAAGAGGATAACTTCCCACTTCTTGTCTTGATGCCTTGGACAATGATGATTGCAGGCATAGGTTGTCTCATACGAGGTAAGTTGCATCCTGTTTGTCATCAGCGCCCAAGCAAGACTCAAAGCTAGGCTAGCACCATTTGTGATCTGAGAGTAGGTTTGTGTGTCTATGGTTTGGGTTCTGAATCTTTAATGTTTAGACCAAACCATGGATCAACAAAATCTCTCTCCTGCATAACGTTAGTGGATATATACCCGAAGGATTGCAAGAATTTGAAGCATGGGTTATTATCCACAACTTGTGTATTTTGCATCTATGCTACTAAAAAGATGTTTTTAGGATTATTTTAGCACAGACTGGTATTTTATGTGTTGGCTGCACTTTAACATGATTCAAGGCAAAAGATAACTTGCAGTAGAAGACAAAATAATAAACTTTGATACTCACAGTTCTTTCATCCATGATGAATGAGCTGAGTCTTCATTGTGCAAATTTGTTGAAGTTCATTGTATGCCTTGCTTCATCTCCGGTGTGAGTTCATCTCAGGACTTTCCCAAATTGATATTAAAAGTTTTCTACAGGGGTTAGTCCAACAAAATATCCAATATCTACTATAGCATACTATCAGTTCAGAAATCAACCTAGACACCACGTCTAATTCGATCTAGGAAGGCATTTTAACCTAAGCACCATACTTAATTTAAAAGCCTTTAGAGGTAAAATCAGCACACCTTTTAGCTCAAGAATCAAACCAGACACCATGTCTTACTTTAATTCATGAAAACAGTTAAACTAAGCTCCATGCCTAATTTAAAAGGTATATGATAATACTTCAAAACCAAAGAATATACTATAGCAAATAAAGATAACATGAAAGCATTGTAGAGATTTGTTTAGATGGTGATGAAAGAGTATACGAGCATATCCTAAAGGTAGGGACAACCAACATAGCAACATGGCAAGAAATATTCTTAGAAAGCCTGTAATTCAATGTTGCATGATGATTGGTGGGACATACCTTGTATTTGTTGTTCCTTCGTTCTTTTCTGCTCCAGACCTGGAAAGGTTAGTGACAAGAATACCCGAAGGAATATTTTCATAATTATATTTCTATGCTCATTACAAGGATAGTGCAGCAGAAAGGTAGAGATAGCTCATAACCAGGTATTATGATGGGGTATAAGGATTCTACTGGTTATAGCTTGCTCATGGGGTAGTGATAGATAAGAATGGAATTCAAAAACAACATTCATAAGAATGAAAACAAAAATAATGAAAAGACTGGGACAAAAAAGGAAAAAGATAAAAGTATGATTACAAGGTTATACTTAAGACGTAAGATGATCTACCGTTCCCCGGCAACGGCGCCAAAAATGCTTGTTGGTATAAATTAACGCACACTCTACTTTATCCGCAAGCGCACAGATAAGATCTACCGATGTAGCACTTCACCAGAGTAACCCAGTTTTAATATCGAACCCAAGTGAACGGATAGCGTGGAGTCTCAAGTGTATAACCCCTGAGTAACTAACAAGGACGGAGAAGCTAAAAGTGTAGAGGGGATCACTAAGGTTATCTAAATCCAACTTAAGAGTGATATGTTTATTATTCTTAATGGGGAAGTTGCCATAAAAGGTCACAACAGAGTATGATTCTTTTATGCAAAAGTATAATCCTACCGAGCCTACACACGGGTAAGTGGACTATAGAAGAATCAACAAGGCTATAAGAGTCACCCTTGCGAACTACCACTACTACCGGCGTTATAGGAGGTAAATATGAGCTATCAAGTCTAAGCACCACGCTTAAACTATCCAACTACTCTAACTCTAGAGCGACTAGAATTAAAGTACTCAAAAGAGAGTCATAAACCTTAAGAACAATAAGAACAATAGCTCAAACTTAAATATAGATGTCGATTACCGAAACAATCGTTGAAGCAAGTCGATGAAGAACTTGAATCCACAGGTACAAGATGAAGAAGTTGATCCGACAGGCCGGAGCTTCCTCTTGATCTCTTCCTCTCTCTCTCGCTTCTAGTTCTAGAATAAGACTAGGTTCTAATCCTACTTGAGGGGTATCTAGTCTTCTACTTGAAAGCTAACTCTTGATTATAACTAGATGAACTAGATCTAGTTCTAGATGAACTAGAAGAGATTCATCTAGAGGGACCTCTACTTCTACATTGGAACCCTAGTTTCTGATGTGGAGATGACTAATGAAGAGGGAGATGCCTGGAGAGGGGGGTCTGGGGCTGCTTATATAGCCCTGAGGGATCAACCGCGACCGTTAGATCAAACCGACTTCACGTAGGGCTGAGATGCATCCTAGAGGTCGGTGGAGGTAGCTTGCAGAAGACGGAAGCCAGCGGGCCCGGGGGGAGACTGCCGGTCGGTGGGACCGGTCGGTCCCACCTGGCGGCCTCTCGAGGTGTCCCGCCTCGTGGTGTCCTTTGGTGTCCTCTAGAACCTTCTGGAATATTCCTGACGTGCCGGTTGCGTTATCTCGCGTCGGTTTCCTTCTAGGGGAAGCAATCAGCGCTGATTTCCTGGTTTAGTCCCTGCAGAATCACAATTCACCAAAACTCGTGGAATATTGTCAACAAATCTTGATAGATAACCCTAAACCTTTGTTGGTGATTGAATTCATGCCGTTTTCATATTTATTTATCCTCTAATTTTGATAGATAACCAGCGTCAACAGCCACCAAAGTGCTCAAGTGATATACTAGGTGATTAGTGTATGTGCTTTGCGAAGTGCTTAAGCTAGTTAGACCACCGCTTTGCGCTTGCTCTAGGTGTTAGGCCTAGTGTTTAGTGAGGTTGAAAACCTCTCATCTACCGGTGCTTGCGCGCACCGTTGTTGTACATCAGCGGGGCTTGTAGTCTTGCGAGATCACACCAACCGCGTTTGTGGTGTGGCCGCCTCCGTGTACCGAAGGGAACAAGGCCCGCGGCGTTTCGGCTGGAAACTTGATAGTGAAGACGGCGGGGAGCATCCGGGAGAGGCTTTGCCACGAGTGGCTTAACCGGAGACTCACTTGTGCGTGGGGAAGGACCGGAGCTATCCACGGAGTTACCCGACCGGGAGCTTGGCCCTTGCGAGGGATTCCTTGCGAGGGGCTCCAACGAGGACTAGGGGGAAGCTTGCGCGCTTCTCGATACCTCGGTAAAAATACCAGAGTCGTCGACGGGAGTTTGTATCTCTACCACACTATTTAGCTTCCGCATTTATATTGTTACCTTGTTCATGTGCTTTACCTTTCGTAGCTCACTCTTGCTAGTTGATAGGTTTGGAAACTAGGTAGCATAACTCCTTTTTGCGGTAGAGATAGCAAACACACATAGCAAAACCTTAGTTGCACATTAGATAGTTTACTTTCTTGCATAGGTTTTGTTTAGGTGGAAATTAGAGGCCATAGTTTAGAGTAGAAGTTTTAAGTTGCCTAATTCACCCCCCCTCTTAGGCGTCACGGTCCTTTCAATTGGTATCGGAGCCGGTTGGCTCTCTTGTGGACTCTTGGCTTAATCGCCTTCGAGCCGACGCCCCTAAGAGAGGTTGGGATGGATATCTCTAGGCCTCCACACTTTGATGGCACTAACTTCCCTTACTATAGTGCTAGGACGGCTTGCTTTTTAGAAGTCGTTGATCTAGGTGTTAGGAGAGTCACCCACGACGGGATGAAACCCATTAAGAATCCCGAGAAGCCTACCGTGGGTGATGAAAAAGAAATTCATCTTAATGCTAGAGCTAAAAATTGCTTGTTTGAATCTATTAGCATGGATGTCTTTAACCAAGTTTTTACTTTGCAAACATCTCATGAAATTTGGTTAAAACTACATGAGCTCCATGATGGTACAAGTAATGTACGTGAGCAAAAACATCACCTAACTAAAACAAGCTATGATTCCTTTAGAATGAATGATAATGAGCTTGTTCGTGATATGTATTCTCGGTTGAATCTAATTATCAATGAGCTCCAATCTATAGGAATTACAAAGCTAGGTGATGCGGATATTGTGAGGAAGATCATCTCCGTTCTTCCAAAGAACAAATATGCAACCATCATCACCATCCTCCACAACATGGAGGACTTGAGCACCATGACCCCGACCATTGTCATTGGCAAATTGGTGGCATTTGAGATGTCACGCAAGATGGGTCAAGAAGAAGCCACTTCATCAAGCAAAGGCATTGCTCTCACATGTGATGAGCACAAAAAGATGAAGGGCAAAAAGCAAGTTGAGTCAAGCTCAAGCTCCTCAAGTGAAAAAGAGGATGATGAAGATGAAGAATCAAGTGATGATGATCAAGCTTCCACCTCATCCGACTCCTCCTTAGATGAAGAAGAAACAATCAAGCTCATGAAAGGAGTGAAGAGGATGATCCGCAAGATCAATGTCAAGGGTGTGCCCATCACCATAGAAGATTGCCTCTTCACTAATCAAAGAAGAGAGCAAAGGAAAAAGGGATGCTATGGATGCGGCAAAAGAGGGCACTTTGTGGAAGATTGCCCAAAACAAAAGCCCACACCCAAGGACAAGAAAAAGAAGGGATGCAAGGCCAAAGCTCTCACCACCATCAAGACATGGGATGATTCATCAAGTGATGATGAAGCTCGTCACAAGAGGCATGGCCGCAAGCACTCATCATCAAGCTCCTCACGTATGTGCCTTATGGCACGAGGTAACACAAGCCCTATCTCTAGTGATAGTGATAGAGATAGTGATAGTGATGATGAGCTACCTTCTTACAATCAACTTGTGCAAGATAATCTTAAATATGCTAAAGCTTGTACTAGCCAACAAAAGAAGATTAATGTCTTAAAAGAAAAATTAGATAGTTCTCAACAAGCCTACAATGCTATGCTAGATCAATATGAAACTTTTTCAAACTTAAATGTTGAGCTATCTAATAAAATTGAGAAACTTGAGGCTAGTATAAGCACATATGATAGCACAAGTAATGATGAGCAACTTGCTAAGAAAAATGAAAAACTAAAAGCAAAGTTAGCTAGCACACAAGATGCTTACAAAAGTTTGCTTGCCAAAATGGAAATTATGTGCAAACATTGTGCTGAGCTAACTAACAAAGTTGCTAATCTTGAGACCATCGGAGCAAACCCCACCGAGGCACCTAAAATTGAGAAATCAATCTTTGATATGCCTAAAAAGGATGCCTCTACTTCTTGCATTGATTTACTTAATTTAGACTCACCCATATGCAAACAAGCTTGTATTGAGAATGTCATTGTAGAAACATGTACACAAGAAGTTGCAATGGAGAATGAGCTACTAAAGCAAGAAGTGGCACGCCTCACCAAGGACTTGACCCAAGCAAAAGGCAAAAGGAAGCAAACCCGAACTCATCAAGATAACACCAACAAGGGAGTGAAGAAGCTTGATGAGGAGCAAACCGTGGTTTGTTACCTTTGCCACAAGGAAGGCCACAAGTCCTATGAGTGCAAGGTGAAGCATGGGGGAGAAAAGAAGAAAGAGAAAAACAAAAAGCAAACAAGTAAGCTCTCCATCACCTATACCAACAAGGTGAACAAGAAGGCCACCACACCCTATCTCTTGAAGCAAAAGAAGAATGACAAGGTGGTGGCCATCAAGGTGAACAAGCAAGCCAACAATGGAGCCAAACACATTTGGGTGCCTAAGGACATCATCTCAACCATGAAGAGCACCAAAAACGTTTGGGTCCCGAAAGGGAAGTAGCCAAGTGGACCACGGGGAATTTGGAGACTTGGCAAAGGTTGGGTGCATATCATGGGGTGCATCACATTGGATCATGTTATTGCCAAGTATGTTAGTGGGTACTATGGACCCAAGTTCCCCCTCCCATGTTAGGTAACTAGAATTAAATTCTTGCAATTTCTTTCATTTGGTATAATGTATTGCAATTACTTAAGCATCTAGTTCCTTCTCTGCCTATGTTTGCATTAGTCTGTTCATATCTTTTGTCATGCAAATTAGGCTTTATCATATGGTAGTTTTGCTCGGTATCTCTCACATTCTTAGAGCAATTCTACATGGTCTTAATTGGTTAGAAGCACGGCACATAGCTTCATTTACTTTGTATTAATCTTATATGTGCCAAAGACCAAATTATAGATAAACTACCCCGATTACCATTTTTCAATTTGTATCACACTTCTTGTGGTTTCAATATGGAAAATGGTAGTTTATCCTTACAAGTCGATGTGCATGTCTCCTACAAGTATTTCAAACTTGTATGCACACTTCGAGGGGGAGTTTACTCTACAATTTGGAAGTTTGAGACTAACACTACTTTCAAGGTTATCATGTGTGTAGTCTCATTACAAGGAAAATGGAGTTCTCGGAGACAAGCATCATGTGCGGTGATAATTCAATTGACATCTACATGTGGTATTCCTAACCGATATCATTATGTTGATTTCAATTTAATACTCTTATATGCCTTCTCCATACATTATATAGATTAAACTCCTTTGTGCTTTAATTTGTCGGTCATGCATATGCTTTTGCCTTACATCATATGTATGCATATACTTAGGGGGAGTTTTAGCTTATATAATGTTTTCTCTCTTGAGCTTTAATGTCTTCCTTTTCGGTGTTTGATTCCAAAGGGGGAGAATATGTAGGGACCAAAATCAAGCCCAAACTAAAACAAACAAAATAACCAAAATCAAATTTTCAAAAATTTCATGGTTATCTTTTTGGGAATGGTCCAACAAAGGGAGGAAGTGGATCATGGAGTTAGAGGGAGATCTAATCCATCAAGCCACTAAAAGGAACTTAATGGCAAGGGCAAGATATGTTAGATTAAATATGTTTCAATTTGGTATCTTTTTTTTTTTAAAAAAACTTCATATGATCTTGTCTTTGCATTGCACCCTAGCAAGTAGATTGCATTCTAAATTATGTATCTATTATTTGCTTGTTTTGGTCGTGTTGTCATCAACCACCAAAAAGGGGGAGATTGTAAGGAAAATGGACCTCGGACCATTTAACTTCGGATTTTGGTGTTTGATGAACAACATAACCAAATTGGACTAATGCGTTTGCAAGTGTTTGTTTTATAGTCCAATAGGGTGCAAATGTGACTTGGACTAAGGCGACGTGGTGATACGATGATCAACATCTCAAGCAAGACATTTGAAGCTCAATAGAAGACTCTCAAGATCAAGCGAAGTCCAAGGCACAAGAATGGAACCAAGTCGGGCGCAAAGAACGAGAGAAAGGAAGGAAGAACAAGTGACTGGACGCTGCTTCGCAGTGACCGGACGCTGGCCTGGATGCGTCCGATCAGTACCCCAAGCCAGCAGCGCCACGTCAAAGCGACCGGACGCTGCGACAGAAGCGACCAGACGCACCGATGCTACTGTTCCTCAGCGCGTCGCGTGACCGGACGCTACGACGACGATCGGACGCTGGAGCTCAGCTGAGTCCGATCGAATACAGAGAGGTTCCAGAGGCACAAAAACGCTATCGGACGCGTCCGATCATCTGTGACCGGACTCATGCCAGAGTCCGATCAGTGCCTGTGCAGGCGGCCAACTAGCCGTTGTGAGAGACCGGATGCGTCCGGTCAGGGCGTGAGTGCGTCCGGTCGTTGTCTGAAAAGTGCATCTCTTTGCCCAACGGCTCTATTTGGTTGGGGCTCTATATATACCCCCATGGCCGGCCAAAACACGATGGTTGGAGCTCAAGGAAGTGTATCAAGTGTATAGACACATATTTAGTTCCTCTAGCCACCAAAGTGCTCAAGTGATATACTAGGTGATTAGTGTATGTGCTTTACGAAGTGCTTAAGCTAGTTAGACCACCGCTTTGCGCTTGCTCTAGGTGTTAGGCCTAGTGTTTAGTGAGGTTGAAAACCTCTTATCTACCGGTGCTTGCGCGCACCGTTGTTGTACATCGGCGGGGCTTGTAGTCTTGCGAGATCACACCAACCGCGTTTGTGGTGTGGCCGCCTCCGTGTACCGAAGGGAACAAGGCCCACGGCGTTTCGGCTGGAAACTTGATAGTGAAGACGGCGGGGAGCATCCGGGAGAGGCTTTGCCAAGAGTGGCTTAACCGGAGACCCACTTGTGCGTGGGGAAGGACCGGAGCTATCCACGGAGTTACCCGGCCTGGAGCTTGGCCCTTGCGAGGGATTCCTTGCGAGGGGCTCCAACGAGGACTAGGGGGAAGCTTGCGCGCTTCTCTATACCTCGGTAAAAATACCGGAGTCATCGACGGGAGTTTGTACCTCTACCACATGATTTAGCTTCCGCATTTATATTGTTACCTTGTTCATGTGCTTTACCTTTCCTAGCTCACTCTTGCTAGTTGATAGGTTTGGAAACTAGGTAGCATAACTCCTTTTTGCGGTAGAGATAGGAAACACACATAGCAAAACCTTAGTTGCACATTAGATAGTTTACTTTCTTGCATAGGTTTTGTTTAGGTGGAAATTAGAGGCCATAGTTTAGAGTAGAAGTTTTAAGTTGCCTAATTCACCCCCCTCTTAGGCGTCACGGTCCTTTCACTTTCCCTTCTGTGGCATAAACTCCTCTTGGGTAGGTGGCATTGTGTCAAGTTTGTTTTTCAGGTGGTTGGGTTTGGGATGCCACATCTGTTTCTTGGGTGGAGCTCTCAGAGGTTCCTCATATACTCCATCTTTGGTGTTAGGCTTGAGTTGCTCTTTGGGTGGAATCTTGGTAAGCTTGGGAGTAGTGGTGGAGTTGGGCTTCTCACTCGGGTTAAGACCACTCGACTCTCCAATCTTGCCAAAAGTAGAAGCATCAACGCCCTAAGCAAAACCTACACCAGGACCTCTAGCAGCACGCTTGAACTGGGAGATCATCATCCCAAGCTGCGGCTCACCACAATACACCCATGACAAGATGGTCCGAAGGTATGTGTTTTCTTCCTCGGTTTGCATCTTGTCATGCTTCACGTTTGCAATCTCCATCTCCAAACCCTCACACAAAGCGCATCTAGAGACACAAGTGCTACCCGAGCTAGCCTTCTCAAGAGACACAATCTTGGCATTCTTCTCTGCCAACTCGGATTGCAAGCCTGCGCAAGACTTGCACGCACCCAACAGCGATGATCTTGCCTTCAGCTCATCCACTTCTCCTACCAACACAACATACTTACTTCTCAAGGTGAGAAGATCAGTCATGTGTGTGGAGCACATCTCACACTGCTCCTCCTCTGTGACAACAACGGTGGACTTGATAGATTCAAGTTCCTTCACCGTATCCTCCCACTTCTGCCTAAACTCCTTCCTCTCTCTAGCAGCGCACCTAAGCAGCTTGTCTTGGCTAAGGAGAGCGGCAGTAAGTTTCTCAACCTCAGCAGAAAGCTCATCGGGGGTCTGAGATACCTGGGAGGTGTCGTCGACATCGTCGTCGTTCCGAGGAATGTCCTCCAGCTCACCGTCAACCTCCTTGCCGAGAGCCATGGTGCAGAAACCCTCATTGTCGGCGAAGAAGCAGAGGCCGTTCAGCTTGTCCACGATCGTCTTCTTCTTCTCGGACTCGTCGTCGCTTGAGGAAGCGGAGTCGTCATCCGAGTCGTCGACGTCGCTGAGCGTCGCGAAGAAAGCACGCTGCTCAGCCTGGGCCTTCTCCAAGTACTTCGTCTTGATGTACTCCTTGTTGAAGCCGCCCTTCCGCTTGTGCTTCGCGGGGACATACTTCTCCTTGCGCTTGCCGGAGTCGTACTTGTGCCCATGATCCGCCTTGCCGAAGACTTGCTTGTTCTTCTTCGGGCAATTGGCGATGAAGTGGTTGGGGTCGCCGCACTCAAAGCATCCTGAGCGTCCTCCTCCGCGGCGACGGTTCATGCGGTTGTTGTGGAACCGCGAGAACCGGTTGGCAAGTAAAGCCAACTCGTCATCCCCCATGAACTCCAGCTGCTCCTCTGTGACAGAAAGAAGAGAAGAGAGTGCAAATCCTCTAGAGGGGTTAGCAGAAGAGCCAGAAACCAAAGCCATAGACGTGCCAGAAGGATTTTCATAAGAAGCCATCGCCATGGCGTCAATCTCACTGGATTTGAGCTTACTAAAGAGCTCGTCGCATGTGAGGGTCTCATAGTTCGGTGATTCGATGATCGCCTGAACCTTTGAGTCCCACACCGCTCGATCAAGAGTATGCAAAAGCTTCAAAGCTCTCTCATGATCATCGAAAGGCAACAGCTCCTTGTTAGCCCTCATCCTGTTGACAATCACCTGAAAGCGAGCGAATAAACTTTCTATGCTCTCGCCAGGCATATGTCGAAAGTTCTCATACTCTCGCTTGAATGACTCGTAGAGACGGGTTTTGACTTGAGTGGTTCCCTCATGGAAACGCATGAGGGTAGCCCAAATCTCCCGGGCCGTAGCAAGGTGAGAAACGCGATCAAACTCGGACATGCTCAAACAAGAAAAAAGTGCATTACGGGCTCGGCTATTGGCATCGTGCTCATCGATCTGATGCTGAGTCACACGAGCAGCCAAGACATTGCAAAGTAGAAATGCTAGCGCTTTTATTTTATTCATTTGCTAGTATAGGGATGCATGCCTTGCCTGAGCCATGTATGCCTTGTTTGAAACCGCTTCACCCTGATTACCCAGCTCCGCTCTCGCACTTATATATATACCTGCCTGCTTGCTTGCATTTACTTCCGTCATAATTACATAAATGCCTTGTTATGTGATGTGTGATGGATGGTTTGGTGATATGTGGATGGCGAGTGGGGTTTTGTCGTGGGGCACCCCCACGGGTTTGGTTCGATACGTGACGGGAGCGGTGAATCCCGAGTGGGTGGTGGTGATATAAGGAGATCTGGAGATATTCCTTGCCCTCGACCTGATTCTTTGGAGATACTGGCTGGAGTGAGAGGATGCTGTGGTGTACGGAGTGCACCAAAGGTAGTTCCTGTGGCGGGAACACAGAGTCCTGGAGGGACGACGGTCCCTGAGGGGCATTGGTATGAGGAGTTGGTGGATGGATAAATCACCTCGGATGGGTGAGTCTTGTGCTTCAGGCACACGGTTTGGTGGAAGGAGCTCGCTCTGGCCAACCTAGGAACTGTTGTAGGTTGCAACCATAAATCACGGGTTCTTTTCGTACACACCACATGCCTAGGTGGGTATGGCTCGTTGCCCAACAATGTGCAGGCGACCACCAGTCTCTGTGGGAGTTAGTAGGCACGCGGTCGGTGACCGTGTGCAATTAGTGTAAGGAGGGTGGAGTTTACTCCATATTGCCTCGAATGACACGATCCCAGCTTATGAGGTGGCGTTCCTATATCTTCACTCCGGCTGGTGGACAGGACTGGTGTTAGTCGGCCTAGTTGTGGCGGTGATGTTCATTGTTGACGGTGATTCGTTGACGGTGTTCATGTGGGGTAACGGTGTACACTTTGCAGAGTTTCACAATCTATACGTATAGCCGCGATCTCGGTTATGATCACTTACCTGTGTAGGGTTCAGCTCACTAGTCTCTCTCTTGTTCCGCTTCTCTTCCCCGAAGATAGGTCCGGCTGGAGGCCGTTGAGATGAGGGGCGTGCGGAGGCCGCCTCATCGCCTAGACTGAGAGATTGAGGGTGATGTGAGGGATGATGAGTGATGAGATATGTGGATACATGGTGATACTTGCAATGAGATGTGAGATGTGGTTTGGGTTTGAGATGATATATATATACTTACTACACATTTACTGCTTTGCTGCATGCGCTAGGATGCAAACTACAGCCAAATTATTAGGATCGCCAGATCCCTTATTTTCTATTTTCCACTAAAGCTCATTGGTGCTGACCATGGCCTGCACACATCTGGCGGTGTGCAGATTTCGTGACTTGCAGTGGTGTTGAGACTGGTAGTTGGTTTGCGATCTACACTAAAGGATGCCTTTGGACTGGAAGTTTCACCAAGCTTCGCTGCTACGACTAGTAAACAGTGTTTTGTTTGTTTTTAGCCTAAAGCTTGTAACTAGATCCTTGTATTAGGCTTAGTCTTTGTACTCTGATGTGTTGTATGACTTTGTAAACATCTGAAAAGTGGACGCCCGTGATAGCTGAGGTATCCTGGGACTATCACAGAGGGGCAAGAGAGTCGGAATTTCTGTTTTAGAAATCCCAGTTGGCTTCAGATAGCCCCATGCTATACTTGTCTTGATTACTTGCTCAACCATCACAACATCAGCTTTCGGTCATCCTTTTCTGATCTTCAGCGCACACAAACGGTCCATGTCTACTCGTAGTAAACCCACACATAGACAAACATACAAGCACATATAAAGAGACAACTAAGAACAATAAACCATACAAGAGAAAACAACATACTACGTGGGAGAGATCGTTGCTACGGTCGTTAAATCGCAACGTCTACGAGGAGTTTATATTATAAAAGTAACAACTACAAGCTTGCTTTGTTTTAGTTAAAAAAAGATATTAATTCAGATTAGACAAAAATATATTTTAATTCGAAGGTTAGACTAATCATATTTCATAAGTGATCACATATCAATTAAGCCAATTAAATATTTAACTTGAAAGATAAAGGTCATGTGACATAATCTAGTGGAAACATGTATGGTTCAAAGTTAAACTAAGCATAACATAAATAGAACATTAGTGTTGATACTAATCATGTTTTATTTAAAAACATCATCACATAATTTATTAAGCATATTAAACTTTATCTTTACAAAAGAAAAGAAATATGCGAGAGCTTATAATTTAGTAAATACACATTTAAGTTATCATTAATCAAGTTAATAGTTAATTATAAAATACCGGATATTAAACGCTAGATTGCTTTTTAATTAGAAAAGTAATTAAATAATTTTTAATCAAATTAATATTTGGATTAATAAACTCATAATTAAAAGACATGATGAACATTATCACTAACATGTAGATCACATCGACATTAATCTAATGCAACATGAATAAGATAAAACAAAATTAAACTTAAATTACTTTTAATTAAAAGCTACTAAATAAACAATAATTAAATGAATTATTTAGATTAAAATTTTAGTATCATGCAAAGTGTTGACATTCAAAAGTGTCATAGATAAATAATAAGATTAGAAGAGGTATTCGACTCATAGTAGTTTGAAGTTGAATTTAACTCTTATACTTCATAGTTGAAAGGTCAGATGTTCTATGTAAGATGGACCTGATCATTTGAGGTTTTCCGACCAGTTGTGCTATTTCCGACCAGGTGACGCTGGTCGGAGGCCTTTGTGCTATTTCCAACCAGGTGACGCTGGTCGGAGGCCTTACAATGGTGATGAATGCTAATTCAAGTGTCGATTCAAAGATTCTTCTTTTGTAAGGATAATCTATTAATCGGTGTAAGCAATTTGGGCTATTTTCTACAAAGCCCATTGGACTGGTTTAATTGATTTGTGAATTGGCAAGATCAAGTTTACTTTGTCTAGTCTGGATTGAACTCTTGGATTCTATACTTTGATAGAGTCCGGATAGGAAACTTGGAGATCGTATCTGGAGATGTTTCCTATTGGGATAAGACCAACCCCCTCTATATATATGAGAGGATCATGGCCGATTGAGGCATCCAACCCTAATCGATCAAAATCAATCTACTATCCCTTTTACCCCTTTTTTTCCTTCTACCTTGCCGTTCGGCGTGTCTCCCGGCGAGACTCGACGGCGTCCTAGGCGGCCTTGCTGGTCCTAGAGCAACCTCTACGTGCTTCTCCCCGACGGGTCTTCCCGGGAGGAGTTCTAGAGTTATCAACACAGGGATCTAAAACCCTAAATCGGCCAAAACCGGTCTTTAGATCAGTTTTCATCGGTTTAGCTAGGTTCCCTGCTGTCTCAGGTTGATCTGCAACCTCTCCGGGCGCTCTAGCCCTGCTGGTGTGTGATTCAGATCACTTTCGACGTCAACACACTTTTTGGCGACTCCACTGGGGAAGATTGAAATTTCATCTACTACCAAGATGGGCGGCAAAGATGGTGCTACAGACAAAGATAACATCATCCGTCCTGCGGGTATTGACGAACTCCCTGACGAGTTAAAGCAACAAGCACAGGCCAAGCTCGACGCCGTCTTGAAGGCTTTCCTGGAAGGCTGCTCGAAGGATCGGCGCGGTAGGGTCACTCAAGACAAAGAACTGGACTTCAGCGAAATAATTCTTACTTCGTCAACCACGACCGCTGAAGACTCTACTGATAAGGTAAATACTAAGGTACATGAAGATCCTTACCCTACCCATGCCAATTATTCAGCAATGCTAGTTGATACTTCAAAGACTCTTACCAATACTATTCAGCATTCGTTTAAATTACTTAGCGACCGCATGGATAAGTTAGAAGGTAAAACCGTCGAACCCGAGCATCCAACCGGACAACCACAGTTCAACATGCCTTTTAATTTCTTCAAAGGCCAGACTTCACATACCAATTTTGGACAATTGCAATTAGGGTCTGCTGAGACCATACGTGGTGAAGTCGGTACATCGATGAATGCCAATAATGCCCATCATAGCTCTGGTCGGACCACGCAGACCGACCAAGGGACGGCAACAAATAGAACTTCAGGAGGACAGGGGACGGTGTTGCCCAATCCACCGAAGTCTCCAAGTCATAATCCCATGCATAGCGACACTCCTAACCTTGCTGAAACCGATTTTGGATGAGCTATAAATCGGTTTAAAGAAGAGATAACTAGGTCTCTCGAGACTAGCTTGGGGGTCCAATTTAAACCTAGTAGGACCACTTATTCTAAACCGTATCCTTCATGTTTTGATTTTATGAAAGCACTTGATGGTTGGAGGGTACCGGATTTTATAAGTTTAGTGGTGATGGTAGTAAAACAACCATGGACCATGTTAGCATGTTCCTTGAACAAATGGGCGAAGCTAGTACTTTAGATTATATGAATGTACAACATTTTCCTTTATCTCTTACTGGTGCAGCTTTTTCTTAGTTTACATCACTACCGGAATGTACAATTGGTTCTTGGGTCGAACTAGAAGAGAAATTTCATAATCACTTTTATGATGGAGTCCAAGAAACTAGGTTATCGCATCTCACGTCGGTTCGACAAGGACACAGTGAGCCTGTGGTCGACTTCTTTAAACGCTTTAAGGAAATTAAGAACTGATGTTTTCATTTAATGATCTCCGATAGAGACCTAACAGACCTATGTCTCGTTGGTTTACGTCGGGAGATTAAGGATAAGCTTGAACATTATGATTTCTTTAATGTAAATCAACTTTTGCAAAAGGCCGTTTCAATTGAATCGCGCCTTAAAGAACCTTACGATCCTCATAAGACTCATCGATCGGGTGTACATATCGTTGAAATGAATTCAGATAGTTCGGACGATGAGTCTAAAGATTGTTATGCTGCTGAGTTTTTATGGCCAGCACATAATAAATTAGTCACTTTTTCTTCCCTCAAACCAATTCAAAAGAATCAGGGTGAGGAAGTGAAGTTTACTTTTGATTTCTCCAAATGTGACCGAATATTTGATGAATTGCTTAAATTCGGTTATCTTAAAATTAATTAAACTTTGCCATCACCCGACGAATTGAAAAGAAGGGCTTATTGCAAATATCGTAATTATTTTTCTCATGCCACTAATGACTGTAATGTTTTTCATCGACAGGTCCAATCAGCCCTGAATGAAGGACGATTGAGTCTTACTAAGATGCAGATCAGTACTGCTCCTTTTCCGGTTCATATGGTGGAAGCGGGAAACCCTACTGTTTTGATTCGTCCAGAGCAGGCCGATACGACCAGAGGCAAGAATGTCGTCATCGGCGAGCCATGGGTCGCACCGAACGTTGAGAATGATCCGAAGACTTGCAACGAAGTGTACTTCGATTAGGACTCTAGTTTGTAACTTAGCCGAGTTGTAAAAGGAAGTCCTATAATTAGAATAGGACTCCGATATTGTAACCGGCTAGGACTCGGTCTGCGCTGAGGCTCACCCGGATATATAAGGGGAACCGGGCGCAGGTCCTAGATCATCGAACATTGAATCATAACAATACACAAGGCACACGCCGCACTGGACGTAAGGTATTACGCTATTTAGCGGCCTGAACCAGTATAAATCGCTGTCCCTGTGTAATCGCCGAGTCCTACGAACGTCGATCCCCACCGAACAAATCGTCTGAGATTACTCAAGACGAGTTGCCGGTTAACAAACACCGACAGCTGGCGCGCCAGGTAGGGGCTTTCGGCGATTCGACGACCAAGAGCCCGACGAACCACGACAACATGTTCTCGGCGGGATCAATTTTCGTTTTTGGCTCATGGACTTGCATTGCGGATGATCAAGGAAAGCTGCGCAGACAGCTCGCCGTGGAATCAGAACCACAAGCCATGCCAAAGATGGAACACCTCGCTCCGAACCTAGCAAATCTGACAATCCAAGACCCGCAAGATCCTGGGGACCATACAAAGACATCCGACTCCTACTCCAACTCGAACTCTGAAGAAAAGGACCCGGATACCTGCTATGGCTACACCTTCGGGCTGCGGAACTCTGCTGAAAACTGTCAGGCTCTGATTGGTGCAAAATTCAAAGAGTATCAACAGATACCTTTGACGGGAGCTCAACAAGGACTCGTTTTCAGCTCTACCAAGGAGGGCAACATTGTCCATTGGCCAATTCAGCCTGCCCCGGCTAGACTGGTTGGCACAATTGACCAGCAACTTCCATACCAACATGGACATCAGCTCCCTTTTGAGGAACACGACTCCACAACGGAACTAATCTCCAGCACTTCTACTTTGGAATCAGTAACACCGGGATCATCAAACCAGGGCTACACTCGTGAAGTCTTCATGGCGGGGCACCAGTCATCTCTACGACCACCAACCCCACCATATGTCTGTCAAGACGATGAAACCCTGAGTATGATTTCTGACAATGATCCGGAAGGACCCGTGGAAACCGAGTCCTTGAAAGCTATAAGAATCCGAAGGAATAGAGCTAAGGAGGCCCGCAGAAGGCGAGCAACTCACCGCAAGGAAGCTGTAGATCGCTACAATGCACGACTAGAAGAGTACAACACCTGGAGGCGTCTGGAAGTAGAGGCAGAGCGTCAAGCTCGCACTGAAGAAAACCACTCCCTGGATGATCTTAACAGACGGCGCCCTGATTGTTCTCGCAACCTTGAACCCAAGTTCATGAGGGTCGCCGGCCATAAAGTCTTCCAGACTCCCTATCAAAACATACTAGCTCTAGCTACGGAGATGGGAGCCAAGACCAATCGCACCCCTGATGAAGAGAGACGACTGGTCATGCTTCAGACTACCGCACTCCAACTACGGGGGCGGAATCTTGAATCCCTAGCTGATGAGCAAGCTTCATCTCACCCGAGCCAGAGGCAGCCGGTTCAAGAGCGACTCGGTCGTATCCCAGCGAGGAGCCGTCTGGGCCACCGAGTACCCGACCAAGCTGAGGGAGGAGCCGAATCTTCATACAGAGGAGTCGCAGTTGCAGCATCTGATGCAGTTGATCGTTTCCCCTGCTTTTCCCAAAGGCTTCGAGCGGTTTCGTTCCCGCGAAAATTCAAACCCGGGAATTACTTAAAGTACGACGGGAAGACAGAACCTAAACGGTGGCTCAGGCTGTATGCTCAAGCAGTCGAGCTAGCGGGTGGAAGCAATGACGTCAAAGCACTCTACCTCCCAATGGCTCTAGAGACAATGCCGCTTGCTTGGTTTGACAGGCTTAAACCCGAGTCCATCGACTCCTGGGAACAACTACATCGTATCTTCATTGAAAACTTTGCTAGTGTCCCAGAGAGATCAGATCCCCGGACTAAGCTCAGAACCTGCAAGCAACAGAAAAACGAATCAATGCGGGAGTACTATAGGCAATTCTCAGAAATCCGCTCTACAGTATCCGACATTACAGACAGAGAAGTAATTGACCTTTTTGGCAACTGTATTTGCGAAAGGTACAATTACAAAGATTTCATCAAGCAGGACCCGACCACCGCTGACGAGTTCCATCGAGCTGTAAACTCCATGATGGCGACAGAGGAACGCACACAGGAACGCTTCCCCGATAGAAACACGCAAGGTGATCGAGGAAACAACCCGAGAGGCAACCAGGCACCATAGCAAAATACCTGGAAAAGGGCAGGAGATAATACTGTTGCTGCCATGGAGCCTCAGAAGAAGGGAAACAAGCCATTCACCTTTGATGACTTACTCGACGGACCCTGCCCTTTCCATCCGAAAAGTGGACATCAAGCAAGGCACTGCCGACAGCTCAAGGAGCGAGGCTTGAACCCCGACTTCAACAAGAACAAGAAAGACAAAGGCAAAAAAGACAGCTGAGGATCCTCAACAGGACGCTGGTGGCTTTCAGCACCCCAAAGGAACCATTAATGTCATCTTTGGGGGAGTAACTACCAGTGACAACAAGAGGCTTCAGAAGCTTTCCCTGCGAGAGATCATGTCCACCGAACCAGCGACACCCAAATACCTTGACTGGTCCGAACATCCGATTAATTTCTCCAGAGCAGATCAATGGACCAGTGTTTCCAATGCAGGCCATTACCCGCTAGTTTTGGACCCCATGGTCGCTGGATATACACTTGGTAGGGTACTCATCGATGGCGGAGCAGGACTCAATGTTATCTTTGCAAGCACCCTACGAAAGATGAATCTAGATCTCGCAACACAGCTCACACCATCAACCGCTCCTTTCTACGGCATAGTACCCGGAAAAGCGGCTGTACCACTCGGAAGGATTATACTACCCGTCACTTTTGGAACTCCGATCAATTACAGAACGGAGTACATCAGTTTTGAGGTAGCCGACTTCGAATCATCGTATCACGCCATATTCGGGCGACCCGCTATTGCCAAGTTTATGGCAGTACCCCACTACCCGTACCTCTTATTGAAGATGCCGGGTCCCAAAGGAATCTTAACCTTCAGAGGCGACTTGAAGCGGTCATTTGATTGCGACACAGAGGCTGTCCAAATCGCTGAAAAAGCTCAACTCACCCTGGAAGTACAAGAACTCGCTCAGATGGTGCTTAATACCAAGCCTGGAGATTCAGAAATCCCAACCAAGATGGCGGGTACTATTCAACCATCAGCAGAAGTCTCCACAAAAGCCATTGACCTGGAAACCGGTGATCCTTCCAAGACAGCGGTTATCAGTGCTCACCTATCTGAAGAATAGGAACTCGCGCTCACCAAGTTCCTTCGAGCAAACAAAGACATATTTGCTTGGAAACCAGCAGACATGCCTGGGGTCCCAAGGAACTTGGCTGAGCACAGATTAGAGTTAAAGGAAGGCTCTAGACCTATCAAACAAAGATTACGACGATTCTCACCAGAGAAGAAAGAGGCAATCAAGAAAGAGTTAAACCCAGCTACTCGCGGCCGGATTCATCAGAGAAATCCTCCACCCCGAGTGGTTAGCTAACCCAGTGCTAGTCAAGAAGAAGAACTCTGCCGAGTGGCGCATGTGTGTCGACTACACAGACCTCAACAGGCATTGTCCAAAGGATCCCTTCGGATTACCAAGGATAGACCAAATAGTTGATGCCACCGCAGGCTCCGCCTTACTCTCTTTTCTGGATTGCTACTCCGGGTACCATCAGATTGCCCTCAAAGAAGAAGACCAACCCAAGACATCGTTCATTACTCCTTTTGGAGCATACTGTTACAAAACTATGTCCTTTGGACTAAAGAACGCGGGGGCTACTTATCAACGCGCCATCCAAGATTGCCTGGGTGATCAGATTGGCCGCAATGCAGAAGCTTATGTTGATGATGTAGTCATAAAAACAAAGGATCCGACTACTCTAATATCAGACCTAGAGGAAACCTTCAACCGATTACGTGCGTATCAATGGAGACTCAATCCAACCAAATGCGTCTTCGGGGTACCCTCAGGACAGCTACTCAGATTCCTCGTTAGTCATCGAGGCATCGAGGCTAGTCAAAAGCAGATCACAGCTATCATCAACATGAAGCCGCCTACCTCTGTCCGAGACGTTCAGAAACTCACCGGGTGCATGGCTGCGTTAAATCGATTCATCTCACGGCTCGGAGAAAAGGGATTGCCTTTCTTCAAATTGCTTAAAGCCGACGACAAATTTCAGTGGACGGATGAAGAGGACAGAGCTTTTGAACAACTCAAAAGCTACCTTATCAATTCACCCGTATTGACACCGCCGGAGCCCAGGGAACCGATGATGCTGTATATCGCAGCTACCACACACGTTGTGAGTACTGCAATCGTGGTGGAGCGCAAAGATGACAAGCACATCTACAACACCCAACAACCAGTTTATTACATCAGCGAGGTACTATCTGACTCGAAAGTCAGGTACCCGCAAGTACAAAAACTGCTCTATGCTTTACTCATATCCTCAAGAAAGCTACGACACTACTTCGAAGCTCACGAGATCACGGTAGTCACTGATTTTCCTTTAGGAGAAATCCTTCACAACCGTGATGCTACTGGAAGGATTTCCAAGTGGGCAGTTGAATTAGGGGCACTCAACGTCAAGTTCACTCCGAGGAAAGCTATCAAGTCTCAGGCCCTAGCTGATTTTGTCGCCGAATGGACTGAAATACAGCAGACTAGAGACAACGCTACTCCCGATCATTGGAAGATGTACTTCGATGGGTCCCTAAAACTCGGAGGAGCAGGAGCCAGAGTCCTTCTTGTATCACCCGCTGGCGAACAGCTCAAATACGTTCTGCAAATATTGTGGCCAGCCAACAACAATGAAGCAGAATATGAGGCACTGCTCCACGGACTTAAACTAGCAGTCACTTTGGGCATTAAGCGGCTATTAGTCTATGGCGATTCTTCCGTGGTCATTCACCAAGTTAATAAAGACTGGGACTGTACCAAGGAAACAATGAACGCCTATTGTGCTGAAGTACGCAAGCTGGAAAAACACTTTGCAGGACTGGAACTCATTCATGTTACCCGGGATCTCAACGTGGCAGCAGATATACTCGCGAAATTGGGTTCTGACAGAGCACAAGTTCCTAGTGGTACCTTTATGCATGAGTTATCCAAGCCTTCAATCCAAGAGAAGGAGGAGTTCGAGCCAGAACCTGCAACCTAGGTCCTATCTCTAGCACCCGACTGGACACGAGTCTTCATCGATTACTTCAAAGAACATAAACTGCCAAGTGACAAAACTACAGCAGAACAAGTCACCAGGCGTAGCAAAAACTATGTTCTAGTCGGGGATAAGCTGTATCGACGCGGAGCTTCATCAGGGGTCGTCCTCATGTGTATTACACCAGAAGAAGGCAGGGAAATCCTGAATGAAGTCCACTCTGGCTCCTGCGGTAATCACGCAGCTTCAAGGACACTAGTCGGAAAAATCTTCAGGTCAGGATACTACTGGCCCTCAGCTTTAAAAGACACGGAAGACTTAGTCCGCCGATGTCAATCATGCCAGTTCTTTGCCAAGCAACAGCATGTACCCGCACATGAACTGATATGCATCCCTCCGTCATGGCCCTTCTCATGCTAGGGACTCGATATGGTGGGTCCTCTCAAGCATGCCCTAGGCGGATTCGAGTACATCTACGTCGCAATTGACAAGTTCACAGAATGGATCGAGTACATGCCCTTGGTCAAGTTCAATGCTTCCAAGTCAGTCCAATTCATGCAGAGCATCTTTCATCGCTTTGGAATGCCGCACAGAATCATCACTGATCTTGGGTCCCCCTTTACGGCTATCGAATTCAAGTCATGGGCCAGCGACTGTGGAATCAAGATAGACTACGCATCAGTGGCTCATCCTCAGTCCAATGGCCAAGTTGAAAGAGCAAATGCCCTGATTCTTGCCAGATTAAAACCAAGGTTATTTGACCTCCTAAAAGATCACAGCGGAAAGTGGGTTGAAGAATTGCCTAAGGTAGTCTAGGGGCTACGCACACAACGAAGTCGGGCAACAGGCCAAACACCTTTCTTTTTGGTATATGGCACTGAAGCAATCTTACCGGCTGACTTAATCTGGAACTCCCCACGAACGGAGCAGTACAACGAGGGCGAAGCTGATGATACCAGGCGGTTAGAATTCGACAGCCTTGAAGAAGCCCGACTAACCGCACTTTTTCAATCAGCGAGGTACCTCCAAGGGATGAGACGTTACTACGATAAAAACGTCCACCACCGTACCTTTCAAGTGGGCGACATGGTGTTGAAGAAAATTCAGAACACCGTTGGACGTCACAAGCTCATGAGTCCATGGGAAGGTCCTTATATTGTATCCAAAGTAACAAGACCCGGGTCATTTGAGCTAGTCACTGAAGATGGATCTCCACTGCCAAATTCATGGAATATCGAGCACTTGAAGAAATTCCATACTTAAGGGCTACGCTACAATTCTGATTCAGGGCAATTGTATTTATTAGTCGGATATTAATAAAGTTTGAAGTTCATAAGACATAAGAACTTTTATCCAGGCTTTTTTCTATACCTCATCGCGACTATTCAGTCGCATAACAGTCTCTGCAATAGTAGGGCTTACCTCCGACTAATATATAATATTACTCGGATAGATTGGTTCAGCGGAAACCACACTTGAGTTACGAGCTTCGAGCTCAATACAACTCACAAGGTAGTACGGCTTAACACCCGGCTATCAGCCTATAGCGAATATGGAATCCACCATAGTGGAGACTAGTTCCTATAAGGCGTAACAAGGCGGGATAGTACTCACCCTGTTACATACATCCTGGACAGAGGTCCACTTACCTTCGCACCCAAGCTGCGATCCCCAAGAGGATACGATCCACCCTGAAGGAACCAACATTATGGCCCTTCAAGAGGTGCCTGATCGGAATTATCCCTTGAACAAGGGTACTAAGAGTAGTACTCGGGCAAGACTAAGTTCTCTACACAATGATTAGAGAAACGAAGTCACACGACCCAAACTAAAGTGCTAGCGAGCACTCGGATAGACTCGTCTAGTTAGACGCCTGGTCATACATCCACAACAAATAAACTCAACCCATTGCCAAAGAAATTTGCCGCAATATGGAGTTGGACATATATGCAATTCACAAGATTCAAAAGTAACCAATATTTTTGATATCTTATAATAATTGTCTTCAGGAGATACAAGCTGCAGAGACTGAGGAGTCTAGACTACTCTACAAGATCTAATATTTGTGAGTACTCCTCCGCGGCGGCCTTCACCTCCTCTTGCATTGCCGCGAGGTCCTCGTCACCTTTGTCCTCAGGAAGGGTCATCAAAGCGGACAGGTCAAAGGACGGCAGATGTAGCCGCAGCGTTGCCATCAGACCCTGCACCACGGAGATTGACATATCTTTGATATATTGCACCAGCCACCCAGGTGCAGCCTTGGCCCGTTCAATCAAAGACTCCTCGACTCCTGCCGGTGCCGGAATCATGTTGCACAGGGGCTCGACAGCTTGCTCCAAGGCCATCAGGGAATCCCGCGACTCCTTCGTAGACTTCAAAGCCTGCAGAAGGTCCCGGTCAGCACCCTCACGCATCAATTTGGCTTCTTGAAGAGTACTCTGCGTATTAGCAAATACCTCTTCAAGCTCTACCTGCTTTCGATTGAAGGCGTTCTGCCACCCAGAAGCCAGCTGATTTGCATCTGCATACAAAACAGTCAGTTATCATGTCATCCGACTAATATTATGGAGCAGAACGACACAGAAACTCCAAGTATACCTTCAAGCTGCTTTTTAGAACTCTTCTTGAGCTCCTTCAGCTTCTGTTCCATAGCAGCGGACTTGGATATCAGCTCACCCTCTCGGTCGTTAGCAGCGTCACGCTCCGCTACCACTTCCTTGAGGTTGCCTTGGAGTTCATTAATGCGATCATGCAAAACCTGGGTGGCTACCTTCTGACTAATTTGGTCCTGAGCAATATAGTCCCGGAGCTCTTGGTTTTCACGAGACAGCTCTTGGCGGATCCGGGTGACTTGATCTCTAACCTTGAAGTCAAAGGACTACAATACAATAATATCATGAGTACTCGGATGAGTTTACAGTATAACAAGAAGAGATCGAGACTCTTACCTCAACAAATTGGTGAAGAGCTTCAAAAGGAGCCCTCACCTGATCCCTCAGCTCTTTCAGCCGAGTAAGATCTTGGTCATACCCAGATACGTCAAGAGTAGCTCCTTGGCACGAGGACTCGGGTGCATCTAAAGATCCTCCCTGCTGACAAGCTGAGCCCTCTGCATGTATCTCTGTCAAGACCATGTCCAGGGTAGGTTCGTTCGACTGTCGTGTATGAAAAAACCAGTCATTCCACATTCGGTCAAACTCCAATTGAGCGGGAGAACGAAAGATGGAGTACGGCCAACCAACCTGAGGCAATGGAAGAGCATCCGTGTCAGGAGCGGCTTGGACGCAGAGGAGTCAGACAGCGGATCTACCTGAGACTTGGACGCAGAGGAGTCAGACAGCGGATCTACCTGACTGAAGGTTGGTGGCACGCTAGAGTCATCCTTGGTCAGCGGCTCCGACTCCTCCACCGCCTGAGGATCAGGAACGGTGCTCGAGGCTGTTGCACCTGGTTTTGCCTTCCTGCAAGCAGACAAGTATACATGTGAGTATCAGAACTCTGTGTACACTCTATAAAGCTGAAAACTTACTTCACGAGCTTCAAAGGCTTTGGTAGCTTCAAGAGCGGCTGTATAAGCAATGGGTCTGAAGTCGGAGGCTTCTCAGACACCACGCTGCTCGAAGTCCCTTGCGCCGTCCCAGCATCTGATACAGCGACATATATAAGACAAGAGACCATCAACACTCAAAAGGACTACAAAGTACTCGGGTTTTCCCTTACCAGGAGCACCCGACTTATAGTGCTTATCAGACAATTCTTGAGATAAAAGAACTTTTTGACAAGCACGACGATTACCAGTGCGAGCCTTCTTAAGGACGAGTCCTCCGACTTCTAGTTGAAGAGTCGGCGACCTCTTTCGGCTACCCTCAGCCTCTGGTTCTATAAGCAGGACATCAGAGTCAGTTGATTCTGTGTCAAGCCAGTCAAGATCTTCAGGCGAACTTGGTTTGTTAGGAAGATCCTCACTTCGGATTGGACCTTCCAACGCGATGCCTCCGCCTTCTTCAGTCACCGAAGGCAGGGGAGGACAATCATTGTTATCTCTCCCCTAGCCCTAAAAAACAGAAGGGTATCTAGTCAGGTCAGAAGGATATCTATTCCAAACCTTGCCGACACGACAAATTAAGTACTTACCAGAGGAGGAGGATTAATGGCGGAGAAGGATGTCATCACTGGAGCAAGACGTTCACCACTCTTAAGCAGCCGGTTCACTCTCTAGAGGACTTCACAGTCTGCCAATTGCTCGACAGCGTGGTGACCCGGGTCGTTCTTACCCAGGTATTCGAACCCAAAATTGGCTCGCTGCTGAAGCGGGTGGATGCGCCGGGCAACAAAGTCTTGAACGACAGTGTATCCGGTCAGCCCATCGATTATCAAAGTGTCTATCATAATGAGGAGGGGTTGGATAGCCCCTACTTCTTCACTTGTGAGCTTCTCCTTCCATTCACGGCACTTCTGTGGTGGCCATCCATCATGACGACGAAGAGCTGGGGGTGGGTTACCCATATAGAACCACCCAGCAGCCCAGTCTTTTACCGACTCTGACAACTCAACAGTTATATATTGATTGGCTACTTCCAATCTAACCTGAAGACTAGCCCCTCCGACTACTTCGGTATTAGCGTCACTAGGTTGACACTTAAACCAGAAAAAAGTAGCGGAAAAGGGTAATAGAGGGACATATCCCTAGAAAAGCCTCACAGAGATGGGCGAAGATTGCAATATGAAGAACCGCATTGGGAGTAATATGGTTTAGAGTCAAACCATAGTAATGCAGCAATCCACGAAAGAAGTCCGAAGTAGGAAGCCCCAATCCCCGCTCTACGAAGGCTTTAAACATCATGATCTCCGTGGTGTTGGGGGCAGGAGCGCGATGATCAGTGGGTACCCTCCATCCATCCAGTGGTTGCGCCCGCAGCAATCCTTGCTGCGCCAGGAATGCCAGTTCCGCCAGGGTGGTGTCCGGCTTCTTCCACGCCAAGACATCAGTTGGCGGGTTCGGATGCTTAGGCTTTCCGATGGTGGTGATCCTAGGCTTCTTTTTGTCTCCTGTAGATTGCCTCTTGGGACCCATGTTGGTGACGAGAGATTTTCTGCGCATCAACTGTGGAATCGGCTAAGGGATTTCTAGCTCCGAAGGCAATGGCTTGATGAAAGCGTAAGGAAAACATAAGCCCGGCGGCGGCTTATTATAGATCTGTTTTGGCACCCGTTCATCTTTTCTCAACGGCGTCATGGAACCGTCTAAAAACCCTAACGGCTGGGAGTACGTGTCAAACGGCGTTAGAGACGGAGAACAGGAATACAGTAAACAGACAAGTTTCTTCTTCCGCAAGATACATTTAGTACTCGGAAAGCAAGACAGAGGATTCAGACGATATTCCAAGTACCCGGATCTTTATTATCATTACTCGGAATTACAACAGAAATACATGGAAACATCTTGAGATACAACAACTTTCAACAGAAGTACAATCAAGGTGTAAAACGCTACTCTAGTGAATTCAAGGTACATAGCCTTGATGCCTATTGCACCAAGGACCGGGTTCAGTGAGACGCAGTAAAGCAGACATAGAACCTTGGGTAGACACTATCTTTTCAGTGCATCCCAAGGTGGGTCTTTGATACCACCCCAATACTCAAGGAACTCGGGGAAGACCATCACCCTCGCCGCCCTTTTGACAACCTGTGGCTCCGAGGTTATCTACGAGTGGTAGTCACAAGAGTTCTTTTAGGCGCACCTCTGTGTCCCTCTGCTCGCGACCACATGGAAACCACCCTAATGGATGGTCCTTTCACAAGAGTTCTTCTAGGCACTTCATCTATTCTACATAAGGAAGACACCCGAGGGCTCGATCATCTCAGCTACTGCTATTACAATACCCATGGAACTAATAAGAAGTTCTATACTCTCGAAAGATATGAGCTCTTTACTTCCCAGGCAGGGTATTTATAGGCGGTTTCTTCTGGGTCTATAGACCAGGTTCATCAACAAGAGTGATTGCTGGACCAATAATTCAACCAATGTACTGTGGTGCATGTGAAGCTCGGCATGGGTAACAGAGCTGATTCTCACACGCACTTCAAGACAAAGACGACAAAGTTTGCAGTTGCAGAAAACGACAAACATCATTATTTCGCACAGTTGGAACAGTCACCAGTCAATTATTGCTGGACTCAAGGTAATTTTTATTCAGTGGGGGGTGATATGGGATGTTTGTTGAAAACATTGCCCACCTGAAGCTGAGTAATTATTATTTGGACGGTTTAAGCAACAAGTTGGTGTCATGGTCCGACTCCTCAAGACCTTAATAGATTACCTAATGGATTCATTTAGAAGACCCCGAGAACCGACTACTATGGTACTCGGAACTCAGGCTCGGGGGCTGCAGGGTATAATCTATAAAGGAAATGTTTTTTCTTATTCAAGATTTACTCAGAAAAGGCTCCAAAGACCCTCAAAGTTATTATAAATAACAAGAGGCTCGGGGGCTACACCCTATGGGTGCACTTTTTGTAAAAAGCACACACCATGGAATTTCTTTACTCTCGGAGCACTTCCAGATTTCTCAAGACATTACTCGGAGATTCTCAAGAAGAAACTGGAAGATAACGTCGTGAAGAAATGATGAAGAGCTCGGGGGCTTGACGGACCAGGATGCCAGAGATATCATCTATTGATGATTACTCCGACTAATCCAGGATGGCTTTAGAGATCCGAAGACTTGTAACGAAGTGTACTTCGATTAGGACTCTAGTTTGTAACTTAGCCGAGTTGTAAAAGGAAGTCCTATAATTAGAATAGGACTCCGATATTGTAACCGGCTAGGACTCGGTCTGCACTGAGGCTCACCCGGATATATAAGGGGAACCGGGCGCAGGTCCTAGATCATCGAACATTGAATCATAACAATACACAAGGCACACGCTGCACTGGACGTAAGGTATTACGCTATTTAGCGGCCTGAACCAGTATAAATCGCTGTCCCTGTGTAATCGCCGAGTCCTACGAACGCCGATCCCCACCGAACAAATCGTCTGAGATTACTCAAGACGAGTTGCCGGTTAACAAACACCGACAGGTGGTGCTTGAAAAGGGTGATGATGGCAAGAGCAAGCTCACAATTACTGTAGGGTCGGCACAACACCTGCATAAACAGAGGTATTTTGAGACCAGGGCAGCACAACAAAGACCGACCAGGTCAGGCTCTCGGGCCAACCAGTCTTGATCGTCCTCAAAACAACCGATTCAGTCGGATCAAAAGGCTGACCAGGTCAGGCTGGCTTCTTCTAGTCCAAGTGGGACCGATAAACCGACTGTCGCAGTCGGTTTACCTGGTTCTAGCGGTTCTACCCCTTTCGGAGTGCATATCTTACGCACATTTGTCCCACAGAAGCCTGAAGTTGGCACTTGGAAGACTAATGTGGAGAAGAGCAAGGGAAAGGTTGTCAGAGAGCCATGCACTTTCGATAAGCTCATGGCTAAATACAAACAGGGAAAGGCCGATTCTCAGAATCGGCCATTAAAAAAAGAGAGTCTACTCCTCCGAAGCGCGAGGATGAGAGGTCTAAGCAGCTGGTAGTGGCCCAGGCAGCATCTCCAGCACCGAGGACCGTTCCTCATTGACCCTAGTGGGCTCCTCCCATTTCACCACCTCCGCAATGGGTCCTCAAGGGGTTTGGGTACCTTACCCTATGCCAGCGCCTATGTACTATCAGCCAGGGTGGGGAATGCCTGTTAATCAGCCTACAAGGATCTCAGTGTTCGATCGATTGAGTGATGGACCGAGCTCTAGTGATGTAGGTCAGAATCGGCCGATCATGTCAAGGACTTTGACTGCTCAAGAGACAGGAAAGGCGCAAGTACGACAGATCTATGTGCCTAAAAGGGTGCAAAATACTCCTACTGTCTCCCTGACTAGACATGATCCTGTGCCTACGATTACGATCGGTACTATGGAGGTCCCTATCGCCAACAGAGCCGAGCCGATGATGATTGAGGAAACCACTCTAGCAAAGGTTCAAGAGGCCCAATATGCTTCAGCTGGTTTAAAGGAAGAGAAGCCTGTCGAGCGCGATCCCAGATACACTCAGCCCAGGTGGTGTCCCCCTAGTTTGAGTAAGACTCAACGGAGAAAGCTATAGAGAGCTCGCTGCAACAAACAAAGGCGGGAGCAGCTTGAGAAAATGAGGGAAGACATATTTAATTCAACACACCCTATCTTCCCTCAAGTTAAGCGAGGGGGTGAAGAGTCGGCTTTTATTAATAAGAAACTGACTTCAACAATTATTGAAGCGGACAGGTTGGATCCTAAGCCGACCAGTCTGGATGCCGAATCTACTGAGGTAGCTTCGGACCCAATTAGGTCGGATCTCAATCCAACTACCTCAGATCAGGCGCCGACCAGTTTAGGACTCGAGCAGGCTAAGTCGGCTACTACTGGGTCAAGAGTTGAGTCGGCCCGACCAAATTCTAAGACCGAATCGGTTCCTGATGCTCCGATGAGATCCGATACATGTCCTAGTGATCCTGTTCCCTCCGCTGGTGTTGTCACGACCAGTGAAGAATCACCTGAAGAACAAGATGAGCAGATGGTGGATTACGAACCTTCCCTAGAGAGGGCGAAGGTCAATGTAGCTTACTTGTCGACCGATTACTATGTGGTCGGAGATGATTCGATGGCAGCGGAGTTCAACTTTGCTACACAGACCATTGTATTTCAGAAGCCAGAGGATTCTATCAATCATCTCAAGCCGTTACATGTGAAGGGCCATATCAACGGCACGCCGGTTCATAGGATGTTGGTAGACAGCGGGGCGATCGTGAATCTGATGTCGTACTCGCTTTACCAGTAGCTTGGTGGCACTGATGATGAGCTGATCAAGACCAACATGACTATCACTGGAGTCGGAGGAGGAGATCCTATTCTAGCCAAAGGAGTTGCATCCATGGAGCTTACCATTGGGAGCAAGACTTTGGCTACTGCTTTCTTCGTCGCCGACATACAAGGTAGTTACAACCTTATACTCGGACGTGATTGGATTCATGCTAATCGGTGCATTCCTTCTAGTCTGCATCAGTTTCTCATTCCGTGGGTGGGTGACGATGTAGAAATTGTGCACTCAGATTCATTGGCTTATGTACCTACAACCGATGCTCCTTTGCTCGGGGGGCATGATATTATTGCTTGTTTATCTGGTTGGGACCTTTCTGGCTTTCAATTTGTTAGTGTAACTAAGGTTTTGTACCAGTATCTCTAAAGCGGATTAATAATTGGTTCAACATTATTATGTGATTTAATGGATGTTAATGTTGATTGGTTAAAACATCGTGTTGAACAATATCAGACTTGTAAGACCACAGAGATGCCTGGATTAAGCCGAGAGCTTGTTGAACACCGACTTCCTATTAAACCTGGGTTCAGGCCTTTCATGCAGCATCCTCGCCGGTTTAATTCTACAATATATGACAGGATTAAAGAAGAAATTAATCAGTTATTGCAAGCGGGGTTTATCCAGCCATGCAGATATGCGGAGTTGGTCTCTAATATTGTGCCTGTCGAGAAGAAAGACACTAGAAAGATCAGGGTATGCATTGATTTTAGAGATTTAAATAGAGCCACTCCCAAAGATGAGTATCCTATGCCTATAGCCGATATGTTGATCAACGATGCTTCAGGACACCAAATTGTCAGTTTTCTTGATGGCAACGCTGGTTATAATCAGATATTCATGGCCGAGGAAGATATGTCTAAAATGGCCTTTATTTGTCCTGGGTTTGTTGGTCTTTTTGAGTGGGTTGTAATGACATTTGGTTTGAAGAACGCAGAGGCTACCTATCAACGTGGTATGAATTTAATCTTTCATGATCTAATTGGTATAGTCATGGAAGTATATATTGATGATATTGTGATCAAATCGGCTGCTCATGTGTCCCATTTAGCCGATTTGCGTTTGGCATTTGAGAGAATGCGCCGCTATGGTTTGAAGATGAACCCACTGAAATGTGCTTTTGGTGTATCGGATGGAAAGTTCTTAGGGTTTATTATTCATGACAAGGGCATAGAGATTGATCCTAAGAGGATAGAGAAGATCAAAAAAGTTCAAGCGCCTACATGCAAAAAGGACTTACAAAAGTTCTTGGGGAAAGTGAACTACTTGAGGAGATTTATTGCAAATTTGTCCGGGAAAATTATTCCTTTTACCCCCATACTAAAATTGAAGGATGAATCTGAATTCGTTTGGGGAGCAGAACAACAAGAAGCATTTGAAAAGATAAAGGAATATTTGTCATCTCCACCAGTTCTTTGAGCGCCTAAGAGAGGAGTTCCTTTCAGATTATATATTGCTGCCGAAGAAAAAGTCATTGGAGTTGTTTCAACACAAGAAGACGAAGGCAAGGAATATGTGATTGCTTATATTGGTCGCCGTCTTCTTGATCCCGAGACAAGGTACACCCATATTGAGAAATTATGCTTATCCTTGTACTATGCTTGTGCTAAAATGAGACATTATTTACTGTCTAGTACATGTGTTGTTGCATGCGAGGCCGATGTAATTAAGCACATGTTATATCGGCCGATCCTTAGAGGAAGGATTAGCAAATGGGCGTATACATTGATTGAGTATGACTTGACTTATGAACCATTGAAAATATTAAGCGGTCAAGTTCTTGCTGATTTCATTATTGAGCATAGTATTAGCTTAGAAGATGAGATCAGTTATCTTACTTTTACACCATGGAAACTTTATTTCGATGGATCGATTTGTAAGGAGGGGCAAGGTGTTGGTGTGGTCATTATGTCTCCTAATGGTGCTGAATTTGAAATGTTAAGCCGATTAGATTACCTTTGTACTAATAATCAAGCCGAATATGAAGCTCTGTTATTCGGTTTAGAGATATTGTGTTCCATGGGAGTTAAGCATGTTGAGGCTCAGGGCGATTCCTTATTGATCGTGCAACAAGTTATCGGTGAATTTCAATGTCTAGAAGGGTCGTTAAATGTTTATCTTGATATGTGCCTTGATATCATTACTCATTTTACCGAATTCCAAATTCGGCATATTCTGAGGCATGAAAATCATAAAGCTAACATGTTAGCGCAACAAGCATCTGGCTATAGTATCAGTAGACGTAATTTTCATATAAAGCCGGTGCATCAGTATTCAGAAGTTTTGTCGGTTCATATAACCAACCAGACTGGTTTCGAACTAGTTCAGCCAATCTACCCTGGCGACCAGGTAAATGTTAAATATGCTTGGACGGACACCCCGGCCGACCAGGTTGGTTGTAAATCAGGTCAGCTAATTCGTCCGGTTGACTTGGTCGATCTTGGAACGTTTGGTTCAGTTGACTTGTCTGGAGAATTTCTAAATCGGTCCAAATCAGATTCTAATGGAAGTGAAACCGATTTAGAAGATTGGAGGACTCCCTTGCTAAAATATCTCAGTGATCCAAGTGCTAAGGTTGATCAAAGTGTTCGGCGAAGTGCGTTCAAATATGTGCTGCACAATGATGAACTTTACCGAAGGACCGCCGAAGACTTGTTACTTAAGTGTTTGGGATCTGATCAAGCAAAGGTGGCTATGGGAGAAGTTCATGAAGGTATTTGTGGTACGCATCAATCGGCCCCGAAAATGAAGTGGCTATTACGCAGAGCTGGGTTTTATTGGCCCACGATGATGGCCAATTGTTTTCGTTACTACAAAGGATGTGAAGAATGTCAACTGTTTGGAAATATACAGCTTGCACCTGCTGCTACACTTCATCCTTTCATCAAACCGTGGCCTTTTCGTGGTTGGGGGCTAGACTTCATTGGCCAAATTCATCCTCCATCTTCAAAGGGACATCGTTTTGTCCTGGTCGCTACAGATTACTTCACTAAGTGGACTGAAGCGGTACCTTTGAAGAATATGACACACAAGGAGCTAATTGAGTTTATTACTGAGCATATTATACATAGATTCGGCATACCTCAGACATTAACTACGGATCAAGGAACATCTTTTATCTCTAAGGAGGTACGAGATTTTGCCGAATTGTATAAAATAAAGATGCTCAATTCATCTCCATACTATGCTCAAGCCAATGGTCCAGCTGAGTCTAGTAACAAGACTTTGATCAAGCTTATCAAAAAGAAGATTGAGGATAACTGTTGACATCTATTAACTATCATTATTTACCGTCAACAATACATGAGTAAATGCCAAAAAGAATTGCCAACTTAGAAATAGGAGGTTTAAACTGACAAATTCCACGAGTTTTGGTGATTCTATATTTTCCAGGGATTAAACAGGGAAACCAAACTGCATTGCTTCCCCGAGAAGGAACCCGACGCAAAGTCAGGAAGTCTCTAGAAGACTCCAGACGACACCAGAGGACTTCATGAGGCGGGGCACCCTGGGACCCTGACCAGTGGGACCGATCGGTCAGGTGGGCCCACCGGTCGGTCTGGTCCAGGGCCCCCACGCCTCCTCCTTCCGGAATCTTCCTCCACCGACCTCTAGGACGCATCTCGACCGTACCTTAAGTCGAATTGATCTAACGGTCGCGGTTCCACGCCCAGGGCTATATAACCAGACCCCTGACCCCCCCTCGAGAGACAGAGACAGAGAAGAGAAGTTCAGATCTTCCGACAAGAGTAGAACTAGGGTTTCTAGAGAGAGAGAATTAGAGCTCTACTTCAAGTTTAGAGTTTAGTCTAGCTAGGTTCAAGTAGAGGCGGGCGACTTCGTCGGCATATCCGGCTAGAAGCTTCGTCTGAGTCTCCGGATCGCTGTCGAAGATTTGGTAATTTGTATCTTTATTCGACTTTATGCTACATTAATATATTTTAGTTTATTCAGTTTTGGAGTTTATTCTAGTTATATATTTAATATAGATCTGATTATGATAGAGTTTATGATCATGTTCGTAAAGTACTTAGCTTTCTTCCGGATAGAGTTAAGTGGTCAAACAGGTGTAAACATGGTGTTTAGGCCTAGTTTACCTGCAAATACATCCTATGCTCCGGGTCGAGACGTAGATCGCAGGAGTGACAGTCCTGTTGAGTCCTTTGTAGTCCTCCCTCTGAGTGTAGACCTTAGTAGGACGCGGTTGCAAGTTAGAACTCATTACTTTGTTCTTGATTCTAATTAGTAATGTCCCTTGATCATGGATGATAGATTAATTAACTATAAATGATTATATATTAACTATTGTAATCACTAGGCTTAGTAAATATGAAGTAACTTAGGATTCAAATCTCTTAATTAATCTCCTGACTGCTCTACTTGATTCATGTAGTTCGCTCTATCTCTAGAATTCCCGTTATTATTATCATTATTATTCATTATCTTTATCTTGTCTTACCCCTGTTTAGACATATGAGTAGTTAATGAATGAATAGTAATCTCCAGTACCATTAAATCACATTTATGTCCAATTGTTTCCCGCTTCACTGTTCCCCTCGGTAAAATATAAATAATGATACCTAGATAACCTGAGTGAAATGCTGCTACAATGGGTATATTTATCTGTGCGCTTGCGGATAAATATTTGTTCATATCTTTTGAGCTAGTGTCCCAAATGAATTACATTTCTAGTATCATGTTGGGGATGACAACTTGACGTTAAGTGATGCTAGGAGTGTCCCATACATTTCTCAGGGCTTTTGCTAGAATCAGTTCATTAAAGTTTATTATGGGCAATTGCATTAAGAAGTGTCAACAAGCATTTCTGGCGCCGTTGCCGGGGAAGGAATGAGCAGCGGAAGCCACCGGGAACCAAATGGAAACCAGCAAATCAGTGGAAACAGAACTTATTAGGAAACTAACATGGCAAAGGAGATTAATCAACTACTCATTCATTAACTTGTACCTCTGTCTTGGCAGGCTTACCCTTGTCTTTCTTTGTTTACATCATATACAGGTTAACACAGGTTCAGTTGTAATTCAGCACTTACAAATCAACAATCAACTAGACCATGTGGAAGATCAACAAGGCATGGCCAACAAGACTCCAAGTGTCAGGAACATTCGTACCGGACCTACACTCCAGACGAACAACCTTGAGTTCGAGCTCCAGCCAAGTCTTATCAACATGGTGCAAGCTACTACATTTGGTGGAAAGGAGGAAGAAGATGCAACTGCTCATCTACAAGATTTCTTGGAGATTAGAAGCACTATCATCATCAAGGACGTTCCCCAAGACATTACACTTCTTCATTTCTTTCCCTTCTCACTGAAAGGAAAAGCGAAGCAGTGGTTCTATACAAACATGGACAACATCAGGACATGGGAGAAATGTTCAGAGACCTTTCTATCAAGATTTTTCCCAATCAGCAAAATCAATATCTTAAGGGGAAAGATTTACAACTTTCAGCAACAAAAAGGAGAAACCATTCCAGAAGCTTGAGAGCGTTTTTAGGAACAAATCTTAAGATGCCCACATCATGGAATAAGGAACGAATTGCTCATGCAACTGTTTTATCACGGATTATTACCAAGAACACGTGAGCAACTCGATGCCACTGCTGAAGGATCATTCATGTCACTCACTTTTGAAAAAGCAGAATGTTTAATGGATAAGATAGCTGAGAATCAGGGCTGGAAACAAGGTACTACTCAACGCTGTCACCAGATTGAAGAAGTTTCAGAAGAAGTGTGTGCACTGTCAACCAGGATGGATGTGCTTATGGATCGGCTCACTCAGAGAGCCGACTACAAGGAAGAACGTCAAGCTATTCAAGACGCATTTGATGCTCAAACTAGAAGTGGAGAATATTTGGGAATAGAATTTCCCGAAGATCAAGGAGAAGCTAACATCATCAATTCTACCACTCTACACAAGCAAGGATGGCGTCAACAACAACTTCCCAAACCAGATAAGTACACCAGTAATTTCGGTTCTTCCAATTTTAAGCAACCTACTTTAAGAGATCTAATTTTAGAACAAGCTAGAATAAATGATAGCATTACCAAAAGACTTGCTTTAAATGATAAGACTCTTGAAAACATAAATGCTAACATGGATGAATTTTCTTCTGCCATTAAGGATCTACTCAATTGTAATAGAAGAATAGAAATTCAACTCGCAATTGGCTGCTGTTTTGCCTGTTACCACTAACCATGAGCAGATTAAGGAGATCACCACTAGACGTGGGAGGACCACTCGAGATCCGCCGTACCCAGAAGGAGCACAAAGAAGACAGACAGTACCAACCCCCGAGGGCAGAAGAAAGGAATGACAAAGTTCAAGAGACTCAAGTGCAAAATAAAGAAATATAGATGGATTTTCAAGACACCAATGTCCTACCATTCCCACGCAGAAATCGAAACGCTAAGCTAGATGCGCAGTTCAGTAAGTTTGTTGAAGTAATTCAGAAATTATATATCAATATTCCCCTGCTAGATGCATTACAGGTTCCCACCTATGCCAAGTATGTAAGGGATATACTTAACAACAAACGACCACTGCCAACTACTGAAGTAATCGAGCTGACAGAAGAATGTAGTGCGGCTATCCTCAATCAAGTACCAGAGAAGAAGAAGGACCCAGGATGCCCCACTATTGAGTGCTCAATTGGAAATCAATGGTTTAGCAATGCATTGTGTGATCTTGGAGCCAGTGTTAGCGTGATGCCTACACCAGTCTACTATAAGCTCAACCATTCAGCACTTGTGTCAACACCAATGTGTCTTCAGCTAGCTCATCAATCACTCAGATACCCAATAGGAATTGCTGAGAACATCCTAGTCAAGATTCGAGAGTTCATTGTACCAGTGGACTTCGTGGTACGAGAAATGCACCCGGATTCAAAAGTGTGACACCCTAAAATTTGCCCAATTTTAAAATAGAGGAAAATGTTTTATTATTGATTTTGATGTGCATTTAATTTAGAGATTAAAATTTTTTTTCACAAAATTAAAACCAAGTTACGAACATGTTTTTGCATTCATGCCCTTGCATCTTAATTTTTGAGATGAGTGGTTTTGAGAGAAAATGATTTGAATTCAAATTCCTTTTGAAAATGGTTGAAAGGTGTTGAAAATAAAAAAAGAAGGCTTTATTTTCTTTTTTTCCCCTCTCCCTTGCTTCTGGCCCAAGGCGCTTCGCGGCCCAGGCCGCCACCTCCTCTCTCCTCTCCTCC
The DNA here is from genome assembly GCA_009763385.1 of Coix lacryma-jobi var. lacryma-jobi. Lineage (NCBI taxonomy): Eukaryota > Viridiplantae > Streptophyta > Magnoliopsida > Poales > Poaceae > Coix > Coix lacryma-jobi. The sequence goes on from CM019822.1 coordinate 121,418,608, forward strand.
CTTCGCGCAGTGGGCCGATACCCCTCCCCTTCTCTTTGCCTGCGCGGCCCGCAAGCCGGCGCAGCTCGCGCCCGCGTCGTAGCCGTCCCACACCTCTCCCATTTCTCCCTCTGTGCGACTGACCTCCCGGGCCCGCTTGTCAGCCGTTTCTTTCCCCTCCGCGTGTGCGCCGTCTGAGCTCCCAACTGTCGTGGCCGCACGCTCCCGGGTCCTCCGCGAGCCGCCCCCACGTCCTCGCCTCCTCCCTCGTCGATATAGCGGACGCGTCTGCCCCGCTTCCCCCCTTTTTCCCCGCATTCTCTTGCACTCCGCGCTGCGCAACCGAGCTCTCGGCCGAAGCTCCTCTCACCGACCCCAAGCTCCGCCATTCCCGCCGTTGCCGAGCACTCGCCGCCGCCATCCGGCCGTGCCCGTCTCCTCCGACTCCGTCCGACACCTCGCCGAGCTTTGAGTCGCTGAGGTGGTGACCCCGAGCCTTTTCTCTCCGCCTCTTGGTCTCAAGTTAGCCCTAACCGCCGTCGTTCGTCCGGCAAAGCGCCGCCGTCCACCGTTTGTCGCCGTCCGCCACCTCCGAGCCGTCTCCTTCGCCTCGTTTCGCCGCTGTGAGGACCCCCAAACCCTATGCTACCTTCCCATCCCCTATTCGAGGTCGCGGGTGGGTATTGCGGCCGAACCGTGGAGCTCCGCCGCGCCATCCATGGCGGCTGCGCGCCCGGCGTCGCGCGAGGCGCCGCGACGTCGCGGCCGGTGCGCGCACTCTGTGCCGCCGGCTCCCTTTTTCCACCGAGATCTAATCTCGACCCTCCGTGACCGATCCAACGGTCGTCGATCGCCGATACCCCTTCGCGGGATATTTTGCGTAAGAGCCCTTCGGCTTTTACAAATTAGAACCTGCAGTCCTTGCCGGGTTTTACTCAGATTCAAAATTCGTTTTAAAATTGGATTTAAATTCAAATGCAATTCAGCATATTTACAGTTTTACCACTACACTAAAATGCTTATAAAATCCACGTTTTAGCTCCGTTTTGATCCGTTCAAATTGCGTTAGCTTCGTAGTTTAGTTCTCTATCCGTTTATGTCCCTATTACCCTGTTTTCGACAAGTTAGTTGTAGGGTCCTAGCCAGCCAAGTTTAGGGCTTTAGAATCACCGTTTCGGCCGTATCTTTTGCGTCGTAACTCCGTTTTCGGTGAACCAAAACTTGTTGTGATCGTAGAAACACGTACTTCTGTTTTATCAAAGTTTTATTTATGTTTATCACCATTGGTGTACTGTTCTAATGGATAGCCTTGTTTGCAATGCATGTGTGCACTTGGAATGCGTGTATGATGTTTCATGTGATCGAGTATAGTCGGTGAGCAAACGCGGTTCGATCAAGAGCTTTCGTTTGAAGATCAGCAAGAGGATCAGCAGTACAACAATCAAGGCAAGTTAGCATGGGACCATCCTTGTTACCTATACACTTTATTAAGCACTTCATATTGCATGTGTCTATCTGAACAACCTTAGAGATCTATTTAGCTTTTGTTGTCTGTGATACTCTTGACACCCGTGGGATAAATGCATATGGGTAGAATGCTAGTGCTAACTGTTCTATATCTGATCCAGTCCAATGATGAATGTTCTCATGTGGTATATATTGATAAACGGTTAATAAAACTTGCTGTTAGCAAAAGCAGGGACTGACAGTGCTACCATGAGTGCTATATGGCTCTGGTTTTAGCTCAGTAAACTAGACATTTTCTAGCTTGTTACAGGTTACCCGAAAGGGCGCAGTAGGGGCTTGCCTCTACGGGCGTAGGGCTACTCCTGTTCCTATGAGTATAGCTGCGATGGCCTTGTGCCATAGGAAAGGGGGGTTTGCTACATCTGATTGCCAAGGAAACCTAGCGGCCCTAACTTGTTAGACGAACCAACGAAAGGCTTCATAGTGTACCCTGCCCGCTCACCTTGGAAGTGTTATGGGGGTCGCTCCCCTGGGTATATGGGCAACACGTCTTGTGGGTAAAGATGCACAACCTCTGCAGAATGTAAAACTGTTATAACAGTCGTGCTCACGGTCACGAGCGGCTCAGAAAACTAGCAGAACTATGACACTCAATTAAATGTTACTTTATGTTGATGGTGCTCTTATGCTAAATTATTTATCATTGATGGACAAATAGATCAGGGGTTTAAGGGTTAAGCACAATATTCGTTTACTCTAATGCTAAAACCTGCCAACATAAAAGATAACTGCTGTCAGACAGTGTCAACCTTTTTGAGCCTCATGAACCGCATGTTGGCTTGCTAAGTACGAGGAGTACTTACGCTTGTTGCTTTTCTTTCTTTTTGGACAAAATCCCGGATGGGTAACAGATGAAGTTGGAGTTGGAGTTTTCCCAAAAGTTTCTAGGCTAGCGTTTCCCCCAGTCGGCAGTCCCTGTGGTGGTTGCCCGTGAGAGTTATATCTAGTTTACCTTTTCCGCTGATGTAAGTCTTTGTTTTGCTTCTATCGTTATGTAATAAACACCGTGATGGTACCTTTTTCATATTTTGTCTAGCTTATGTGTGCGACTGATGCCTGGGCACACATGAGTTCGTTACCTCAGTTTTGTTCTTAAAATTGGGGTGTGACAAAATGGTATCAAAGCTGTGTTGACTGTGGGACGCAAGCCTAGATAGAAACTGGTCGTTTAAAGGTTTTGAAATTGCTATAGAACCTTTGTTCTATCAACCTTGGTATTTTGTTCTCTATTTGTAACTTCTACCCTTGTTATTCGTCTCCTCCTTGAAGCTTATTTTAAAATCTTGTTCCCATTCACATTCCTTGTCTTGATACTCTTTTAGAATCTTCACTTACCACCTTCTTGCTTCGTCAAAAGTGGAGCTTAGGACCTTTGCCCTTAGTATGAAGAGAACGATAGTAGCTTGAGTCGAGTCATTGTTTGAAGTGTGAACCTTTATTGCTATGTTGAGTTGACTTTGTGATAATGTTTTTTTTGGATCTTTGTAATGAGTGCAAATGATTTTGTGGGTTTTCTCACAATCTCATTTAGGTTAGGCTTAAGAGGTTTTATGTGTAAAGGGTTGGGTTTCCGTTTTCTTCTGTCTTTTCTACCTTATCTATCCGGAGCAGTTGTCTTCTTCAGCTCATATCTCAAGTATGGAACAACCAAAAGTTATGGATGTTAGAAGGCCGTTATGGTTGTCAATCTTCTCAAAAGGAGTAAGAAGCTACCCTTTGGTGCTCTCTAGTTCAACTCTTCTTAAGGGGGGTAGCCAAGATGAAGAAGTCACAATCTTAAGGTTTCTCACATCCTCGAGTTTCTTTTTGAAGTGAAGATGAAGGTTCAATACCGGAGTATCTATCTCTTGATCATCCTTCTCTGAATCTCGAGGACGAGATTCTCTTAAGGGGGGTAGATTTGTGACACCCTAAAATTTGCCCAATTTTAAAATAGAGGAAAATGTTTTATTATTGATTTTGATGTGCATTTAATTTAGAGATTAATTTTTTTTCACAAAATTAAAACCAAGTAAGGAACATGTTTTTTCATTCATGCCCTTGCATCTTAACTTTTGAGATGAGTGGTTTTGAGAGAAAATGATTTGAATTCAAATTCCTTTTGAAAATGGTTGAAAGGTGTTGAAAACAAAAAAAGAAGGCTTTATTTTCTTTTTTTCCCCTCTCCCTTGCTTCCGGCCCAAGGCGCTTGGCGGCCCAGGCCGCCAGCTCCTCTCTCCCCTCCTCCCTTCCCGCAGTGGGCCGGCACCCCTCCCCTTCTCTTTGTCTGCGCGGCCCTCAAGCCGGCCCAGCTCGCGCCCGCGTCGTAGCCGTCCCGCACCTCTCCCATTTCTCCCTCTATGCGGCTGACCTCCGGGGCCCGCTTGTCAGCCGTTTCTTTCCCCTCCGCGCGCGCGCCGTTCGAGCTCCCAACTGCCGCGGCCGCACGCTCCCGGGTCCTCCGCGAGCCGCCCCCACGTCCTCGCCTCCTCCCTCGTCGATATAGCGGACGCGTCTGCCCCGCTTCCCCCCTTTTTCCCCGCATTCTCTTGCACTCCGCGCTGCGCAACCGAGCTCTCGGCCGAAGCTCGTCTCACCGACCCCAAGCTCCGCCATTCCCGCCGTTGCCGAGCACTCGCCGCCGCCATCCGGCCGTGCCCGTCTCCTCCGACTCCGTCCAACACCTCGCCGAGCTTCGAGTCGCTGAGGTGGTGACCCCGAGCCTTTTCTCTCCGCCTCTTGGTCTCGTGTTAGCCCTAACCGCCGTCGTTCGTCCGGCAGAGCGCCGCCGTCCACCGTTCATCGCCGTCTGCCACCTCCGAGCCGTCTCCTTCGCCTCGTTTCGCCGCGGTGAGGACCCCCAAACCCTATGCTACCTTCCCATCCCCTCTCCGAGGTCGCGGGTGGGTATTGCGGCTGAACCGTGGAGCTCCGCCGCGCCATCCATGGCGGCTGCGCGCCCGGTGTCGCGCGAGGCGCCGCGACGTCGCGGCCGGTGCGCGCGCTCTGTGCCGCCGGCTCCCTTTTTCCACCGAGATCTAATCTCGACCCTCCGTGACCGATCCAACGGTCGTCGATCGCCGATACCCCTTCGTGGGATATTTTGCGTAAGAGCCCTTCGGCTTTTACAAATTAGAACCCGCAGTCCTTGCCGGGTTTTACTCAGATTCAAAATTCGTTTTAAAATTGGATTTAAATTCAAATGCAATTCAGCATATTTACAGTTTTACCACTACACTAAAATGCTTATAAAATCCACGTTTTAGCTCCGTTTTGATCCGTTCAAATTGCGTTAGCTTCGTAGTTTAGTTCTCTATCCGTTTATGTCCCTGTTACCCTGTTTTGGACAAGTTAGTTGTAGGGTCCTAGCCAGCCAAGTTTAGGGCTTTAGAATCCCTGTTTCGGCCGTATCTTTTGCGTCGTAACTCCGTTTTCGGTGAACCAAAACTTGTTGTGATCGTAGAAACACGTACTTCTGTTTTATCAAAGTTTTATTTCTGTTTATCACCGTTGGTGTACTGTTCTAATGGATAGCCTTGTTTGCAATGCATGTGTGCACTTGGAATGCGTGTATGATGTTTCATGTGATCGAGTATAGTCGGTGAGCAAACACGGTTCGATCAAGAGCTTTCGTTTCAAGATCAGCAAGAGGATCAGCAGTACAACAATCAAGGCAAGTTAGCATGGGACCATCCTTGTTACCTATACACTTTATTAAGCACTTCATATTGCATGTGTCTATCTGAACAACCTTAGAGATCTACTTAGCTTTTGTTGTTTGTGATACTCTTGACACCCGTGGGATAAATGCATATGGGTAGAATGCTAGTGCTAACTGTTCTATATCTGATCCGGTCCAATGATGAACGTTCTCATGTGGTATATATTGATAAACGGTTAATAAAACTTGCTGTTAGCAAAAGCTGGGACTGACAGTGCTACCATGAGTGCTATATGGCTCTGGTTTTAGCTCAGTAAACTGGACCTTTTCTAGCTTGTTAGAGGTTGCCCGAAAGGGCGCAGTAGGGGCTTGCCTCTACGGGTGTAGGGCTGCTCCTGTTCCTATGAGTATAGCTGCGATGGCCTTGTGCCATAGGAAAGGGGGGTTTGCTACAACCTAGCGGCCCTAACTTGTTAGACGAACCAACGAAAGGCTTCATAGTGTACATTGCTCGCTGACCTTGGAAGTGTTATGGGGGTCGCTCCCCTGGGTATATGGGCAACACGGCTTGTGGGTAAAGATGCACAACCTCTGCAGAGTGTAAAACTGTTATAACAGCCGTGCTCACAGTCACGAGCGGCCCGGAAAACTAGCAGAACTATGACACTCAATTAAATGTTACTTTATGTTGATGGTGCTCTTATGCTGAATTATTTATCATTGATGGACAAATGGATCAGGGGTTTAAGGGTTAAGCACAATATTTGTTTACTCTAATGCTAAAACCTTGCCAACATAAAAGCTAATTGCTGTCAGACAGTGTCAGCCTTTTTGAGCCTCATGAACCCCATGTTGGCTTGCTAAGTACGAGGAGTACTTACGCTTGTTGCTTTTCTTTCTTTTTGGACAAAATCCCGGATGGGTAACAGATGAAGTTGGAGTTGGAGTTTTCCCAAAAGTTTCTATGCTAGCGTTTCCCCCAGTCGGCAGTCCCTGTGGTGGTTGCCCGTGAGAGCTATATCTAGTTTACCTTTTCCGCTGATGTAAGTCTTTGTTTTGCTTCTATCGTTATGTAATAAACACCGTGATGGTACCTTTTTCATATTTTGTCTAGCTTATGTGTGCGACTGATGCCTGGGCACACATGAGTTCGTTGCCTCAGTTTTGTTCTTAAAATTGGGGTGTGACAAAAAGTATCACTCATTCTAGGAAGACCATTTTTGAGCACTGTCAAGGCTCACATTGATGTCGGAGCTGGAGAGATCAAGTTCACCATAAATGGAAAGGAAGAAAAGTTCTCATTCAAACCACGGCCCGAACAATGCTCAACTCTGGAAAGCCATGAGGCACAAGAAACAAGACTACTATTTCCGGTAGTGGAGACCCATCAAGAAAAATAAAGAAGACTGGAGAGTCCAATTCGGTAGACTTTAAACCCGGACCTTCGCCGGAGGTAACTCGGTATTTATCAGCATTTAATTTTGCACTTCATATTTATTTACTCATGCATAGGAAAACAAAATAAAAATTTGCATCATCCTAAAATTAGGCCCCATGTAATTAATATTTACAAAACTCGTAAGTATTATTTACTACGGCAACAAAAACATATAAGAAATTCATCTTTAGAATCCTTGTTTTCTATAGTATCATAAAAGTAATTTTCTTTTGCATACTTGCATTGTACAAATACAGGAGACATACGGACCCATAGACACCTGGGACCCACACCATATCACTTCAAGTTATCACATGCACTCACAACCACTCATCTCACCTACCACCACATGCAACCATCGACATATACTCCAAAGAATGGGAACTTGAGCAAGGTAGGTAGAGGAGTAAGTTGGAGAGAAGTGGGCCCAGGGGGAGACCTGTCGGTCCCACCACTAGACCGACCGGCCATCCCCTTCTCCCCCTATAAAATGGCAAACATCCCTCACACTCTCCACACACTTCACTCTTCAGAAACACCGGCCTCACTTCGAAATTTGAAATTTCAATTTCGATTTCACTTAGCACTTCATTTGGGGTAGTTTCTGAGAGAGTGAAGATACAAGAGAATAGAGGAGGAAGCTTTGAGCTAGTAGCAAGAAGAAAGGGATAGTTGGAGCAAGCAAGAAAATTTAATAAGAGAGGGGAAATGCTGTCCAATTAGTTAATGAACTAGGAGAAGTTGAAATAAAAATGCCAACTTGAACGACTGACTTCTGGACTACTGACTTTTGGACCGCTGACTCTCTGATATTTATTTGCTCTAACCTTCACTTGTTCCACTAGTTTTGTCTGTGTGCTCTCTTGTTCTTGCAGCAAAGATGAGCAACTTCTTGAGAAAGGCGAAGAACACTCTCACCTTCCGATCAACAAGAAGCCGTTCGCGAGCTGGCTCATCACAAGGAGGCTCGGACATGGATACTTCGTCCCTGCCTCGATCCTCTACCACAAGCCGATCCGAGCCACGTGATCTTCTTCACGAAAGGCACATCAAGCTCCAGACACCCTATGAGAAGGACCTGTTCAGGCAATATCGCGACAAAGAGTACACCCATACTCCTACCTTTGATTCACAATTTCTCCGAGACACAGGAGTAGGAAGGAGCCCCTCCGCAAGATTCACCAGAAACACTGCCCCAAGATATCAAGGAGAAGATGCTGCACCACCTGGACCAGCTTACACTCACTATCAAGGATTCGAACGAGCTGGACCATCTACATCACACCATCAAGCTTGGGAAGATACTACTACGTACGAGCCACATACACCACAAGGTTCATGGGGACAAGGGAACTTTCGCAATTACACTCCACCACATCGCGAACAAGATACGATTTATGACTTCCAGGGAGGACGTATATCTTTCTCTGGGAGAGGCGTTCATGATGCCACTCATCATCCATACTCCTACCATGCCACCCATGGCTACCCAGAACATCAACCATACCACCAGTTTCCGTACCAGAGAGAGCCTTACTTCCAGGGCATCGACACTCGTCTTACTCATCTTGAGACGGGTCAAGAAGACATGCACCACACTCTCAAAGAGATACATCATCAAAGCGCCCAGACGAACGAGAATTTATGCTACCTCTTCGGACACATGGGAATTAATCCACCTCAGCCACCACCACCGTACGAGTGAAGCTAGCTTGGGGGAGGACCCCCTATTCCCGAGGTAAGTATTTTGCACCCCTCTTTGTTATTTGTTTGCATCTAGTTTTGTTAACTAGTATCTGTTTAATGTTTAAATAAAATAAACTTGAAGTAGAATTTAAAAAAAAGAGAGAGCTGCTTCGCATAGCTTCAACTGTAGAACAATTCCTTTCAAATCTTTAATTGAAAAATCTCAAAACAATGATCTTAACCAAAGTTTGGATAGTTGAGAATTAGAGACAAAAAAGTCTGAGCTGCTATTTATCTTGTTCTTAGTTTCAATGAATCTCCGGAATTTTAATTTTGAAAACTTCAAACATATGATGAGAACCTGTATGACATAATAACTAAAGCCTGATAATAAATGATTGGTACTTTGAGGCTGCTTACATTGTTCTAAATTTTTTGCTATGGTAGAGAGGTTTATCATGCTCTAAAGATCAAGCTTCTATAAATATAAAAGATTTACTCTTCCGAAGCAGTATTGTGTTAGAGGCATGGGACTATGCAAAAATATGATAAGGAGGAAAGAAAAAGGGACAAGTGTCCGACTACCTCAGAAAAAAAGAAAGAAGTATGTGATAAAAATATGAAAAGAAAAAGAATGATAGCCCATGGTCCCTCTAATTACAATATGCCAGTAAGAGTTGACAAATTTAAAAAGATTTCAAATGCTTGACCTAAGAGTATGACATTTCTCTCCCTAAGCTCTTAACTTTGACTTAGTAAAGTGTGCTTTTAATCTTAAAAAATATATGCAATTTGAGAGATGTCATACAGGGGTTCTCTGAGCTTTTATTATGAAAATCTTGCAAAACTTCGGAGTAAAAATTGGAATGAGGAATTTGAGACATAGTGCCTGACTTGATTGTTTCTAACTTTCAATTATTCTGAACTAAGGTAAAAGATTGGCCAAGGAAATATATGAAAATTCTTCCAATTTCTTTTCAAGAAAGTTTTCAGTTGATGGCTTGGATATTAAAGTAGTTCACAGATTTACTCTCAGAACCCGATGTTTGCTAAGGGACTAGCAAAAGTTTAGCTTGGAGGAGTTTGTTGACATCTATTAACTATCATTATTTACCGTCAACAATACTTGAATAAATGCCAAAAAGAATTGCCAACTTAGAAATAGGAGGTTTAAACTGACAAATTCCATGAGTTTTGGTGATTCTATATTTTCCAGGGATTAAACAGGAAAACCAAACTGCATTGCTTCCCCAAGAAGGAACCCGACGCCAAGTCAGGAAGTCTCTAGAAGACTCCAGAGGACACCAGAGGACTCCACGAGGCGGGGCACCCTGAGACCCTGACCAGTGGGACCGACCGGTCAGGTGGGCCCACCGGTCGGTCTAGTCCAGGGCCCTCATGCCTCCTCCTTCCGGAATCTTCCTCCACCGACCTCTAGGATGCATCTCGACCGTACCTTAAGTCGGTTTGATCTAACGGTCGCGGTTCCACGCCCAGGGCTAGATAACCAGACCCCTGACCCCCCCTCGAGAGACAGAGACAGAGAAGAGAAGTTCAGATCTTCCGACAAGAGTAGAACTAGGGTTTCTAGAGAGAGAATTAGAGCTCTACTTCAAGTTTAGAGTTTAGTCTAGCTAGGTTCAAGTAGAGGCGGGCGACTTCGTCGGCATATCCGGCTAGAAGCTTCGTCTGAGTCTCCGGATTGCTGTCGAAGATTTGGTAATTTGTATCTTTATTCGACTTTATGCTACATTAATATATTTCAGTTTATTCAGTTTTGGAGTTCATTCTAGTTATATATTTAATATAGATCTGATTATGACAGAGTTTATGATCATGTTCGTAAAGTACTTAGCTTTATTCCGGATAGAGTTAAGTGGTCAAACTGGTGTAAACATGGTGTTTAGGCCTAGTTTACCTGCGAATACATCCTATGCTCCGGGTCGAGAGGTAGATTGCAGGAGTGACAGTCCTGTTGAGTCCTTTGTAGTCCTCCCTACGAGTGTAGACCTTAGTAGGACGCGGTTGCAAGTTAGAACTCATTACTTTGTTCTTGATTCTAATTTAGTAATGTCCCTTGATCATGGATGATAGATTAATTAGCTATAAATGATTGTATATTAACTAGAGTAATCACTACGCTTAGTAAATATGAAGTAACTTAGGATTCGAATCTCTTAATTAATCTCCTAACTGCTCTACTTGATTCATGTAGTTCGCTCTATCTCTAGAATTCCCGTTATTATTATCATTATTATTCATTATCTTTATCTTGTCTTACCCCTGTTTAGACATGTGAGTAGTTAATGAATGAATAGTAATCTCCACTACCATTAAATCACATTTATGTCCAATTGTTTCCCGCTTCACTGTTCCCCTCGGTAAAATATAAATAACGATACCTAGATAACTTGGGTGAAATGCTGCTACAATGGGTATATTTATCTGTGCGCTTGCGGATAAATATTTGTTCATATCTTTTGAGCTAGTGTCACAAATGAATTACATTTCTAGTATCATGTTGGGGATGACAACTTGACATTAAGTGATGCTAGGAGTGTCCCGTGCATTTCTGAGGTCTTTTGCTAGAATCAGTTCATTAAAGTTTATTATGGGCAATTACATTGAGAAGTGTCAACAATAACCCAAGGAGGTGGCATGAGGTCTTGTCTGAGGCTCTGTGGGTCATCGCATATCAAGACATGGCACTACAAAGGTTACTCCTTTCGAGCTGGTATATGGTCAAGAAGCAGTGTTGCCTGTTGAGGTGAATTTGAATGAATATAGGCTTGCTAAACAGAATGATTTATCTGCTATCATGTATCATGATGCCATGATGAACAACGTTGATGAAGTAACCGACAAGAGATTGAAGGCTCTTAAGGAGATGGAGAAAGACAAAGCCCGAGTTGCCAGAGCTTACAACAAAAAGGTGAAAAGCAAGTCGTTCCAAGTGGAACAATTAGTATGGAAGACTATATTACCGCTTAGATCGAGAAGCAATAAATTTGGCAAGTGGTCGCCGAGCTGGGAGGGTCCCTATAAAGTGATCAAAGTGATATTCGGGAATGCATATATGCTGGAGACATTGCAAGGTGAAAGTCTCCGAAGAGCAATAAACGAGAGATATTTGAAAAAATATTTTCCAAGTGTTTGGCAAGAAGCCTGAGTGCCTTCCAAGCAATGGCCGATACATGTATCGTTGTTGACATTAATTAACTCTTATTATCAAAGGTCAATTAAACATGAAAATGGATAAAAACATAAATTCCACCTTAGTATAGGGTTTAAAACTAATGAATTCCACGAGTTTTGGTGAATTGTGAATCTGCATGGATTAAACAGGAAAACATCCCTCAATTGCTTCCCCTAGAAGGAAACCGACGGGAGATAACGCAACCACCAAGTCAGGAATACTCCAGAAGATTCTAGAGAACACCTGAAGACTCCACGAGGCAGCGCACCCCGAGCCACCTCCAGGTGGGACCGACTGGTCGGTGGGCCCCACCGGTCGGTTGGCCTAGGGAGCCGCCGGCCTCCCCCTTCTGGAACCTTCCTTTACTGCCTTTGAGGATCCATCTCAGTCTTACGTGAGATCGGTTTGATCTAACGGCTGCGATTGATCCCTCAGGGCTATATAAACAGGCCCCTAGGCCCCAGGCCCCCATGTATCGCTGTTTGACCTAACGACTGCGGTTGGATAGTGTAAGCGTGGTGCTTAGACTTGATAGCTCATAATTGCCTCCTATAACGCCGGTAGCAGTGGTTGTTCGCAAGGGTGACTCTTATTGCCTTGTTGATTCTTCTATAGTCCACTTACCCGTGTGTAGACTCGGTAGGATTATACATTTGCATAAAAGACTCATACTCTGTTTGTGACCTTTTATGGCAACTTCCCCACTAAGAATAATATAAACATATCACTCTTGAATTGGAATTAGACAACCTTAGTGGTACCCTCTATACTTCTAGATTCTCCGTCCTTGTTAGCTACTCAGGGGTTAGACTTTAAAGACTTAACACTATCCGTTCCTCTGGGTTCGATATTAAAACTGGGTTACTCCGGTGAAGTGCTACATCGGTAGATTTTATCTGTGCGCTTGCGGATAAAGTAGAGTGTGCGTTAATTTATACCAACAAGCATTTCTGGCACCGTTGCCGGGGAACGGTAGATCATTCTAAGTCTTAGTTTAACCTTGTATTATACTTTTATCTTTTATCTTTTCTTTTCACCATGGATTTCTCAGAGCCAATCACCAGCTCCACAGATTCCATTCGACTGAACCAGTATACCTATCGCACTGTCATAGACTTAGAGTTGCCCAAATCTGCTAAGCCTATCATTTCAGACAACTACGAGCTACGCCCATGCTTGTTAGAAATGGTTAAGAATCAAACTTTTTCTGGCCTAGAAGACGAAAATCCACACATTCACTTAAATGAGTTTGAACAAACCTGTGCATGTCTACACATTGCAGTCATGTCTGACGAAACCCTTAGATGGAAACTTTTTCCATTCTCTTTAGAGGGAAAGGCCAAAACATGGTAGCTTCAAACTGCACCGAGTAAAAATGGGGATTGGAAAGAACTCTTCTCTAGCTTTTGCTTAGAATACTTCCATGTCTCCAAAATTGTCTGTCTTCGCTTAGAGATTTTGTCCTTCATCCAAGAAGATGATGAGTCTCTAATTGCAGCCTGAGACAGATTTGATAATCTTGTCCGCTCTGGTCCAGCCTTATCTATTCCAGACCCTGTCCTACTTCAACACTTTTATAGTGGTCTGAATAGAAAAACTTCTAATTACCTTAACTTAGCTTCAAATGGATCATTTCTCCACACCCTAGCCTTAAGGCAAGGGAAATGTTGCAAAACTTATCTCAAATTACTCCCACTCATGAAGCTAAACCACAAGAATCACTAGAAGTAAATCCAGAAGCTAAGCCTAAATCCATTCTTAATCATGAACAAACCTCAGCCATAATTCCTAGAAAGAGGGAAACCTCAATCTTAGGAGACACCTTTGATTTCAAGGATGAATATTTTACCGAATTTGGTAATACCTCAAAGTATCACACAATTAGGAAGCCACAAAATCAAAAATCATCACTTGAAAAACTCACTGATAAGGCCTTCCTAAAAGAGACTACGAAGGGGCTAGCCTCTATAATAAGTCATGAATGGTTAGAAGAATCAGAGCTTTCTACTGATATAATCCGCTTAGATTCACCTTCTATACACATTCAATGCCAAATCCATCAACAACCCTTCGAAGCTCTCTATAATCCTGTTGTGGGAACCAACATTATGTCTGAAACCTTTGCTCAAGATTTATTAAGACAAATGCCACTTACCCCAACAACAAAATTATTGAAAAGCCCTTCAGGACATGTTATTCCTAGTTCAGGGATCATGTATGTCCTCCCTGTCACTATAGATAACACTCCACTACACTTAAGCTTTTATATCTTTGATATTAAAGTGTTTAATCTATTGATACGCCAACCACTTAAACAACTCATTCATGAAGGTCAAACAGGGAACTTAAACTTCTGTCTTGGGAAAAATCTTAAAGGAACCATACCCATCACTCACTCTCTAAATGCTGAGAATGAGTCATGTCCCGAGTCAGATCCTATGGAAGAAATTAAGGAAACATCTCTTGAAATAATAAATGAACCTCAATATGAAGAAGAGGATGACACACCAGATCTAGATCATCTGGACTCCTTAGAAGAACCTCCTAAACCTCCCATAGAGTTAAAACCCTTACCCTCTAGGCTTCGATATGCTTTCCTGAATAATGATCCCGAGTCTCCTGTAATCATAAATGATAAACTCACTCAGGAACAGACTTCTAGGTTGATCACTGTCTTAGAAAAGCGTAAATCAGCCTTTGGCTATTCACTCCATGACCTAAAGGGAATCAACCCCGCTTTCTGCACTCATCGCATTCCTACTGATCCTAACATATCACCATCTAGAGAGCCACAACGTAGGCTTAACAATGCAATGAGAGAGGTAGTAAAGAAGGAGGTTTTGAAACTCTTACACGTCGGGATCATTTATCCTGTGCCACATGGTGAGTGGGTGAGCCCTGTCCAAGTTGTGCCTAAGACGGGAGGCATGACTGTGGTAAAGAATGAGAAGAACGAATTAATTCCACAAAGAACTGTCACTGGTTGGAGAATGTGTATTGATTACACAAAATTAAACAAGGAAACTAAGAAAGATCACTTCCCGCTACCTTTCATAGATGAAATGTTAGAACGGTTAGCAAATCACTTTCTTTTGTTTTCTTGATGGATATTCTGGATATCACCAAATCCCAATCCACCTAGATGATCAAAGCAAAACCACATTTACATGTCCATACGGAACTGACGCTTATCGCCAAATGTCTTTTGGATTATGTAATGCACCTGCTTCTTTTCAAAGATGTATGGTGTCTATATTTTCTGATATGATTGAAGAAATCATGGAAGTTTTCATGGATGACTTTTCTGTTTATGGAAAAACTTTTGATGATTGTCTTGAAAATTTAGACAAGGTTTTGCAAAGATGTGAAGAAAAGCACTTAGTCCTTAATTGGAAAAAATGTTACTTTATGGTTAAAGAGGGCATAGTGCTAGGTCACTTAGTGTCTGAACGTGGAATTGAGGTAGACAGAGCTAAAATTGAAGTAATTGAACGTTTGCCTCCACCGATTAATGTCAAAGGAATTCAAAGTTTTCTTGGCCATGCTGGTTTTTACCGTAGGTTTATAAAAGATTTCTCTCACATTGCTAGACCTCTTACAAATCTTTTGGCCAAGGATGTTCCTTTTGAATTTGATGATGCATGCTTAGAAACTTTTAACACTCTTAAGAAAGCGCTCACTTCTGCACCTATCATTCAACCTCCTGATTGGTCTCTACCTTTTGAGATCATGTGTGATGCAAGTGATTTTGCTGTAGGAGCAGTGCTAGGACAATATAAAGATAAAAAGCATCATACAGTTGCTTATGCCAGTAAAACTTTAACAAGACCTCAACTTAATTATGCTACTACTGAAAAAGAACTACTGGCTGTTGTTTTTGCTATGGACAAGTTTAGATCTTATTTAGTGGGATCAAAGGTGATTGTTTTTACTGATCATGCTGCACTAAAGTACCTGCTCACTAAGAAAGATGCTAAGCCACGCTTGTTAAGATGGGTTTTGCTACTCCAAGAAATTGACTTAGAAATAAAAGATAAGAAAGGAGTAGAAAACTCGATAGCTGATCACTTGTCTAGAATGCACTTTGAAAATCATCAGGAATTGCCTATAAATGACTCACTCAGGGATGACATGCTTTTTCAAGTTTCTAGATCTGACCCCTGGTATGCAGACATTGTCAATTTTATAGTTGCAGGGTATGTACCACCAGGAGCAAATAAGAAGAAGCTGATCTATGAAAGTCGGGTCCACATATGGAATGATCCATATCTATTCAGAGTATGCTCTGATGGATTACTCAGAAGATGTGTGCCAGCTGAAGAAGGAATTAAGATCATTGAACGTTGTCACTATTCACCATATGGAGGACATTATGGGGCATTCTGAACACATGCGAAGATCTGGCAAAGTGGATTTTTTTGGCCAACCATGTACCAAGACACAAAAGACTTTGTCCAGAGGTGTGGACCATGTTAGAGGCACGACAGCATCAACACCAGAGATGCCATGCCACTCACTAACAACCTTCAGATTGAACTCTTCGATGTTTGGGGAATTGATTACATGGGACCATTCCCTAAATCAAGGAACCATGAGTACTGTGACGGAACGACCCTAACCCCATGGCCCACGTGTCCCTGTCAACCTCTGACAGCCGAACCCATGTTCCATGTGATTAAGACCTGTTCGCCACCGGGCTACATCAGTGCCCAATGTCCGCAGGATCATCTCACAATTCGGTTACAGCATTTCATACTTTTATAAATAACATCGGAATAAAGAGCGGAAGACTTAAATAACATTAGTTTTACAAACCGAGGTTTCAAATGAGGTAAGGAGTACGATTATTACAAACCATTGTTCGGGAAATTCAAAGTAGACAACGTAGCGGAAGCAATAACATAAAGATACATGTAACACCCAGCCCGAGGGTGCACATTTACTCAACGGCCTCATCGGCCTCCTCCTGGACGAAGGTCACGCAACAGGGTGCGAGACACATCGGGGTCTCAGGCATACCTGCAACATGGGTAACAAACCCTGAGTACTGGGGTACTCAACAAGACTTACCCGACTAAAGAAAAAGGGAGAAGACTCAGGAATGAGAGGCTTAGGGTAGTCAAGGTAAGGCTTAAGCAAGATCAAGTATTTTGTCGAAAAGCATTTTTTTTGTAAACCTTATTTCATTTTTGAAAGATTCAGTATTCCTCAATTCTTCATCATTCATGATTCATTTTACATTTCAAAACATTCCTAGTTGAGAACCACTCTCCGTTGACAGTCAGTGGACCAAGTCTCCATAACCGAGGAGCAACGTTAATCCGGATAAATAATACTCAGCTGAGGATCCCTATCCACACTGCATATGTAGCACCCAAGCTTGCATATGCCAACTCGTCTACCACGATTCCTCCAAGATTGGGCCCGGTCCTATGCCACCCGGAAGTACAGTACACCACTCCAATTTTCCGCCAGCGACAAGTACCTCGGGACTCTAACCCAAGAGTACAGGTCCTGACACGTGGGTACATGCTACTTCCGCCATCTCTCCACTCCCAGTGCGCGGTTGTCGGTCCAATAAAGGATTCCTCGGAGCCAGAGCTTTCCGTAGTATGTGAATAGTTACAAGTCTTGACCAGCAGGCCCCCATACGGATGGTCCCTAATTTTCCAGCCAGAACTACACCTTGGTTATATCTCACCCAAGCGTAATAGTCCTGTTAGTTTTTCAACCCTGTCCCGGTCGGTGTCAACTGTTGAGTCCCGGACTACAACATGACGGCACCGTACGCGCGGACAACCTCTTCTCGACAATGACCACATGCTAGCTAGGCAAGCAGTCATCGAACGGGAAGTAAAGCCAAATTCCCATAAACATTCTTAAAGTGATCACACTTTTGAAATTGGCATTTTTATTGCAAATCTATTGAATAGCATTGCTAAGCATTTTGCAAATAGTTTTGAAACAAGGGTATGTGTATCTTTTGGTGGGGGTAGATTATGCAAGTAATAGGTCATCACACAACTCCTATTACCTAATGCAATAGTTTAACTCAAAACATTTAAAGAAAACATTTATAAAAGCAAGGTAGGGTTAAATGCACCGGGGCTTGCCTTGGATGGCAAAAAGAGCAGACTCGGGGTAGGTATAGGTGTCGGAGCTCGGGGTCGCCTCGGGAGTTGGTTCGTCAACAGCGGCCTCGACTCTGGTACCTTCTTCGTCAACTATACGGATGCAAAGATGAATGCTCATGAGAATGATGATATGGACTTATGGTGCAAGACAATTCTACTGATTCTAGATTACTCTTAAACAAGGCATAATCGAAATCTAGGTTGAGCATAAAAGGTAACCATTTCTTCCTTAAGCAATATTGATTAAACTAGCCCTTATTATACTTATCCTAAGCATCATCAAATCATAGCATCACAACCATCATAGACCAAAGGGTAGGGGTCTATGAACATCAATCAATCCAAAGATCACATCATCAAACACTTATTACCAACCCTAATCCACCTTTTCTATTTTCTTAATTTATTTAAAAGGTCATTTTATGAAGTTGCTCCAAAAATTACCAAATTAATTCCATAAGTTCATTATGGCATAAACAGATGGCAAAACAAATTTCATAATTTTTGGAGGTCATTAAGGTGCTTAATTAAATCTAGACATTTAATTAACAAAAGGCACTATTCAACTATTTAAATAAAAGCTCAAAAATCAACTTGTTCCAAAAGACTTCAAAATTTTACCAGAGACTCAGAAAGGCATAACTAGCACATAAAAATTTATCTTCAGAATTTTGGAGTTATAGATCACTCTCCAAAAATACCAAAACCTTCATTTTTCAATTAAAAGGGGAATTTTACATTTTCAAATATTTGCACAAAACTCAAGTTTCATATTTTTATAAAATACTCCAGAGCATAAAGAGTCTACCACAAAAATTTCAGAATTTTTGGATGCACACAGAAAATCATACAAAAAAAAAGAAAACAGAACACTATTCACAACTCTCCGAAAAAGAGAAGAGCACTGTGCTCCTTCTAGGCCGGGCTCGGCGAATCGCGGGGCTCGGGCGAATCGCGCGGGGCTCGGTCGAGACGGGCTCGGTCGAGACGGAAACGACAGCTTCGTCCGAGGCCTGGCCCGGAGGCTCGGGCGAGACGGAGAAGTAAGCCTCCGTCCGAGGCCTGACTCGGGCGAAGCGGAGAGCATGCGCTCGCCGAG
The DNA here is from genome assembly GCA_009763385.1 of Coix lacryma-jobi var. lacryma-jobi. Classification (NCBI taxonomy): domain Eukaryota; kingdom Viridiplantae; phylum Streptophyta; class Magnoliopsida; order Poales; family Poaceae; genus Coix; species Coix lacryma-jobi. The sequence continues at coordinate 121,437,307 of CM019822.1, forward strand.
GCTTGGGCTCGGGCGAAGCGGAGGGCATGCGCTCGCCGAGGCTTGGGCTCGGGCGAAGCGGAGTGGAAGCAGAGGCCGGAGGCCTCGGGTGCTTACCACGGATTGGAGGCAGGGCTCGAGGGTGTGGCTCGGCACGTGCTCGAGGGTGAGGCTCGAGGAAGGAGGCTCGACACGTGCTCGAGGGGCGGTGGTTCAGTGGAGCTCCTTCGGCGGCGAGCGGCGAGCGGCGCTCCGGCGACCCTGCGCAACACACGAGACCGCAAGGGCCTGGTCAGAGTCGCACGGAACCAAGGAACACGACACGGGGGTCGGTGAGGGATGATCATGGCCGGAGACGGCGAATTTCACGAACCCGAGCTCGCCGGGTTTCTGCCGGAGATGGGAACGGCGAGCTTACGCCGGGCGATTGAGGGCGGTAGAGATGAAATTGAAGGGTGGGAAAGCTTCACGAGCTCAAGGCGGAGCTTCTGAGCTAGGTGGTGGAGCGGCGGAGGCACTGGACTGGCCTGGCCACGGTGGCGGAGATGAGTGCGGAGGTCGGGCTCCGGCGGGGCTTTTATAGGCACGGCCAGGGGCCGGCAGAGACCTCGAGGTTGCGCGGGTAAGGTTTGCGGGGGCGTGCGCACTCGATTGCGCTCTGGCGGATAAGCTGGCGTGCAGCAGGGGCTCGGGCGCAAGCTCACCGGCGATGGCCACGCGGCGGCGACGCGCAGAGGACTGTAGGGGACGGGAGCGAGGGTCAGCGCTCGCGTGCGGGCGCGGAGGGAACAGGGAGACAGCGGCGGCAGGATAAGGGCGCGTGGGGAGCAGCCGTATGCGCTGCAGGCGCAGCGCCGGCGCCATGGCCGGGCCCCCCCCTCCCTCTGGCTCTACGGGAAGAAGAACAGTGTAGGGGCTAGGGTTTGACTTTTGCTGGTTTCTGTATTTTGCAAATTACTTCCAAAATTTGAACTGTGCGACAAAAACTCAAAATACCAAAGTTGCTCAGAAAAATGAGATCTACAACTTTATCAATATGAACATTTTCAAATTCCAAATAGTTTTTGAACTATATTCAAAAACAGAAAAGGGGACACTTTTCAAATTTGATTCAAATCAAAATTACTTTGGATTTCAAACTGAAACTTGAAAATTTGTAAATACCAAAGTTGTTCCTCTTGATCAGATTCACAACTTTGCTTTTTGAACCAACCCAAAATTTTGACTTTTGAAAAAGTTATCAAAAAGGGAATAAATCCAGGATTTGGGATTTTAGGGTTTTGCAAAAGGAAAATCAACTCAAATCTGATTTTTGAACTTTGATCAAAGCAACAAACATCAGGGCACTAAATTTGAACAAGAATTACATAGAACTAGGCACAGAGGTGAAATTACCATTTTGCCCTTATAGAGAGAATTGGGCTTTTAGGGTTTTTGAAAAGGGACTAAGGCATAGCAATTAAGCAAATCAAATGCATCACAGGAAATGATTAATGCTTAAGATGATGACATGTCAAGTTAATTACATTAGTAACACCAGGGGTGTTACAACCCTCCCTCCTAAAAGAAATCTCGCCCCGAGATTCCGCGTCGTTTAAAGAACAAAAGAGGAAACTCACACCTATAGAGATTCGAGAAAGTCCGGATAGTTCTTTGCTAAGAAATCTTCAGATTCCCAAGTGGCTTCTTCTTCAGAGTGCTGGTTCCACTGGATCTTATACCATCTTGTGGTGGTTCTTCGGGTAACACGATCCTTGTGATCCAACACACGGACAGGATATTCCGAGTATGACAGATCAGGTTCTAGCTCAACACCTTCAACTTCAACCACATGTTCAGGTACTCGAAGACACTTCTTGAGTTGGGAGACATGAAACACATTATGAACTGCTGAAAGATGATTGGGCAAACTTAGCTTGTAAGCGACCTTGCCACAACGATCCAGAATCTCAAACGGACCAATGTAGCGGGGTGCTAGCTTTCCTTTGACTCCAAAACGAGTGACTCCTTTGGTGGGTGAGACCTTCAGGTACACATAATCCCCGATCTCGAACTGCAGAGGTCGACGTCTCTTGTCAGCATAACTTTTCTGTCGAGACTGTGCAATCTTCATGTTCTCTTGTATTTGCTTGACTTTCTCTTCCATATCTTTTACTAGATCAACTCCAAAGAATTCCCTTTCTCCGGGTTCAGACCAACTGAGAGGTGTACGACAACGGCGGCCGTACAGTGCTTCAAAGGGTGCCATTTTGATGCTTTCTTGATAACTGTTGTTGTAGGAGAATTCTGCCAAGGACAAACACTGATCCCAAGTATCTGCGAAGGTAAGCACACAGGCTCTCAACATATCTTCTAACACTTGGTTGACTCTCTCAGTCTGTCCATCAGTCTGCGGATGATAAGCCGTGCTATACAATAGCTTGGTTCCAAGTGAGGCATGGAACGCTTTCCAGAACTTAGCGACAAACTGAGTACCACGATCTGAGATGATGGTCTTGGGTATGCCATGGGGTTTTACTATGTTGTTCTTGTACAAGGTGGCATAAGTTGGGGCGGTATAACTTGTTTTGACCGGTAGGAAGTGAGCTTGCTTCGTGAGACGGTCCACTATCACCCAAATGGAATCAAATCCCTTTTGAGTCTTGGGTAATCCATTGATAAAATCCATGCTGATATCCTCCCATTTCCAACCAGGTACTGACAAAGGTTGCAGCTCTCCTCCGGACTTCATATGCACAGCTTTGACTTTCTGACATGTATCGCAACGAGCGACATGTCGAGCGATCTCAATCTTCATCTTTGTCCACCAGAATTTCTGCTTCAAGTCTTGGTACATCTTGTTGCTGCCAGGATGGATGGCAAATCTGGTTGAGTGTGCTTCATCAAGGATTATCTGTCTCAACTCAGGTACCTTGGGAACTACCAGACGGTTCTTGAACCATACCAATCCTTCATCATCAATCCTGAAACAGTCGGCTTTTCCAGCTCGAACCTTTTCGCTGATGTGCTTGATTCCGGGGTTATCTTTCTGTGCAGCTATGATCTGTTCTCTGATAGAGGTTCTACTCTGACATTGCTAGACTTCCTGTGGAAACCATTTCAATACCCAGCTTCTCTAGTTCATAGCATAGGGAGATTCATAGGATTTCATAACCAGGCAGTTAGTATATGACTTGCGACTGAGTGCATCGGTTGACCACATTCGCCTAACCCGGATGGTAATGCACTTCGATATCATAGTCCTTGATTAACTCAAGCCATCTTAGCTGCCTCATGTTCAGCTCTCTTGTGGTTGAAGATATACTTCAGGCTCTTGTGATCTGTGTACACATTGCAGGTACTGCCCAACAGATAATGACGCCATATCTTCAGGCATGAACACTGCTGCTAACTCAAGATCATGGGTTGGGTAGTTTTCCTCATGTCGCTTAAGCTGTCGTGAGGCATAAGCGATCACTCGTCCTTCTTGCATCAAAACACAGCCCAAACCAGTACCAGATGCATCACAGTATACATCGAAGGGTTTCTCGATATCTGGTTGAGCTAGGACTGGTGATGTAGTTAGAAGTTTTCTTCAGGGCTTGAAAGGCTTGCTCACAGGCTGGTGACCAAACGAAATCACGGAAATCTTCAACAACTCTGTGATAGCTTGGCGATTCTGGAGAAATCTGGGATGAATCGACGATAATATCCAGCCATCCCAAAGCTGCGGACTTCGCGGACAGTGGTAGGTGGCTTCCAATCCAATATATCTGCCACTTTCCAGGGTCAACTGACACACCTTCAGCGGACAGGACATGACAAGGAATTGAATTCGATCTAGCCAGAATTCACACTACTGAACTTAGCATAGAGCTGATGGTCTCTGAGACGGGATAAAATGATACGAAGATGTTCAGCATGATCTTCAGGGGTTTTTGAGTAGACAAGGATGTCGTCAATGAACACGACCACGAATTTATCAAGCTCTGGATGAAACAGAGTTCATGAGGTACATGAAATGAGCAGGGGCATTGGTCAAACCGAAGGACATGACCAAGTACTCATATAGGCCGTATCTGGTGGTGAAAGCTGTTTTAGGAATATCTTCAGGACGGATTTTTATTTGGTGGTAACCAGATCTGAGGTCAATCTTAGAGAAGACCTTGGCCCCAGCTAACTAGTCAAACAGAAGATCGATACGAGGCAAGGGGTATTTGTTTTTGATGGTGATTCGTTGAGTGGCGATAATCAACGCAAAGTCTGAGACTTGTCTTTCTTCTTTACAAAGATTGCAGGACAGCCCCAAGGAGACGATCTTGGGCGAATGAAACCCTTGTCCAACAAATCTTGTAATTGGATTTTTAGTTCTGCCAACTCTCTGGAGGCATACGATAAGCTCTGCGGGATATGGGAGCAGTCCGGGCTTTAGCTCTGGCAAACTCAACATCACGGTCAGGAGGTAGACCAGGTAAGTCTTCAGGAAAGACATCAGGGAACTCACAGACTACAGGGATGTCTCGGATCCCTTGATCATAGGTAGCATTTAGCTGTGTGGTAGCTTTTTTGAAGGCATAGGAAGTTGGAGAAGGAGTTTGGCGGTACTGTAGGAATATCCACTCTCACAACTCTATTCAAGATGTCGATCATGGCTTATACTGACACATCAATTCATGCCTAGGATGACATCTATCACTGATCTTTCAACACTATCATGGTGGTAGGGAACGCATGATTTCCCAACATCACTGGTATACTGCGAACCCCTCTTTGGTGATTATACGCCCTCCAGGCGATAAAATGCAAAAACTTTCTTTCAACTCCCCAATTGATATGTCATGCTTAGAGACGAAGGTACGACTGATGAAAGAATGCGATGCACCAGAATCAAACAACACAACTGCAGGATGATTGGCAACGGGAAACCTACCGATCATGACGGGCTCCCCTTCTGGAATATCGCTGACAGTGGTGTAGTAGACTTGCCCATGCTTCTTGACGAACTTGCCCTTCTGCACTTGCTGCTGTGGAGCACGGTGTTGCGCTGCTGCTGTGGTCCTCCGGGACCTCTGAAAGTTCTGAGCAGGCTTCTTGGGCTTTGGGCACTCACGAGACCAGTGGCCAAGTTGACCACAGTTGAAGCAGGGATGATTATAGGCGGTTTGTGGGGTGGTGATACGAACACCTGGGGCGTTCGGCTGAGTGGCACTTGTTGTTGGCGTTGTGGGTGGTAGCCGCGGTACGGACAACCACTTGCTGGTGAGGGTAGGTGGACGGTTGTGGTGGTGACTAGGATGATATATGACCCTCTGGCGCTTGTGATTGCCAGAGTGGCTGCTAGATCCTGCTTTCTTCCCTCTTCTCCTCTTGGTACTGACGGTTACTCTCTTCAAAAGCAACTGCCCGGTCAACAGCCTCATGATAAGAACCGGTCAGGTTGTTGGACATGCTTCTGCGGATCTTAGGGTGCAATCCCCTAAGGAAACAGTCTCTCTTCTTCTCATCCGTGTTGACATATTCCGCTGCATACTGACTCAGATGGTTGAATTGACCACATACTGCATCACTGTGGAGTCCTTCTGCTGCAGGGCTAGGAACTGATCAAGCTTCATCTTCATCAGACCTGATGGGATGTGGTGTGCACGGAAAGCGGTGCGGAACTCTTCCCAGGTCAACTCATGACCTACAGGTTGGGCAGCAAGAGGTTGGCATACCAAGCACTTGCTGGGCCACGAAGCTGCTGCGAAGCAAACGGGGCTTCTGGATTTCAGTGCATCGGATGAGACCAAACTTCTGCTCCATGGTGCGGAGCCAATCGTCAGCTTCGAGGGGTTCATCGGCTCTGGTGAAAACCGGTGGACGGGTTTCAGTGAAATCCACATAGGTGGTCTGGTTTGTGACGACCACGGTGACCAACATTCTGCTGTCCTTGATTCTGAGCCATCAGATTGGCAGCGGCGGCCAAGGCTGCAAATGGCATCTGCTAGGGTAGCTGGTACAGGTGGAGGGTTTGGGAGACGGTCATCTCCAGCACCTCCGGCTCCGGTACGGGTGTTCACAGACATCTGTATAAGGAACTCGGAACTCAGCATATATGACAAAGGTTCTGAAACGACTTGATTGATAACTTCACTGATACAAAGATAGCTGGCTTGATAAAGATGACAACAGACTGATAAGGGGAAAGGTACGAAAAGAAAGATACATGCCAGACTTGGCAACAGACAGACTAACGCCCCAAACCTAGTCTAAGGTTTTAGGTAAGCAGATGGTACAGACACAGGAGTCTAGTCGTCATGATGAAGATCAACTCTTCGTCATCATCATCATCCTCGATGATAAGCTCAGGCTCTTCCTCCTCATCTTCATCTTCAACGTGGACATCTTCAGCAGGTTCCACTTCCTCATTCTGATCGGGCTCGTGTTCCACTTCAGGTTCCTCCACGACTCCATCTTCGGGGTCCTCAACAACTGGTGGAATCACGGGGTGAAGCTGTTGTGCAGCTGGTGTACTTCCTCATGAAGCATATCATTGAACTGCTCGATCTGGGCGGTGTACTGCTGCAGTCCATGGAGCTGGGCTCTGGTGACATCTTCGCGGGTCCAAGCATCATTGCGCTGCTCGATAGCGCGCGAACCGTGTTCGATTGGCTGCTCCAGGGAAGCTCGTGCCTCATAAAACTCCAGGCGGGGAAGATAGAAGTCATGCTCCATGTTCTCCATCTCAGCCTTCAGATTCTTGATTTCCTCCTTCAGCTGTTTGCGGTTACGACGGGGAAAACGACGACCATTGGAGGATTCTCCAGTCTCTTCTCCGGCGCGTGGCGCCAGCTGGTGACGCGGCACGCCATGCGGTCCAGTCGACTTGTGTGGCAGAACCTCCCGGTAATGTGGCCCACCCGCACAAGTCACCGTCTCCTTGAGCTCTAATGACTGTGCACATGTACCACATCACAGGAAAGATCTGTCGGGTGTCCCCGAGAGGACCCCGAATTATCCACGGACCACAGGAACATCATCATGAAGGTTGGAATAATTACAACATTACAACAGTTGATACAAAATATCATCGGAGTGCGGAAGCAAGATAGATAGACTTTACAAATTCTGAAGATGTTACTTTTTACAATAATATAACTAGTATTGCGGAAATAGAATAGTATTACAGAACCACACTTAGGCGAGAGTACCTAAGTTGGAGATGAAGAACGACCAGATCACGTCAAGCCCACTGACACGATCATGATCAACGTCACCTATTAGAAACCTGCAACAGGGGTTAACAAACCCTGAGTACGGGGGTACTCAACAAGACTTACCCGACTAAAGAAAAAGGGAGAAGACTCAGGAATGAAAGGCTTAGGTAAGGCTTGAGCAAGAGGTATTTGCAGAAAGAGCATTTTGTAAAACTTGTTTCTATTTTGGAAAGATTCAAGTATTCCTCAATTCTTCATTGTCCAAGATTCATTTTACCATTCAAAAACATACCTAGTTGAGAACCACTCTCCGTTGACAGTCAGTGACCAAGTCTCCATAACCGAGGAGCAACGTTAATCCGGATAAATAATACTCAGCTGAGGATCCCTATCCACACTCCATATGTAGCACCCAAGCTTGCATATGCCAACTCGTCTTCCACGATTCCTCCAAGATTGGGCCCGGTCCTACGCCACCCGGAAGTACAGTACACCACTCCAATCCGGGACTCTAACCCACGTGGGTACATGCTACTTCCGCCATCTCTCCACTCCCAGTGCGCGGTTGTCGGTCCAATAAAGGATTCCTCGGAGCCAGAGCTTTCCGTAGTATGTGAATAGTTGCAAGTCTTGGCCAGCAGGCCCCCATACGGATGGTCCCTACATTTTTCCGCTAGCGACAAGCACCTCGGGACTCTAACCCAGGAGTACAGGTCCTGTCGGTTTTTCCTCCAGCAACAAGCACCTCGGGACTCTAACCCGAGAGTACAGGTCCTGTCGGTTTTTAAAACCCTGTCCCGGTCGGTGTCAACTGTTGAGTCCCGGACTACAACATGACGGCACCGTACGCGCGGACAACCTCTTCTCGCCATTGACTAGGTACGGATCAGATACCTAGCCAACAGTCGGGAAGTAAAGCCAAATTCCCATAAATATTCTTTAAGTGAGCACACTTTTGAAATTGGCATTTTTGCAAACCTATTGTATAGCATTGCTAAGCATTTTGCAAATAGTTTTTTAAAAACAGGGCAGGTTGATCTTCTGGTGGGGGTAAATAATGCAGGTAATAGGTCATCACACAACTCCTATAACCTAATGCAGTAGTTTAACTCAAAAGTATTTAAGGAAAAATTTTATAAATCCAAGGAAGGGTTAAATGCACCGGGGCTTGCCTTGAAGAGCAAAGAGGGCAGGCTCGAAGGCGGCAGGGCAGTTGTCGGAGCTCGGGGTAGCCTCAGGGACAGGTTCGTCGGCGGCTGCCTCGATCTTGACTCCTTCTTCGGTGACTATACGAATGCAACGATGCATGCACATGAGTATGCTAGCATGAACAATGCAAAACAGGACATACACATGAACCCTAATCATTTCTTTCTATTTTTCTTAATTATTTAAAAAGGTCATTTTATGAAGTTGCTCCAAAAATTACCAAATTAATCACATAAGTTCATTATGACTTAAATAGATGGCAAAACAAATTTCATAATTTTTGGAGTTCATTAAGGTGCTCAAATAAAATCAGACATTAATTAGCAAAAGGCATATTTACTATTAACAAAAAAATAAAAGCTCAAAACAACTTGTTCCAAAAGACTTCAAAATCTCACCAGAGACTAAACATGGCATAAGAAGCTCACAAAAATTTGTCTCATGATTTTTGGAGTTATAAATAATTTTCTAAAAAATCCAAAACCATCCATTTATTAATTAAAAGAGGGATTTTACATTTTTAATTTCTTGCAGGAAAGTCAAGTTTCATATTTTTATAAAATACTACACAGTGCAAGGAGCATACCATAATTTTCTCAGCATTTAAGGAACAACAGATTAATTCACACAAAAAAGAGAAAACAGAACACTATTCACAACTCTCAGAAAAAGAAAAGAGCACTGTGCTCCTTCTAAGAAAGGCTCGGGCGAGACGGGCTCGGGCGAAACGGAAACTGAGTGCTTCGTCCGAGGCCTGGCTCGACGAGGCGGAGGGTGCACGGGTTCGCTCGAGGCCTGGCTCGAGCGGAGTGGTGAGGGTCTGTCCGCTCGAGGCTCGGGCTCGGGCGAGACGGACAACGCGTGCTAGAGGCTTGGGCTCGGGCGAGACGGAGTGGAAGCAGAGGCCGGAGGCCTCGGGTGCTTACCACGGATCGGAGGCAGGGCTCGAGGGTGAGGCTCGACACGTGCTCGAGGGTGAGGCTCGACACGCGCTCGAGGGTGAGGCTCGGCCCGTGCCGAGGGTGTGGCTCGGTGGAGCTCCTTCGGCGGCGAGCGGCGAGCGGCGCTCCGGCGACCCTGCGCACACACGAAACCGCAAGGGCCGGGTCAGAGTCGCACGGAACCAAGGAACACGACACGGGGTTCGGTGAGGGATGATCATGGCCGGAGACGGCGAATTTCACGAACCCGAGCTCGCCGGGTTTCTGCCGGAGATGGGAACGGCGAGCTTACGCCGGGCGAATGGAGGCGGGGAAGGTGAAATTGGAGGGTGGGAAAGCTTCACGAGCTCAAAGCGGAGCTTCTGAGCTAGGTGGTGGAGCGGCGGAGGCACTGGACTGTGCTGGCGACGGAGGCGGAGGCGGGGATGAGAGAGGTCGGGCTCCGGCGGGCTTATATAGGCACGGCCCGGGGCCGGTAGAGAGCACGGCGAGGCGCGGATAAGATCGGCGGGAGCGTGCGCACTCGATTGCGCTAAGGCGGGGGTGGCGTGCAGCCGGGGCTCGGGCGCAAGCTCGGCCGGCGATGGCCACGCGGCGGCGGCGCGGAGAGGACTGTAGGGGAGGGAGGGAGAGAGAGTCAGCGCTCGCGTGCGGGCGCGGAGGGGACAAGGGAACAGCGGTGGCAGGTTGGTGGCGCGTGGGGAGCAGCCAGGCGTGCGGCACGCGCGACGCCGGCGGGGCGCCATGGCCGGGCCCCCCCCTGACCCTAGGAAGAAGAGGAACAGTAGTAGGCCTAGGGTTTGACTTTGGCTGATCTCTGAATTTGCAAAATACTTCCAAAATTTGAACTGTGCGACGAAAACTCAAAACACCAAAGTTGCTCAGAAAACGAGATCTACAACTTTGTCAATATGAACATTTTAAAAATCCAAATAGTTTTGAACAATATTAGAAAACAGTAAAGGGAACACTTTTTAAACTTGATTCAAATCAAAATTACTCTGGATTCCAAACTGAAACTTGAAAATCTGTAAACATGAAAGTTGTTCCTTTTATCAAAACCTACAACTTTGCTATATACACTTTTCCAGAAACTCATTAGTTTTGAACTTATTTTGAAAATTGAAACGGGGACAAAACTGGAGTTTGATTGAATTTGAAATAACTCAAAACTTTGTACTGCAACTTGAAAATTTGTAAATACCAAAGTTGTTTTCTTTGACAGATCTACAACTTTGCTTTTTGGACCAATCCCAAATTTTGAATAATTTTTGAATCACAACAAGAGGGATAAAATCCAGGGTTTGGAAATCAGGGTTTTGCAAAGGGATTTGAAATCTATTTTTGAACTTGGCCAATCACAACAAAACTTCAAGACATCCAAAGGAACAAGAATTACACAAAGTTAATCACAGAGATGAAATTACCATTTTTGCCCTTATAGGAAGGTTAGGGCTTTTAGGGTTTTGAAAAAGAGATTGCTACACAAGTACTAAGCAACACAAATGCAAGGCAAGGATGATTAATGACTAATGATGATGACATGTCAGGTTAATTACTTATTAAACACCAGAGGTGTTACAGCCTCCCCCCTAAAAGAAATCTCGTCCCGAGATTTAAGAAGTGCTTAAAGGCTGGGGTTGAGTAATGAAAATGGAAATGTGTCACACTTGTTTCTCGCAAGGAGTTCACAAGGCAACTGAGTTGCGGTTGGGATTACAACTGGGATCAGAACGCGGTTGCAAGTAGCAAGGTAGAAGACATTTGAGTGGAGCAAGAAAAATTACCAAGAACCAAGAGAGAGCGTACATTAGCTGGGTTATAATGGATCATAACTGTAGACCTCGATACCTGCGCGCACCCAATGGAAACTTGTGCAATCCGGCACACAGGATTCTTTGGGTTCCGTCGCGGCACCGTGGTCGCCAATCATGGCACCATAATAGAGCACAACTTCTATATCCCTCATTTCAATAAGAAGGAAATTATAACCAGAACAAGGTTGGTTATAACTACAAGGAAAGTGGCTTTGAACTCCCTTTCGGGCATTCAGAGATGAAAGCACTTTCATAGTGGACTAGAAGGAATTATGACTATAGGCCTGGATATTAGCCAGCACCTGGCCGTAACGCTCTTGGTGGCCATCCATAGGCGACTTCAGGTTCCCACGCTTTTATCCGGTCCATAGATCAGGGTCCTTTCAAAGAACACAATTTCAATAACTTTCAACCACCATTCGTCGTTTTCACGACACCAAGCAACCAGCACGTGCCAATTCAAGGCATGACATGCGCTTTCCAGAAGAACCAAGGACTTTACCATGATTCTGACTTTATGTGGTAGAGTGTATGAAAGATATCCAAAAATTCCCAAGGATTAGAAACATATGGAAGGAAAGTAGCAAGAGCAACAGAATCTAGGGACGATCAACTATCGGGGATCACAGCTGCTTTTATATTTTTGAGAAGAAGCACATTTTATTATTATGTATGATATGATGCATGCTCGTCCTATACGACCTCTCACTGACAGGAGATCTTTGTCTCCACCTGTTAGATAGATATAGGGCTATACTTTATATACTAGCTTCACTGACTTGGTACCTTCTGTCGGAATCACTAGTATAGTCTTCACGAAGTCTTCCAGCAAAGCAAGAAACTTAGGGAAGGATCATTTTTAATTTGTTACTTAAAAAAAACATTTAGATTAAGAAACCATTTTGAAGTTTTTCAAAAGTAATGTTGTAACCAGTCTTCCCTTGATGACAATCCTGCTCCGATACCATTCTGTGGCAGAACCTCCCGGTAATGTGGCCCACCCGCACAAGTCACCGTCTCCCTGAGCTCTAATGACTGTGCACATGTACCACATCACAGGAAAGATCTGTCGGGTGTCCCGAGAGGACCCCGAATTATCCACGGACCACAGGAACATCATCATGAAGGTTGGAATAATTACAACATTACAACAGTTGATACAAAATATCATCGGAGTGCGGAAGCAGATAGATAGACTTTACAAATTCTGAAGATGTTACTTTTTACAATAATATAACTAGTATTGCGGAAATAGAATAGTATTACAGAACCACACTTAGGCGGGAGTACCTAAGTTGGAGATGAGAAGAACGACCAGATCACGTCAAGCCCACTGACACGATCATGATCAACGTCACCTATTAGAAACCTGCAACAGGGGTTAACAAACCCTGAGTACGGGGGTACTCAACAAGACTTACCCGACTAAAGAAAAAGGGAGAAGACTCAGGAATGAAAGGCTTAGGTAAGGCTTGAGCAAGAGGTATTTTGCAGAAAGAGCATTTTGTAAAACTTGTTTCTATTTTGGAAAGATTCAAGTATTCCTCAATTCTTCATTGTCCAAGATTCATTTTACCATTCAAAAACATACCTAGTTGAGAACCACTCTCCGTTGACAGTCAGTGACCAAGTCTCCATAACCGAGGAGCAACGTTAATCCGGATAAAATAATACTCAGCTGAGGATCCCTATCCACACTCCATATGTAGCACCCAAGCTTGCATATGCCAACTCGTCTTCCACGATTCCTCCAAGATTGGGCCCGGTCCTACGCCACCCGGAAGTACAGTACACCACTCCAATCCGGGACTCTAACCCACGTGGGTACATGCTACTTCCGCCATCTCTCCACTCCCAGTGCGCGGTTTGTCGGTCCAATAAAGGATTCCTCGGAGCCAGAGCTTTCCGTAGTATGTGAATAGTTGCAAGTCTTGGCCAGCAGGCCCCCATACGGATGGTCCCTACATTTTTCCGCCAGCGACAAGCACCTCGGGACTCTAACCCGGGAGTACAGGTCCTGTCGGTTTCCTCCAGCAACAAGCACCTCGGGACTCTAACCCGAGAGTACAGGTCCTGTCGGTTTTTAAAACCCTGTCCCGGTCGGTGTCAACTGTTGAGTCCCGGACTACAACATGACGGCACCGTACGCGCGGACAACCTCTTCTCGCCATTGACTAGGTACGGATCAGATACCTAGCCAACAGTCGGGAAGTAAGCCAAATTCCCATAAATATTCTTTAAGTGAGCACACTTTTGAAATTGGCATTTTTGCAAACCTATTGTATAGCATTGCTAAGCATTTTGCAAATAGTTTTTTAAAAACAGGGCAGGTTGATCTTCTGGTGGGGGTAAATAATGCAGGTAATAGGTCATCACACAACTCCTATAACCTAATGCAGTAGTTTAACTCAAAAGTATTTAAGGAAAACATTTTATAAATCCAAGGAAGGGTTAAATGCACCGGGGCTTGCCTTGAAGAGCAAAGAGGGCAGGCTCGAAGGCGGCAGGGCAGTTGTCGGAGCTCGGGGTAGCCTCAGGGACAGGTTCGTCGGCGGCTGCCTCGATCTTGACTCCTTCTTCGGTGACTATACGAATGCAACGATGCATGCACATGAGTATGCTAGCATGAACAATGCAAAACAGGACATACACATGAACCCTAATTTTCTTTCTATTTTTCTTAATTATTTAAAAAGGTCATTTTATGAAGTTGCTCCAAAAATTACCAAATTAATCACATAAGTTCATTATGACTTAAATAGATGGCAAAACAAATTTCATAATTTTTGGAGTTCATTAAGGTGCTCAAATAAAAAGACATTAATTAGCAAAAGGCACTATTTAACAATTAAAATAAAGCTCAAAAATCAACTTGTTCCAAAAGACTTCAAAATCTCACCAGAGACTAAACATGGCATAAGAAGCTCACAAAAATTTGTCTCATGATTTTGGAGTTATAAATAATTTTCTAAAAAATCCAAAACCATCCATTTATTAATTAAAAGAGGGATTTTACATTTTTAATTTCTTGCAGGAAAGTCAAGTTTCATATTTTTATAAAATACTACACAGTGCAAGGAGCATACCATAATTTTCTCAGCATTTAAGGAAGAACAGATTAATTCACACAAAAAGAGAAAACAGAACACTATTCACAACTCTCAGAAAAAGAAAAGAGCACTGTGCTCCTTCTAAGAAAGGCTCGGGCGAGACGGGCTCGGCGAAACGGAAACTGAGTGCTTCGTCCGAGGCCTGGCTCGACGAGGCGGGGGTGCACGGGCTCGCTCGAGGCCTGGCTCGAGCGGAGTGGTGAGGGTCTGTCCGCTCGAGGCTCGGGCTCGGGCGAGACGGACAACGCGTGCTAGAGGCTTGGGCTCGGCGAGACGAGGAGTGGAAGCAGAGGCCGAGGCCTCGGGTGCTTACCACGGATCGGAGGCAGGGCTCGAGGGTGAGGCTCGACACGTGCTCGAGGGTGAGGCTCGACACGCGCTCGAGGGTGAGGCTCGGCCCGTGCCCGAGGGTGTGGCTCGGTGGAGCTCCTTCGGCGGCGAGCGGCGAGCGGCGCTCCGGCGACCCTGCGCACACACGAAACCGCAAGGGCCGGGTCAGAGTCGCACGGAACCAAGGAACACGACACGGGGTTCGGTGAGGGATGATCATGGCCGGGACGGCGAATTTCACGAACCCGAGCTCGCCGGGTTTCTGCCGGAGATGGGAACGGCGAGCTTACGCCGGGCGATTGGAGGCGGGGAAGGTGAAATTGGAGGGTGGGAAAGCTTCACGAGCTCAAAGCGGAGCTTCTGAGCTAGGTGGTGGAGCGGCGGAGGCACTGGACTGTGCTGGCGACGGAGGCGGGGATGAGTGAGAGAGGTCGGGCTCCGGCGGGCTTATAGGCACGGCCCGGGCCGGGGCGGGTAGAGAGCACGGCGAGGCGCGGATAAGATCGGCGGGAGCGGCGCGCACTCGATTGCGCTAAGGCGGAGGGGCTGGCGTGCCGGGGCTCGGGCGCAAGCTCGGCCGGCGATGGCCACGCGGCGGCGGCGCGGAGAGGACTGTAGGGACGGGAGAGAGAGAGTCAGCGCTCGCGTGCGGGCGCGGAGGGGACAAGGGAACAGCGGTGGCAGGTTGGTGGCGCGTGGGGAGCAGCCAGGCGTGCGGCACGCGCGACGCCGGCGGGGCGCCATGGCCGGGCCCCCCCCTGACCCTAGGAAGAAGAGGAACAGTAGGTAGGCCTAGGGTTTGACTTTGGCTGATCTCTGAATTTTGCAAAATACTTCCAAAATTTGAACTGTGCGACGAAAACTCAAAACACCAAAGTTGCTCAGAAAAACGAGATCTACAACTTTGTCAATATGAACATTTTAAAAATCCAAATAGTTTTTGAACAATATTAGAAAACAGTAAAGGGAACACTTTTTCAAACTTGATTCAATCAAATTACTCTGGATTCCAAACTGAAACATGAAAATCTGTAACATGAAAGTTGTTCTTTTATCAAAACCTACAACTTTGCTATTATACACTTTTCCAGAAACTCATTAGTTTTTGAACTTATTTTGAAAATTGAAAAGGGGACAAAAATGGAGTTTGATTGAATTTGAAATAACTCAAAACTTTGTACTGCAACTTGAAAATTTGTAAATACCAAAGTTGTTTCTCTTTGACAGATCTACAACTTTTCTTTTTGGACCAATCCAAATTTTGAATAATTTTTGAATCACAACAAGAGGGATAAAATCCAGGGTTTGGAAATCAGGGTTTTGCAAAGGGATTTGAAATCTATTTTTGAACTTGGCCAATCACAACAAAACTTCAAGACATCCAAAGGAACAAGAATTACACAAAGTTAATCACAGAGATGAAATTACCATTTTTGCCCTTATAGGAAGGTTAGGGCTTTTAGGGTTTTGAAAAAGAGATTGCTACACAAGTACTAAGCAACACAAATGCAAGGCAAGGATGATTAATGACTAATGATGATGACATGTCAGGTTAATTACTTATTAAACACCAGAGGTGTTACAACTTGCGAGCAGTCCGCTTGATAATGGCCAGGTGGATAAGAGAAGATGGATGAGAAAGGCTAGCAAGAACAGGTAAAGGCATACTACCCCAACGAACTTAGAGAGGAAGTTAACTTAAGTGATTATGACATGATGCATGAATCGTCCTACGGAACAAAGCAATGCAATACTTAACATATAGGGGCTTAATATATATACTGCTCGGCTACTGTGTTGCCAATTAAAGACAAGATGAGAAAAGCAATTGGACTCAAAATAGTCAAGTTTAGTTTGTTTGGACTCAAAAGAACTTTTGAAGTTTTCGCAAAGAAACACCGCAACGTTAAAGTGAGATGCTCCGATACCACTCTGTGACGGAACGACCCTAACCCATGGCCCACGTGTCCCTGTCAACCTCTGACAGCCGAACCCATGTTCCATGTGATTAAGACCTGTTCGCCACCGGGCTACATCAGTGCCCAATGTCCGCAGGATCATCTCACAATTCGGTTACAGCATTTCATACTTTTATAATAACATCGGAATAAAGAGCGGAAGACTTAAATAACATTAGTTTTACAAACCGAGGTTTCAAATGAGGTAAGGAGTACGATTATTACAAACCATTGTTCGGGAAATTCAAAGTAGACAACGTAGCGGAAGCAATAACATAAAGATACATGTAACACCCAGCCCGAGGGTGCACATTTACTCAACGGCCTCATCGGCCTCCTCCTGGACGAAGGTCACGCAACAGGGTGCGAGACACATCGGGTCTCAGGCATACCTGCAACATGGGTAACAAACCCTGAGTACTGGGGTACTCAACAAGACTTACCCGACTAAAGAAAAAGGAGAAGACTCAGGAATGAGAGGCTTAGGGTAGTCAAGGTAAGGCTTAAGCAAGATCAAGTATTTTGCCGAAAAGCATTTTTTTTGTAAACCTTATTTCATTTTTGAAAGATTCAGTATTCCTCAATTCTTCATCATTCATGATTCATTTTACATTTCAAAACATTCCTAGTTGAGAACCACTCTCCGTTGACAGTCAGTGGACCAAGTCTCCATAACCGAGGAGCAACGTTAATCCGGATAAATAATACTCAGCTGAGGATCCCTATCCACACTGCATATGTAGCACCCAAGCTTGCATATGCCAACTCGTCTACCACGATTCCTCCAAGATTGGGCCCGGTCCTACGCCACCCGGAAGTACAGTACACCACTCCAATTTTCCGCAGCGACAAGTACCTCGGGACTCTAACCCAAGAGTACAGGTCCTGACACGTGGGTACATGCTACTTCCGCCATCTCTCCACTCCCAGTGCGCGTTGTCGGTCCAATAAAGGATTCCTCGGAGCCAGAGCTTTCCGTAGTATGTGAATAGTACAAGTCTTGACCAGCAGGCCCCCATACGGATGGTCCCTAATTTTCCAGCCAGAACTACACCTTGGTTATATCACCCACCCAAGCGTAATAGTCCTGTCAGTTTTCAACCCTATCCCGGTCGGTGTCAACTGTTGAGTCCCGGACTACAACATGACGGCACCGTACGCGCGGACAACCTCTTCTCGACAATGACCACATGCTAGCTAGGCAAGCAGTCATCGAACGGGAAGTAAAGCCAAATTCCCATATACATTCTTAAAGTGATCACACTTTTGAAATTGACATTTTTATTGCAAATCTATTGAATAGCATTGCTAAGCATTTTGCAAATAGTTTTGAAACAAGGGTATGTGTATCTTTGGTGGGGGTAGATTATGCAAGTAATAGGTCATCACACAACTCCTATTACCTAATGCAATAGTTTAACTCAAAACATTTAAGAAAACATTTATAAAAGCAAGGTGGTGTTAAATGCACCGGGGCTTGCCTTGGATGGCAAAAAGAGCAGACTCGGGGTAGGTATAGGTGTCGGAGCTCGGGGTCGCCTCGGGAGTTGGTTCGTCAACAGCGGCCTCGACTCTGGTACCTTCTACGTCAACTATACGGATGCAAAGATGAATGCTCATGAGAATGATGATATGGACTTATGGTGCAAGACAATTCTACTGATTCTAGATTACTCTTAAACAAGGCATAATCGAAATCTAGGTTGAGCATAAAAGGTAACCATTTCTTCCTTAAGCAATATTGATTAAACTAGCCCTTATTATACTTATCCTAAGCATCATCAAATCATAGCATCACAACCATCATAGACCAAAGGGTAGGGGTCTATGAACATCAATCAATCCAAAGATCACATCATCAAACACTTATTACCAACCCTAATCCACCTTTTCTATTTTCTTAATTTATTTAAAGGTCATTTTATGAAGTTGCTCCAAAAATTACCAAATTAATTCCATAAGTTCATTATGGCATAAACAGATGGCAAAACAAATTTCATAATTTTTGGAGGTCATTAAGGTGCTTAATTAAATCTAGACATTTAATTAACAAAAGGCACTATTCAACTATTTAAATAAAAGCTCAAAAATCAACTTGTTCCAAAAGACTTCAAAATTTTACCAGAGACTCAGAAAGGCATAACTAGCACATAAAAATTTATCTTCAGAATTTTGGAGTTATAGATCACTCTCCAAAAATACCAAAACCTTCATTTTTCAATTAAAAGGGGAATTTTACATTTTCAAATATTTGCACAAAACTCAAGTTTCATTTTTATAAAATACTCCAGAGCATAAAGAGTCTACCACAAAAATTCAGAATTTTTGGATGCACACAGAAAAATCATACAAAAGAGAAAAACAGAACACTATTCACAACTCTCGGAAAAAGAGAAGAGCACTGTGCTCCTTCTAGGCCGGGCTCGGCGAATCGCGGGGCTCGGGCGAATCGCGCGGGGCTCGGTCGAGACGGGCTCGGTCGAGACGGAAACGACAGCTTCGTCCGAGGCCTGGCCGGAGGCTCGGGCGAGACGGAGAAGTAAGCCTCCGTCCGAGGCCTGACTCGGGCGAAGCGGAGAGCATGCGCTCGCCGAGGCTTGGGCTCGGGCGAAGCGGAGGGCATGCGCTCGCCGAGGCTTGGGCTCGGGCGAAGCGGAGTGGAAGCAGAGGCCGGAGGCCTCGGGTGCTTACCACGGATTGGAGGCAGGGCTCGAGGGTGTGGCTCGGCACGTGCTCGAGGGTGAGGCTCGAGGAAGAGGCTCGACACGTGCTCGAGGGGCGGTGGTTCGGGGGAGCTCCTTCGGCGGCGAGCGGCGAGCGGCGCTCCGGCGACCCTGCGCAACACACGAGACCGCAGGCCTGGTCGAGTCGCACGGAACCAAGGAACACGACACGGGGGTCGGTGAGGGATGATCATGGCCGGAGACGGCGAATTTCACGAACCCGAGCTCGCCGGGTTTCTGCCGGAGATGGGAACGGCGAGCTTACGTCGGGCGATTGAGGGCGGTAGAGATGAAATTGAAGGGTGGGAAAGCTTCCCCGAGCTCAAGGCGAGCTTCTGAGCTAGGTGGTGGAGCGGCGGAGGCACTGGACTGGCCTGGCCACGGTGGCGGAGAGGTGGGGGATGAGTGCGGAGGTCGGGCTCCGGCGGGGCTTTTATAGGCACGGCCAGGGGCCGGCAGAGACCTCGAGGTTGCGCGGGTAAGGTTTGCGGGGGGCGTGCGCACTCGATTGCGCTCTGGCGGATAAGCTGGCGTGCAGCCGGGGCTCGGGCGCAAGCTCACCGGCGATGGCCACGCGGCGGCGACGCGCAGAGGACTGTAGGGGAGGAGCGAGGGTCAGCGCTCGCGTGCGGGCGCGGAGGGAACAGGGAGACAACGGCGGCAGGATAAGGGCGCGTGGGGAGCAGCCGTATGCGCTGCAGGCGCAGCGCCGGCGCCATGGCGGGCCCCCCCCTCCCTCTGGCTCTACGGGAAGAAGAACAGTGTAGGGGCTAGGGTTTGACTTTTGCTGGTTTCTGTATTTTGCAAATTACTTCCAAAATTTGAACTGTGCGACAAAAACTCAAAATACCAAAGTTGCTCAGAAAAATGAGATCTACAACTTTGTCAATATGAACATTTTCAAATTCCAAATAGTTTTTGAACTATATTCAAAAACAGAAAAGGGGACACTTTTCAAATTTGATTCAAATCAAAATTACTTTGGATTTCAAACTGAAACTTGAAAATTTGTAAATACCAAAGTTGTTCCTCTTGATCAGATTCACAACTTTGCTTTTTGAGCCAACCCAAAATTTTGACTTTTGAAAAAGTTATCAAAAAGGGAATAAATCCAGGATTTGGGATTTTAGGGTTTTGCAAAAGGAAAATCAACTCAAATCTGATTTTTGAACTTTGATCAAAGCAACAAACATCAGGGCACTAAATTTGAACAAGAATTACATATAGAACTAGGCACAGAGGTGAAATTACCATTTTGCCCTTATAGAGAGAATTGGGCTTTTAGGGTTTTTGAAAAGGGACTAAGGCATAGCAATTAAGCAAATCAAATGCATCACAGGAAATGATTAATGCTTAAGATGATGACATGTCAAGTTAATTACATTAGTAACACCAGGGGTGTTACAAGTACATTCTGGTTGCTGTCGACTACGTCTCAAAATGGGTCGAAGCGGTGCCATGAAAGTCTGCTAATGCAAGAAACTCTCAGAGGATGTTCGAGGAGGTAATATTTCCAAGATTTGGAGTGCCAAGGATGGTAATTAGTGATGGGGGAACACACTTTATTGACAAAGGTTTTCATAAGTATCTGATAAGTCATGGGATCCATCACAATGTTGCCACTCCCTATTACCCTCAGACAAGTGGCCAAGCAGAAACGTCGAACAAACAAATCAAGAATATTCTGCAGAAAATGGTCGACGAGATGGGAACACAATGGAAAGATAGACTACCCGAAGCACTGTGGGCTTATCATACTGCCTACAAAACACCACTGGGAATGTCTCCATATCAACTCCTCTACGGGAAGACCTGTCACTTGCCAGTGGAGCTAGAATTCAAGGCTCACTGGGCAATCAAGAGGTGCAATATGGACTTAGAAGCTGCAGGTGTCAGGAGGAAAATGCAACTCTCTGAACTAGATGAATGGCGCGAAAGGGCATATCACAACGCGAAGATTTACAAAGAGAGAACAAAGAGGTGGCATGACAAGAGAATCAAGAAGAAGAGCTTCACTCCGGGAGACAAGGTACTACTCTTTAATTCCAGGGTAAAACTGTTCGGGTATGGAAAACTACGAAGCAAATGGGAAGGACCTTTTACGGTGGTAGCCACTTCATCACATGGAGCCATTACACTTCAAAATGACGAAGGTATGCTATTTAAGGTAAATGGGCAACGTCTTAAGTTTTTTCTAGAACCTGAAAAGAGTCCTGAAGAGTTGGATGTCATCCAATTCTTTATTATCCCATAGATTTGCACCATCGTCACTTTCCGATAAGTTCGCGCATCTGGGGAATATTTTCTAGGATTAGGATCAAGTTTAAAGACACCACGAGCGATGGACCCACGAGGGGCCGCCAGGTGGGACCGACCGGTCCCCTAGGGAGACCGACCGGTCGGCCTTGGCCTCCCCTCGTCGTCTGCCTTTTTCTGTTACGTGTCCAGACTCTTCCTTCTATCCTTTTTGGTACCCTGATCCGCAGAATCGATAACTTCCGTAACGAACCTATCATGCCTATCATTCAGCTCCCCTCACCAGCTACCTCAGGATATAAAACCAGCCCCAGGCCTGTCTCTAGATTCATTGCAGCCTCCTCGCAAAATACCAGCAGCAGCAAAGCTCTCCTTTCAGCAGCGCTAATGGCCTCCTACCAAAGGATCGACCTCAACGAGCCCGCCGATGACTCGATGTCTCTCGCTGTCATTCCGCTAAAGAAGCTTGCCGTAGCGCCACCAAAGGAGATCGTCCTTGTCATCTCACCGACACCCGTTGATGTAATCCCACCGAGGGAGATTTCGCCGCGTCGTTGTTGACACTCCTTAATGGAATCACTCTAAGATAGACTTCATAAACAATAACCTAGTGAAGGCACTAAGAAGTGTACGGGACACTACTAGCATCACTTAACGTCAAGTTGTCATCCCCAACATGAAACTAGCAATGTGATTATATCATGGCACTGACTCTAAAGATAAATATTTACCCGCAAGCGCACAGATAAATACACCCGTTGTAGCAGATTTTACCCAGAGATGTTCCAAGTATCGTTATTTATATTTAGCACTAGGAATGAAGTGAGATAAATAAGGACAAGAACTACTCTACACATGTGATAGGAGAATTGAGAACAAAGTAAGAAACACATTCCTTTATCCTAAACAGGGATCAATCACAATAATGAGGTACACTATAAATGATAAAAGATCAATCTATGATAGTCCTTAGAGCATTTCAACTTAGACAAGGCATGCAGATTAGAATAGACATTATAAAGAAGTATTCCTAAGTTATTCTAATTATAAGTCATAATATACATTGATTAGTGCAATTATATTTGGCAATCATTGGCTAGGTTATCCCATATTCATATTCAAGAGGCAACTCCATAGTAAAGGTGCCAAACAGAGAGTAACCCTAAACCATGAGTTAACTGAGCCATACTGAACACTACATTCGGGAGGTGGAATACAAAGGACTCAACAGGCCTGTCACACCCGCGATCTACCACTCTATCCGGAACATAGGACGCATTCGCAGATAAATAGTGTATAGGCATCACACCTACACAGCATTTATCACCCACCCGTTGATCATTAAGATGAGCTATACGAACATGAGTATAAACATGATGATAATCTATCTATGCCAAATATATAATCAAAGCATACTACAAGCAGTATAATTAAGAATATACATAATTCATGTCTTAGTCATATCAATTATATCTAAACTATTATGAACTAAACATGACCTATGCACACAATATTAACAGTATGATGAACTAGAACACTAGATGAACTAGAGTATGCACTGACGATGATGAACTAGAAGATGAACTAGAACAGAACAGATGAAGAACCATAAAGAACTATAAGAACAATTATGAACTAGAAACATAATTAGATCCATAATGTTGATACAAGATAGAATCTTGGTTTACCGAGCCCTCTCGCGACTAGATCGGAATCCAAGCGAAGCTTGCTCTTCTAATTCTAATTCTATCTAGTTATGCCTAAGTTGATGTGGCTCTAAGGAAATTAGTATTTCTGATTGATCCTCCTCCTCTTCTAATGACTTGAGATCTGATGATGATGGAGAAGGGGGGTCTTGGGTTTATTATATAGGGGCTCCTGGCCTCCCCTCCACCTTGGGCAAGCGATGTGGGACTAAATCCTCGCCATATACGCACATGGGCCTAAATGGGCCAAAACGTGTTGGAGAGGTCGGTTGGAGGTAGCTGCAGAAGACGAAAGCCAGCGGGCCCAGGGGGGGCCGGTCGGTCTCCTGGTGGGACCGGTCGGTCTCCTGTTGGGACCGGCGGTCCCCACCAGTCGGCCTCTCTCGCGGTGGTCGACCTCCTGGTGTCTTCTTTCGTCCTCTGGAGTCTTCTAGAATAATCCTGACGTGGTGGTTGCGTTATCTCCCGTCGGTTTCCTTCTATGGGAAGCTATGGTGCTGATTTCCTTTGGTTTAGTCCCTACAGATCATAGTTCACCACAAAACTCGTGGAATATTGTCAGTTAAACCCTAAACATTTGTTGGTGATCAAATTCTGCCCCTTTTCATATTTATTTATCCTTAATTATGATAGATAACCAGCGTCAACAATTCCCCAAGCTTACCTTTTGCTAGTGCCTTAGCAAATAATCATGATGAATCAGGAATTGCTACTATGCTTTCACACTCAATGGTACATATGTTCAAACAAAAAAATCTTCCCTTGGATTAGAGTTAACTATTCTGACTTTCTGATATTACCTTTAACTATGGAGCTTTTGCCTTCACCTGAATCTTTAAACAATGAAAGATAGAACAATCAAGTTAAGCACTGTATCTCTAACTCTTTGATCAACCTTCATTCTAGAGTTTTTATATATTTTCAAAATGAAAATCAGAGATTCTACTGTATGACACTCTCAAATCGCTCTTTTATATTTTATGATTCCTCACTGATGCATTTTCCTTCTTTTCTATGAATATATATCTGGAGCTTTAAGAAGTGAAAAGCATATCTTACCATGTCAAAGTTCAAAGTTAGGGAGAAAGATGTCATACTCATAGATCAAGTTCTTAGAACATTTGAAATTTGTCATCTCTTGCTGGCATATTGTAATTAGAGGGACCATGGGCTATCATTCTTTTTTTTCATATTTTTATCATAACTCTTTTTTTTTTCTTTTGAGGTAGTCGGACACTTGTCCTTTTTATTTCCTCCTTTTATACTTTTGCATAGTCCCATGCCTCTAACACAATACTACTTCGAAGAGTGAATCTTTTAATAAAACGTTCTTGATTTCTAGAGCATGATAAATTTCTCAACCATAACTAAAAAACTTAGAACAAAGCAAGTAGCCTTATCTTAAGATCATATTAATGGCTCTGGGTAGGAATTCATGTGATGTCATACAGGATCTTATCATGTTTTTTAATCTTTTCAAATGTAAATCTCCAGAATTCTAGTATCTTTAGGAATTAGATAAACAGCAGCTCAAACCTTTTATATCATATCTCATAATTATCTAGACTTTGGATCAAGCATTTGCCATCCACGGGTTTCAGTTCAGAGTTTATTCAGAACAACTTTGTCTAAACTCAAGAAAATTTAAGTTTGAACAATAGGTACTTAAGAGGGATTACGGCAAAGCAACTATTCATCATTTTCATCATGAGCGAAATTAAGTTCATATCAACTTAGGCATTTATTCATTATATACTATATTTATTTGGTTTTATAATAGTTATTCATCTTTTTATGGGTTTTTATATATATTGACTGGATCTAGGTAAAACGACTAATAGTAAATAAAAATAGTCGTGGTACGATACTTATCGTGATAACTGAGGGTGCTCTCCCCCAAGCTGGATCTTGACGTGATCTTTTCCCCAGAAGATGAGTAGACCATCAGCAGTGGCTTAAGTCCCTCTCTTCTCTATTTCCTGCTGAACTTAAAATAGACAACACAACTAGTGGAACTTGATTAAGTGTTAGTGATAAATATTCTTTCCCTTTATCTAGTTGTCTAAAGCTCTTAAGATCATTTATGTTCTTCCTTTCCACTAAGCAGAAATTCAGCAGTTCTCTATAGTGTCTCTTTTTAGATTTAATGGTGAGCATTCATGTGCCCAATTTTTTTTTTCTCTTTTTTTTTAATTAATGGTGAGCCTTCATGTGCCCACATATTTTTGTTTTTTTTATTATTTTTAAGGGTGAGCCTTCATGTGCTCACATATTTTTGTGTTTTGAATTTATTTATAGAATGAAAAACTTAAGAGGATAGAGATACTTACGTGGATACATGGGGTGCCTTCCCCAAGCTGAATGTTGATGTAGTCACTTTGCAATGTAGCAGACTGACAGTGGATATGTCCTTCCTCTATTAGAGCTTTGATTGATGTTGATGTTTGTTGAGACAGTGCTCAACAGTGGATGGAGCATTCACTTGTTCGTCAGCTTTTCTTGGCCTTTCAAATCTTGTCTGTGAAACTCAAATAGACAACAAAACTTGTGGAACAGATTAAGCATTAGCGGTTGGCACACAAGCCTTAGTTGTCTAGAATTTCAGTAAGATCTCTTTCTCAATGTTTTTATATTTTTTTTTACGATGCGAGAAAAATGCAACAGGATGAATGTATGCAAATTTATTTTTAGTATTATTATATTATTATTATTATATTTTTTTTATGCCACCACGGTGACATTCCTCTGGGTTTTTACACACCATAGAATTATTCACATGGGGCTTCATGGTTTATGATGTAGTGTACAAATGCAATATTTTTGTTTCCTTTTCTAATGTAATGCAGAAATTAATATGTAGATGTTTATTTTTTATGCCTCCACAGAGAATACATTTATGGGTTTTAACACACCACTAAACTATTCTCATGGGCTTAAAGTTTTTCATATTTTTATTTTCTTTTCTAATGCAGATAATTTGCTAAAAGTAAATATGCAACTAGAAATAAAATGATTATGCACTACTTAATTTATTGCTAAAGAATATGGATAACTACCAGTTACCATCCGTGAGGATCGATGTTTATAGTCTATCGAACAAGACTTCTTGCACGCTCTTTATTCCTTGGTGCGTCAGCAGATCCTCGTGGTGAAGACCTTAGTTGTACTCAGTAGAACTCTCTTTTCTCTTCAGTGGCTGGTGGACTTGTCTCCTCTGGTTCACTGCTCTTCATATTCTTTAATGGGTTTGGCATGGTCATTTACTTTGAATCCTTGATAGCGTAGATGTTCATCACTTTCTTGAGCTATAACCATTGATGATTGGCTCTTGAGTGGACGAAGACTTCGTCGGCATGATAGTGGAATTCCTATCTTCTGTTGAAACTCAGACAGACACAAAGCTCGTGGATGGATTAAGGTTAGTGAAAACTACACCTAATTATTTTAGAGTCTTGATTTATTCTTTCAAGCACAAAGCAACAAAGTTTTGGATTTCCATTTATGTATTGACTCAATGATGGTGCAATAATTGTTTTATTCACATATGTATCAAGAAATAGGAGGTAAATGTCAAACCTAACATTTTAAAGTGAAGCATTAATATTGTAAGCTAGCAACATCCTCTAGAATTCATGAAACTTTGGAGACCACTCTTGTATAGTGTGTCCTACTCGCAAAACTAAGGCAGAGATCAAGTGATAAGTTCTGCTGGTGAGAAAACACCCATAGAACCAAACTTCATTTACTCTACTCTAACCTTAGACACATTTAATATGATAAGATTGGTATTTTGTGCATTGTTTCACTCTTAAACATGGGTGATGAAATCAGAAGAGTGAGCATGAATTTGACAACGAGGGTTGAGTTGTTCAAGACTAAGTGATTACTCAAAGAACAAAGCATGTTGAGTTTTTTATATTAAATATTTAAGTTGTAACTCAAACATTTTGATTTTTTTTTTATTTAAGTGCAGGGCAATACCAAGGGAAAGCTTTTGTAGAGAATGATCACTTACCTTAAAATATTACCTTCATCATTGAAACGCAGTGGCACCATGTGATGAGGGATAGATGACCTATCATGACTCCTTCCTTTTGTTTGAAGATTCTCCTTGCATCTTGAGCTTGTTCCTGAACATCTTGTCTCCTGTGTTGCACTTTATCTTCCTCAACCTCTAAGCTATCCTTTTCTCTCTCTCCTCTCCTCATGAATTATGTTTGGACTTATACTCCACTTATTATTTTATTCCTGAAGCATTAGTGGACAATACATACCCAAGGGATATACAAGTAATGAAAGGGTAGTGTTGTCATAGAGCTAAAGTCACTTCTATGCTATAGAGAAGTTAATCTTGGCTTTTTAATTAGCATAGAACTTGTATCCCATATTTTATTTACCTTCATTGTTCACCATTACTTCTTCTCTAAAGGATTAATTTTATTTTGTATCTTAAGTTTGATTTTCAAGCATGGAATTTGTGAATCATTCAAACTTAAAGAGACAAAGTAACAGTGAGTAGAGAGATTGCAAACCAGTGTGTTGGGATGTTGACAACTTCTTGATTGGGAGGATGAGCATGGTTGTAGAATTTTTGGAAGAGCTAGTCTTCCTCCCCCACACTTAGACAAAGGCAAGTGTGAATGTTGAAGCATCCCTCGCATTGTATTTGCAACTCTCATGTTCTCAGACATTGTTCACCCTGCAGTGGTTAGTGACAAGAATATCCGAAGGGAACTAGTCCTAAGAACATATTATTATTTTTTTTAATTTTTTGTAAATTAGACAAGATTCTAAATTTAAAAAGTCATAAGATAACTACCGATTGACCTCTCGGCAAGGGCTCGCAGTTTTAGGTTCGTTGAGCAAGACCTTTCTTTAATGGACACATACCCGAGGGAATATATAAGTTGAAATACAGGTTGTCCACTATTAAATTTATAATCCTTATCTATGCTAATGGGTAGATGGATTTGGAATTGTTTTAGCATAGATATGATTCATCATAGTTCATAGACAACTTGGTGGCTTATTATTTCATGGCTCAAGGCAAAGGTAGCTTATAGAAAAAGACAAAGTGAATATTCTTTGATACTTACAATTCAGTGAATGAGCCATGTCTTTTGTGTGAACTTGTTTGAGCACTTCCTATGCCTTGCTTCATCCCAGTGTGAGTTCATCTCTTGACTTCCCCATTTTGATATTGAGAGATTTCTACAGGGTTAGTCCAACAAAATAACCGATATCTACTAGAGCATACTCTTGGTTCAAAAATCAAACTAGACGCCATGTCTAATTTAATCTAGGAAAGCATTTTAACCTAAGCACCACGCTTAATTTAAAAATCCTTTGAAAGTAAGATCAACACTCCTAGACTAAGCACCATGCTTAATTTAAAAGTTGTATGAACATACTCCAAACCTTAAGCATATTATAGTAAATAACAGTGGCATGAAAGCACTACAGAGATTCACTTTAATGGAGATGAAAGAGTGTGATCAAGGTGAGTAGTATATATTTTTTTTTTCTTTTTAGATGCACATAACATGAGTGGATGCAAGTGATAAAAATTAAACATGTATGAGAGAACATAAACTAAATGGAGTGAATGTATGATGATATGCAAAGGATTTAATAAGATAACTACTCATCAATTTAAAGTCCATGAGCAAGACTGACTCACCTCGATTAAACTTACATGACTCACAATGAATTGTGAGTGGTACAACGTCTAGTGCCGTCACTCGTCACGTGCTTGAAAACTTGTAACGTTGACCTTCTTCGATCCTTGTGGGAGTTTGTCGGAAAGTCACTGTGACAAGAATTGTCTATACCTTATCTGGTTGATTCCTAACAAAGTGGTGAATGGATCTTGAGGCTTGAGCAAAGCCTCTGGACCCGCAACGTAGTTTGTCGAAGTTCAAAACCAGTCATACACCTCACCCTGCATAAGATCAAACTATACAAAGCCAGGGGGGCCTGTTGGGATAAAGGGTGAATATATATCTCAATTATCACATGTGTAAGAGTTCTCCTAGATGTTGAAAATGTATTCTAGCTACCGTCCTTAATTACTCATTCATTCTCCGGCAACGGTGCCAAAATGCTTGTTGACACTCCTTAATGGAATCACTCTAAGATAGACTTCATAAACAATAACCTAGTGAAGGCACTAAAGTGTACGGGACACTACTAGCATCACTTAACGTCAAGTTGTCATCCCCAACATGAAACTAGCATGTGATTATATCATGGCACTGACTCTAAAGATAAATATTTACCCGCAAGCGCACAGATAAATACACACCGTTGTAGCAGCATTTTACCCAGAGATGTTCCAAGTATCGTTATTTATTTAGCACTAGGAATGAAGTGAGATAAATAAGGACAAGAATACTCTACACAAGTGATAGGAGAATTGAGAACAAAGTAAGACACATTCCTTTATCCTAAACAGGGATCAATCACAATAATGAGGTACACTATAAATGATAAATATCAATCTATGATAGTCCTTAGAGCATTTCAACTTAGACAAGGCATGCGGATTAGAATAGACATTATAAAGAAGTATTCCTAAGTTATTCTAATTATAAGTCATAATATACATTGATTAGTGCAATTATATTTGGCAATCATTGGCTAGGTTATCCCATATTCATATTCAAGAGGCAACTCCATAAAGGTGCCAAACAGAGTAACCCCTAACCATGAGTTAACTGAGCCATACTGAACACTACATTCGGGAGGTGGAATACAAAGGACTCAACAGGTCTGTCACACCCGCGATCTACCACTCTATCCGGAACATAGGACGCACATTCGCAGATAAATAGTGTATAGGCATCACACCTACACATCATTTATCACCCACCGTTGATCATTAAGATGAGCGTTATACGAACATGAGTATAAACATGATGATAATCTATCTATGCCAAATATATAACAAAGCATACTACAAGCAGTATAATTAAGAATATAATAATTAATCTCTTAGTCATATCAATTATATCTAAACTATTATGAACTAGACCATGAACTAGCACACAATGATGAACAGTATGATGAACTAGAACACATAGATGAACTAGAGTATGAACTAGACGATGAACTAGAACTAGAAGATGAACTAGAACATGAACAATGAAGAACAATGAAGAACTAGAAGAACAATTATGAACTAGAAACATAATTAGATCCATAATGTTGATACAAGAGAGAAGATCTTGGGTTTACCGAGCCTTCTCGCGACTAGATCGGAATCCAAGCGAAGCTTGCCTCTTCTAATTCTAATTCTATCTAGCTATGCCTAAGTTGATGTGGCTCTAAGGAAATTAGGATTTCTGATCGATCCTCCTCCTCTTCTAATGACTTGAGATCTGATGATGATGGAGAAGGGGGTCTGGGGGTTTATTATATAGGGGCTCCTGGCCTCCCCTCCACCTTGGGCAAGCGATGTGGGACTAAATCCTTCGCCATACGCACATGGGCCTAAATGGGCCAAAAAGTGTTGGAGAGGTCGGTTGGAGGTAGCTTGCAGAAGACGGAAGCCAGCGGGCCCAGGGGGGGACCGGTCGGTCTCCTGGTGGGACCGGTCGGTCCCACTAGTCGGCCTCTCATGGTGGTCGACCTCCTGGTGTCTTCTTTCGTCCTCTGGAGTCTTCTAGAATAATCCTGACGTGGTGGTTGTGTTATTTCCCGTCGGTTTCCTTCTATGGGAAGCTATTGGTGCTGATTTCCTGGTTTAGTCCCTGCAGAATCATAGTTCACCAAAACTCGTGGAATATTGTCAGTTAAAACCCTAAACATTTGTTGGTGATCAAATTCTTGCCCTTTTCATATTTATTTATCCCTTAATTATGATAGATAACCAGCGTCAACAGTCGTCAACAAGCTCTCTATTCTCAAGCAGTGCCAGCAAAAGATCTCACGACATTCTCCATCTCCAAGCCGCTCCAGCTTCTTCCTCCTAAGCCCAATGAGACACTCGTCGGGCTGAAGACGAACAAGCTTGGGGATCCCACGGTCATAAAGTACACAACTACGTGTCCTCGCATTGATGGAGTTCGTGGTCTCCCTAAGCAGATCAAGGTTACTCCGCCTGCGAAGAGGGCGCCCATCACTCCTAATCCCGAGGCCAAGCGCAAGAGGACTACCCAGTTAGATCGCCATGGGGATAGGATTGAGGCCCTTGAGAAGGATAACTTAGAGCTTAAGAAGAGATATGCTTCTCTAGCCAAGACTACAAAACAGATGACCGATGTGCTGAATAAGTATGTTACAAAACATATTAGCTTGAAGGCTAAGGTCATTAGTGTAGCCTCCACGCTAGGTAAGCTACTCGAGGGAGAGGATTGAGAGATAAGTCGTCAGTAGATTGATAAGGCACTCGTGTTTGCAGAGTCTTACTTTATTAGAAATTTTGATTAGCTAGTTTATTGTGTAATAAAGGTGCCTTAAATGATATCAATAAAGTTTTTGATAGAATCATTATTATCTTGTTATTTTGGATATGTGTCTTGTCTCCACATGTTGTGATTAGCAGAAAACATAAAATAAGTATGGGGGAGAAGACGATGATGGAATTACCGAAAAACGATCTTAAAAACTGCATAAAACAGAAGACATTATCACCGAGATCACTCACCGCGAAGCGGGCCATCGTTGGGCCCTAGGCTCAACCGACCGGTTGGTAGGCCCCACCGATCGGTTAGGGGTTGGCACCCTGTTGGTATTTCTTAGCGTCGCTACTAAGAATAGAGTTTTAATCTATCCCCGGCAATGGCGCCAGAAATGCTTGTTGACACTTCTTAACGCAACCACTAGAACTAGACTATGGAGCCTAACCCCAGCAACGGCGCTAGAAGTGTCTTGGTGGTAAAAACTATTGACTATTGGATAATTCCGCAAGCGCACAGAATATACCGATGTAGCACTTCACCCGGGAGTATTCCAAGGTATCGTTATTTATTTTATCCTAAACGAAAGCATGCTAGGAAAGATGTAGAGAGAGGAAAGATAGATCCTTTAGTCTTACTATAATCTATTATCAATTAGAGAAGCAAAAGGGGATAAGTGGATATAAGGGAGGATAGATAGATAAGATAAATAAGTTAAGCAAAGAGTATATGATATGAAAGATAACTTTAGTAGAGTTAGCTAGGTGGGAGGACAACGAGTGAGTATAAAGTACTCCTATGTTTCTACCTTTACTCCTATGAACTAATCCTAATTAAATAGATGACTTAACTAGATTGACGCCTTGCTACTTGTGTGAGAGGGATAAACGAGAGAGTAAAGCGATAGAAGGTTGTTCACCTAACCCAGTACTCAAGCGGATATTTGGCTTATGCACGCCTTACCTTTTAAAAACTAGCCTGAGTTCACGTGAGGGGATCTAGGTAGCTAGGCAAAATCTGTCACCTTTTGCTCATGCGCCCCTACTGTCCGTGCAAGCCAGCGGTAGTCAAAGATAAGATGAAGTATGGGCACCATGCTCACACTTATCAACACCTTTAGCTATCGATCAAAATAGCTGAAGCCCCTATCCTAAGATAGGACGATGACGCGCACACAAGAAGCTATTTACAGGAAATCAATCTAACTAAGACAACTATAGAACTAAGATAAGCACAAAAACAAGACTATATAAATATAGACTTGCACTAAGTAAATACTTAAATAAATACTTGGAAAGTAAATACTTAAGTAAATGCAAAGTAAAGTAAAGAAAGAATAATATATTAAATAAATAAAGTCTTACAAAAGAAGAAAGATACAAGGGCTATACCAGACTCCTAGAAGACGACTCTGGAGACCCGAGCTTCGCCCGACTCAACTCTAACTCCCACTCTACACTAACTACTACTACTCTTGCTTGATCTCACATGAGAGTAGAGATATGTGTTGTGAGATATGTAAACTATCTCGGGGTGTTGTGAATGAGAGGATGGAGGCCTCTATTTATAGTGGAGGTGGAGTAGGGGCTACTCCGGTGCCACGTCAGCGATCCGCGTGATCCTCCTCTCTTCACCCTTGGATCCACCGCCATAACAACCGACCTTGGATGAATGGTTTGGATATTCTTCACGTGTGAAACATGCACCTTGCCACCGACTTGGATGAGAGTCACCATGGGGTCGGCCGACCCCTGCCTCTAACATGTGGGCCCGGGGTACATCTTAGAAGGTGCTGATGTCACCCTGATGAATAGTGCTGCTGGGTCCCACCAAGGGGGGGGGGTCGGCCGACCCCCCTATGACAGGGCTGGCCCACCACCTTCTCTCCTTGGTGACCCCACATGTCATGGAGCAAGTCTTGTGAAGTTGGTTGCATTTGGTTTCGGTGTGGACCATGAATCCATGTGCTTCTCATCTTGCACCATTGAACAAAAGCACATGTGATCCAATGGTTAATTGACTTGAACATGCTTCTCTTGGATCATGTCAGGTCACTGTTGACGCTCCCTAAGTGTCATATTCTTAGCATCAACAAGATCATATAAACAACACAAGGGCCTAAAATCAACCAAAAACCTTTTATAAACTAACGATTTCCACTTGTCCTTGAGTTTTATTTGAATGTAGGAAATTGCAGGGTTTTTGAGCAAAATGACCAAATGGACCCACCAGGAAGCAAGCCCACTTGCCTGGGCTCACTTTGGGCCAAGGGGGGTGGCGCCCGCCACCCCTAGCTGGCGGCCGCCAGGGGGAGAAGCCCAAACTCCCCCCTGCCACGTCACTGATCCAGGGGAAGCACCCACACTCATTGGCAGCCGTTGCTCACCTAAGTCGGTTCATCCAAGGGCTAAGAAGTAGCGTCACATGGATCATGGCCTAATTGCCCATGTGACGGTTATTGGACAACCCTAACCGACCCCAAACCGACTTGGAGGACCTCCTGGATGCCATTGGTGAAGAGGCGGTGGATCCAAGGGCCAGGGAGTGGCGCCCGCCACCCCTAGCTGGCGCCCGCCACCACACTCACCCCCTGACCTAACCCTAGGTCCCTTAGGCTATAAATAGGACCCCCACGAGCTCATTTGTACTCAGACCTCACCTCATTAGTCCCACTCTCTTGTAAGCGAAGCTCTGGTGAAGGAACACTCTAGTTGAGAGACTTAGAGTGAGAGAGAGAGTGTAGAAGAGAAGAGCTGGAGTTGTAATAGAGGATCTTCCAAGTCTCTAGTATAATTCCAAGTCTTCCTTCATTTATCTTAGTGTTCTTCTACTTTCAGCATTTACTTTAAGTTCTTTACTTATTGTTCTTGTTGAGTGCTTTCGATCATAGATAACTTAGTATTTAGTTTGTATCTAGTTTGGGTTCTTCGCTGAGTAATCAGTGCTCTAGTTTTGGACGCAAGATTAGAGTAGTATATATTAGTGTAAGCGCGGTGCTTAGACTAGTTATACCTTAGTTTTAGCTAGCCCCCCGGATAGCTGTGGTAGCAAACAGGTGGTGACAGCCCTGGGAGCCTTGAATTCCACCACGTAGTTGGGTTAGTTCTTAAATCATAAACCTCGTTGTGCACGTCTGAGTAAATAGTCCAGAGGGTGTGTACGGTTCGAAGAACTAGATAAACTCTTTATTGCTAAGTTACTTGTGTTCGTAAGTGTGTAGGAAAACATTAATCTGTTCATCAGCCAGACGCCGCCGATTTAGGTTAGTAATAGTTAGTCTTTCTTTTCTTTTAGTAGTAGTAGAAACCAACCCCTTTCACACATTTCGATCAACCCTGCTAGAATCACTAGTTGTTCATAGCGGTCCTAGTGTTAGTTCTGCCATAGTAGCTTCCCTGTGGAAATAAATACGATACTCGGTTACTCCCGGGTGAAGTGCTACAATAGACTTATTCTGTGCGCTTGCGGAACCTACCAATAGTCATACGAATAGTTAGTTATACTTCTTACATTAAGAAGTATCAACAAACCTTTCTGGCGCCGTTGCCAGGGATAGATTCCATAGTCTACTCCTAGTGACGACGTTAGCAAGAGTCAACAAGCATTTCTGGCGCCGTTGCCGGGGAAGCAATTGGCTAGAATTAATTCTTTGTGATTACTATTGAATTAACCCCCGTAGTTCTAGCGGGTATATATATTCGTTGTTTGTGATCGTTCAAGTAGTCATGGCCGGATTCAATCTTCCGAGCGACTATCAAGAAGATCCTGAGGCCATTCTTAGGAGAGCGAGAGCTAATCTCACTCCTCCGAGGAAGAACCTGGAGCTTCGTGAGAGGAGTTCGTCGAGACAAGAATCCCAGTCAAAAGTGACTGACGAACCAAGCTGCTCCAACGATCAATCAACATCGACGTCGACCAAAACACTCTGTGAGTATTCCATGCCTACTCTTGCTCACATTCCAGTGTTACCTTCTACTAGTAATGTAGATTTTGAGCTTAAACCTCACTTAATACGTATGGCTCAAGCTATTGCATTTAATGGCAAACCTTCCGAGGATGCCAATGCTCACCTCCAGAATTTTCTGGAGATATGTAGTACAATTTCTGTGCAGGGAGTTTCGCAGGATGCCATCAGACTTCGTCTTTTTCCATTTTCATTAGTGGAAAAAGCGAAGCAGTGGTTCCTCTTCAACTCTGGACACCTGCTGACGTGGGTGAGATGCGCGGATCAATTCCTCAACAAGTTCTGCCCGATAAGTCGGACTATTCTTGTCCGTAGCAAGATTTCCAACTTTGGACAGGGAGACGAAGAAACAATCACTGAAGCTTGGGAGAGACTACAAGAGTATGTTGAATACTGTCCCCACCATGGTATGCAAGACTGGTACTTGATCCAGAGCTTCTACCATGGACTCCAGCAAGAATCTCGACAACACATTGATGCTGCCGCCGGAGGTGCATACCTCTCTCTCACTGTAGAGAAGGCAACCAAATGATCGAGACAATGGTGGCGAATTAAGGATGGAAAGAAAAACGTGCTAAAGGTATGTCTGAAATTAAGCAAGCTGATTCTGTTACCCTGCAAACTTTGGTAAATTGCTAGAGCAAAGAATAAATGAGAAGAGAGATCGTGCTGCAAAGGAGTACTACGCCAAGCAAAGAGCCGCTTCGTCAAGTGAAGGTCAAGCAGAAATTAAGAAAGAGGATGCCAAATCCCTTCTTAATAATGGTGGCTACGGAGAACCTCCAATTCTAATGATCCAACAATGGAATAATAAAGGTATGCCTCAAACCTCCGTATTTAATTCTCCTATTGGAAAATTAGTTTCTAATCAAGGTAGAATTAATGATAGCATAAATAATAAATTAATTGAACATGATAAAATGTTAGAAGGAATTTATGCTAAACTAAAGATTTTTCTGAAGCATTTAAGGAACAAATTAACTTTAATAAGAGATTAGAGCAAAAAGTAGATAACATTAAATCTCAAATTAAATGCTATGAGGAATTAAAAGCTGTAACCACGAGAGGTGGTAAATCCACTCGTGATCCCCCTCATCCTAATTTAGTTCCTAGTAGTAACACTGTTGCAAAGAAAAATATTGTTAATGTTGAAGAAGACGAAAAAGAGGAGACCCCAGCTGAACCTTCATCCAAGGTACGAACTGCTCCTCATGAATTCTATGATACACATGTATTACCTTTTCCAGATCGAAACAGAAATCCGACGGAAGACGACCAATTCAAGAAATTCGTCGAGGTAATTCAAAAATTATAATACATGTGCCATTTATTGACGCTATGCAGGTTCCAACTTATGCAAAATATTTGAGAGACATGCTCAATAAGAAGAAACCAATTCCAAGTAGGGATGTGGTTAAATTGACCGAAGATTGCAGTGCGGTCATTTTAAACAACTCCCAGAAAAGAAGAAGGACCCAGGAAACCCAACGATCGCATGTTCAATTGGAGAGCAGCACTTCGAGCATGCACTCTGTGATCTGGGAGCAAGCGTCAGCGTCATGCCAAAGGTAATATATGATAAATTAAATCATCATACCTTGTCCCCTACTCTATGTGTTTGCTAGCGCTAGCCGATCAATCCGATCTATCCGCGGGAATAGCAGAGAATATTCCGGTGAAAATCCGGAATCTCTTTGTCCCGGTGGATTTCGTGGTTCTGGATATTAATCCCGACCACCGGACGCCATTGATCTTGGGACGGCCATTTCTGAGCACTGCAAAAGCCACCATTGATGTAGGAGCTGGAGAAATTCAGCTCCACATCAGTGGAAAGGAGGAGAAATTCGAGTTCACACCGCGACCGGAAAAACACTCGTCATCAAGTTCGTCGGTGCCGACATTCCACCACAACCACCGTGAAGGCGACACTAATCGGGAATCCAAAGCGGCTAACCAAGGTAAGTTAGGCTAAGGTAAGTCTTTATCCCCCATTTAATTTTCGTTTTACTTAAGCAAATTAATTTTCTGCAATTAGATGCTTAGTAGGGTGATTAGGTGGCTCCTAGGGGGCTTAGGGCAGCCATAGGGGTGGCGCCCGCCACCCCATGCTGGCGCCCGCCACCCTAGGTGCACTAGGGAGCACTAGTCAATCTCTAGACTATTACACCTACCTCCTAGACCCAAATAACACCAAGGGAGACCCATGGCTTTGCTCATTTCAATGCAATCACTCACTTCCATGTCTCCCCATGTCTCCCCTCTTCACTCCACCTTTTGGACACATCTCCACCCAAAAATTCTGGTGCACATGTGATGGAGAGTGACAAGGAGAGCACTAGGTGAAAGGAGGGGTGAGTTGGAGTGAAATTAACCAAGGAGGGTGGCGCCCGCCACATTTTCCTGGCGCCCGCCACCTCCATTTCCACATTTCGGTACAAAACTGCTCCCGAGTAAGTTTCCCACCATCCTTGGTATAAAGTATGACCAGGATGAAGAAGTGGTCTTTG
Source organism: Coix lacryma-jobi var. lacryma-jobi (assembly GCA_009763385.1). Taxonomy (NCBI): domain Eukaryota; kingdom Viridiplantae; phylum Streptophyta; class Magnoliopsida; order Poales; family Poaceae; genus Coix; species Coix lacryma-jobi. The sequence goes on from CM019822.1 coordinate 121,475,381, forward strand.
AAATTTTTAGCTCACTTGCCCCATTTAGGAGGTTACACTCTTTCACTTTGCACCGACCCGACCACTTTATTCCCCACTTGGAATTTCAGTGGACATTACGAGGGAAACCTCATGTGTCGGTTGCAGGCAACAATGGGCAATGTGGGTGGCGCCCGCCACTTATTCCTGGCGCCCGCTAGGTGGGAGGAGCTCACATCCTTCCCCCTTCCATCCTCAGCCTATAAATACTACCCACACCCCATGCAAATTCTCACAACTCACTCAAAACACACAAAACATCAGCCATCTTGAGCTAGCAAGGAAGTCATGGGCCCTCTCAAGAACTTCTTCACCGGCAAGAAGAAGAAGAGTAAGGGTGAGGGAAGTTCGTCGAGAGCAAACACCCACATTCGCTTTGCTGGGAGTGATGAGGAGAGCGTCGGGTGGGGTACTCCATCCACCAATGAAATGTCGATGGATCGGAACTCTCCGTTCAGACACCAGGCCGGACCGACCATCCGCATCCTGAACTCCGTCAATGATATCATCTGGCAGAGTGATCGGGAGCGGCAGGCCGGAACATCCTCAGTGAGAGGGAGTTCGTTCACACCCGTCGCATCGACGACGACTTGCTACGTCGCACTGGTATGGACAGTGAGTTTCTCTATATTTCTCGAACCCTAGGATGGGAAGATGCATGGATGGTTAATGAGGAGGGAATCCTTCCCCTCACAATGGAATTTCTAGCTACCATGCAATTGTCTGCTACTCACATAAGTTTCCGGCTTTTTTAATGAAGAGCACACTCTTTCGTGGGGGCAGTTTAGCAAGCACTTAAATTTTGATGATTCATGTTTACTAAACCTGGAATCTGCTTGTACGAGTTTTAATAGAAATGATTTTGGAAAAGCATTGCTGGGAACAGAGACCCAGGCTTGCCCCGTACAAGTAATATCCACAACCCCACGCTCAGTTTTTTCCACAAATATGTTAGTATCACACTTTTTCCAAGACCTGACTTGAGACCAATTAAAAAGCCTGAAATGCTGCTGTTGTATGCTCTAGTTAACCACATAAAAGTATCACCCGCCAAGGCCATGGCGGACTACTGGTCTAAATTTAATCAACGCACTGGAAATATTGAAATGACATCTTGGATAACTAGACTAGCTTTTAACTTGGGTCTACTGAACACCGCTATATACTCCTACATTCCTAGTTACCGAGACCTTTTGACAATGGAGCACTTCTCGCAAGGACACCTCTTGCGTGAGAACCAGGAGACCGGTGAGATTCACATGATCTATCAAGATTATGTGAATAAAATCGCTCTTCCTGACATGTCACTTTGGTTGGTGAATGCACCAACGTTACTTTTGGCCCTGGAAACCGAGGCAAAGCAAAACCGCAGGTTGGCCCGAGAGAACATCATGTAGGTTCCCAGGAGGAGGACGCGAGCACAGACCCGCGCAGCAGAAGAGGCCGCAAGAGCAGCAGCGGCGGCACAGGAGTTTGACCCTTTCCATGCAGGGCAGTATGAAGGAGCAGCACACTATGGTCATTTGACACCCCCTGGCTCGCACCAAGCAGGAGGATCGAATTGGCAACAACCGCAACATCCGCGGTGGGAATACGGCCAGGAGGCGTCCTTTCACTCATCCCAGTTGGGGAGTTCAACCCATTCCTTGGGAGGATCCACCCGGTACACTAGCCGTGGTGATGAGTTCTTCCATAGGGGAATCTCGCCACAGGCCGCTCGCCATTCGTCCTTTCATCAGGACGAATGGATGCGCGATATGGGATATCTTCAGCACCAGATGAATGGACTAACCATGGATACTGCTGAAATCCGTCAGGACTTGAACAACTTGAACCAAAATTTCCAGGAATTCCGCCAGGAAACTGGTGGAGAACTGGGTAATATTTCTTCTCTCCTGCAGCAGAACCAGCAGAACTGGGACGACATGTACCGTCGTCAAGGATGGATGTAGCCCAACCACGCGAAAAGCCAGCTTGGGGGAGGACCCCCATCATCGAGGTAAGTATCACTGCCATCTTTATTACTGTCAGTTTTTTTTTATTTCAGTAGTTTAAATTTGAGTTCTATCTTAGTTAATTTGCAGTTAAAAATATAATAAATAATAAATAAATAGCAATAAATGAAACGCTCTCATCGTAAGTCTTTCTAATAAATAAAAATGTATGTCATGCATTAGAGTTATCATGGGAAAACGTATGCTAGAGCTAAACTTGAGACATGGGCATTAGACTAAGTAAAGGGGAAGTAAGTTTCTACTTTGACTTGAGCAAGTCAAGTTTGTGGAGTAATTATTTTGAAAAAATTAAAAACTTGCTCTAAGTACTTCTGTGGCAAAGAAAGTCCTACCAAAGCCAAATAATTTTTACTCTTAGAGTAGGAGCTTCCACTTGCTGCATGTTAGTGTTGAGCTAGTTAGACTTTTGTTGATAGTCATGGTAGAGAAACTTGTCATATCTTTAGACCAAGGAATTCACTTGCACCCACCTATATAGTGTTATTCTTACACTGAGAATACGCACACAACATGCCTCTATTTCCATTCATTGTTAGAAGTACTTCATGGCAAAATATCATGCTCCATAATGAAATCTCAGGGACATGGCTATAATCATTCATTCAAAAAAAAGAGAGAGCAAGTGCTCTAGAAAGAAAAGAATATTCAAAAGAGCAAGTGCTCTAGAAAGAAAGTTCAAAAGAGCAAGTGCTCTAGAAAGAAGAGAATATCCAAAAGAGCAAATGCTCTCATTCATAGCCATGATCCCACAAATGAGATAGAAAGGAGAAATGCCATGAAAGTATTAGCCACAATAAATACCACACACTTGCACATTCCTGGTCCGAACCTATGACTTGTTGCTCCTTTGCTCCATTTGTCTAACTTGGCAAAATTATGCTAGCATTGCATGCTCACTTTTATCCTACCCATTAAACCCCACATAAAGTCTTAGTGAGAGGATAATTCTTCCATTTCCACATACAAATAAGAGTGATAGAGTGAGCCACAGAAGTTACTAAGCATGCTTTCTTTTGAACAAAACTTGCAAAAACTCCACATATCTTGATTAGCAAAATAGGCAAGGGAAAGACAAACCTTCTTTCTTGCTGGTCTTTTGTTCTAATCTTGAGTGCAGGGAAGGCTACCAATTCCATGGTGATGAAAATAATATGGGCATACACAACAAAAACACAGAGTTTCCAAGATTATTTCAAGTCCATGCTTGCTCGAGGACGAGCAAGAGGTAAGCTTGGGGGAGCTTGTTGACGCTCACTAAGTGTCATATTCTTAGCATCAACAAGGTCATATAACACAACACAAGGGCCTAAAATCAACCAAAAACCTTTTATAAACTAACGATTTCCACTTGTCCTTGAGTTTTATTTGAATGTAGGAAATTGCAGGGTTTTTTAGCAAAATGACCAAATGGACCCACCAGGAAGCAAGCCCACTTGCCTGGGCTCACTTTGGGCCAAGGAGGGGTGGCGCCCGCCACCCCTAGCTGGCGGCCGCCAGGGGGGAGAAGCCCAAACTCCCCCCTGCCACGTCACTAATCCAGGGGAAGCACCCCACACTCATTGGCAGCCGTTGCTCACCTAAGTCGGTTCATCCAAGGGCTAAGAAGCAGCGTCACATGGATCATGGCCTAATTGCCCATGTGACGGTTATTGGACAACCCCTAACCGACCCCAAACCGACTTGGAGGACCTCCTGGATGCCGTTATTGAAGAGGCGGTGGATCCAAGGGCCAGGGGAGTGGCGCCTGCCACCACACTCACCCCCCTGACCTAACCCTAGGTCCCTTAGTCTATAAATAGGACCCCCCGAGCTCATTTGTACTCAGACCTCACCTCATTAGTCCCACTCTCTTGTAAGCGAAGCTCTGGTGAAGGAACACTCTAGTTGAGAGACTTAGAGTGAGAGCGAGAGTGTAGAAGAGAAGAGCTGGAGTTGTAATAGAGGATCTTCCAAGTCTCTGGTACAATTCCAAGTCTTCCTTCATTTATCTTAGTGTTCTTCTACTTTCAGCATTTACTTTAAGTTCTTTACTTATTGTTCTTGTTGAGTGCTTTCGATCATAGATAACTTAGTATTTAGTTTGTATCTAGTTTGGGTTCTTCGCTGAGTAATCAGTGCTCTAGTTTTGGACGCAAGATTAGAGTAGTATATATTAGTGTAAGCGCGATGCTTAGACTAGTTATACCTTAGTTTGTGGCTAGCCCCCCGTGTAGCTGTGGTAGCAAACAGGTGGTGACAGCCCTAGGAGCCTTGAATTCCACCACGTAGTTGGGTTAGTTCTTAAATCATAAACCTCGTTGTGCACGTCTGAGGTAAATAGTCCAGAGGGTGTGTATGGTTTGAAGAACTAGATAAACTCTTTATTACTAAGTTACTTTTGTTTGTAAGTGTGTAGGAAAACATTAATCTGTTCATCGGCCAGACCCCGCCGATTTAGGTTAGTAATAGTTAGTCTTTCTTTTCTTTTTAGTAGTAGTAGAAACCAACCCCCTTTCACACATTTCGATCAACCCTGCTAGAGTCACTAGTTGTTCATAGCGGTCCTAGTGTTAGTTCTGCCATAGTAGCTTCCCTGTGGAAATAAATACGATACTCGGTTACTCCCGGGTGAAGTGCTACAATAGACTTATTTTGTGCGCTTGCGGAACCTACCAATAGTCATACGAATAGTTAGTTATACTTCTTACATTAAGAAGTATCAACAAACCTTTCTGGCGCCGTTGCCAGGGATAGATTCCATAGTCTACTCCTAGTGACGATGTTAGCAAGAGTCAACAGTCACCATGGCCGAGGTGGCCCAAAGGTGGGGTCGGCCGACCCCCTTGGTGGGCCCACCTGGCCTCGTTTTGTTCATTTTGCCATCTCCTACAAGTTCACAAGCTAAGAGTACAAGTGGAACTTATTAGTGATAAATATGCTCATGATATGCTATTCTTCCTTGAAACCGAGGCCTATTGACGGTATTTTGATAAGGTAAAACATGCTATAACTTCCGTCAACAAGATCCCCCAAGCTTAACCTTTGCTCGTCCCGAGCAAACAATCAAACTTGGCCTCGGTGGATCAGTATTGTTACTATGCATCACATTTCAAGAGTTCCATGTGCACAACAAAGTTCTTCTCTTTGAATGGAAAAATTAGCTATGTAAATCACCCATATTACCTTAGTACTCTATGGGGCTTATGGCTTTTCTTTTGTCTTAGGTGGTTGAAAGATAGAACAGTTTGACTTGAGCACTAACTTTCTTGTTTTTAGCAAGTTTCATACCGGAGGTTTTGCAATATTTTTCAAAAGAAAGACTTAATGTTCCTCATATGGTTCTCTCATGTCGCTCAAATGGTGTATGATTCCTCACCAAGGCATATGATAAGTGTTGCCTTCTTTGTTTCATCCTACTTCTAAACAGGCTTATGTGTAGCTCAAGGTAGAGATGAAAGAAGATGGCATACTTACTTGCATTTTGTTGCAAAGTCAAAGCTCGGATCCTTGAAGAGAAGTGTCATACTCCCAGATCAAGATGTGCAAGTGTGTGGTGTATGGTGGACTAGATTGCTTCTTTATTTGATAAGGTCTACCTCTCTATATTTTTTGTTCATCTTTTTTTTCTAACGAGACATGGCTAGCATTTTTTTTCATGGACTTTCACTTGTCCATCTTTATTTTGCCTAGCCCTTTTGAGTCTCATCTACTAAATAATTGAGAGAGATTTCCTAACACTTGGAGTATGAAGCAACCTATTTGGTGGAAATGAAAGACATGTTTTTGTGTACTTCCAGTGTAGAAGCAGCATGTATATGAGGTGTGTACGTGATCTTGATCTTAGGAGTATGAAAAGTCTCTTAACAAGGGTCAACAATACTTGACAACACTCAATACAAAGCAAATAGCCTATGTAGAAGGTTTGTAAACAAGTAAAGCATATATGGCTGTGGTAGAAATTTATCACCATTGAGGAACAATTAAGATTTTGATCATTTTAAGGATAAATTCTCTGGTAATCTATCATGCTTAGAACAATATTATAGCAGCTCTTGTCTCACTATATCATGTCTCACAACAACTTAGACTTAGTTCTAGCACTTGCAACCCACATAGTTTTCAGGCTCATGATGGTTTAAATGAGCTAAGTAACCCATACTTAGAGAAATACTAGGCACTGGAGAAACATTAGCAAGGCAACTAGTCATCATTTCCATGGGAAAGATAGACATATATGAGACATATGTGCTAAGGTGAATACTAAGCAAATATTTTTGGTATTTTCTCTTTTTTTGTTTTTTTAATGCAATGAGAAAACTAACTGAAACGTAAATAACTTAAGATACAGGACTTACCTTGGTGGGGGAGAGGATCTCCCCCAAGCTTGGTTCTTGCCTACTGTGGTGGTGGATAATGCTGGTACCACCAGGCCCAACGTCATGCTTCTTCTTCTTGAATGGCCTGTAGGAGTTGGGTGTTTTGTTGTGCAAGAAGCAATGTTGCCTCTTGTTCGATGTTCATCGCACCCATGTTGTCGATGAGCTCGTCCATCGGCGTCCTTTGATGTTGCCTTCCTTTACCTCGTGGGCAAGGAGTGTCTTGAGAGCGAGGAGTGTCCTGTGAGCGAGGAGGCCTCCCCAAGGATCCTGAAATGTCCATAGAGGCTGCCTCATCTCCCTCCTCAACTTCTTCAGCCTGATGTGAAGGTCCGCCTTGTTCCATTCGAGCAGCACGGGACGCTCTTCTTGTCCTCCTGCTAGTACCTGCAACTTTTGGGGCTCTTTCCTCGGGGTCCAAATCAAAGGTTAGCGTACGAAGCGCATACAATCGAAGTCTCACAAGGGAGAGTGATTTCGACTGTATGGCGTGGATAAATCATTATTAGTTCACCCTTGGGACCCCTTTTGAGTACATCGCAATAAATAAATACACTTTCTTCCATAACATCTCTCACGGTTTTAATGTACTCAAAAGTTTGGGATTCTAGTGCACCCAAAGCTTCGGCTATGCGTGTGATGAATGATGTGAGGTATATGGGTTTTCTAGGCTCTATGTAGCTAAGCCAATAGTTCACTAGCATTTTAACAGGTGAAACTTTAACCTTGCTAACCATGGCATAGAGTAATTTTAGCTTATCATCACTTACCAAAGTTCCTATCGTGCCAGGGAAAAGAGTGGTGAACAACTAGTAGTGCATGAAACGTAAGGTTGGGTTATGAATTTTGTGCGGTGAGGGATTGGAACAATCACTAGAGCCAGTAATGACATACCAGAAAACATTCTTGTCATAATGAGAAGCATGGTCTACATCAAGATGGCAAGAGTGATCAAATCCTAAAGCAGTGTTTAATGTGCTCCAAGTCAAGTCATATTCCATCCCAAACATTCGAAATGCTACCCCATCGTTATTCACTTTTAACGTGCATAAAAACTCAATGGTTAGGTTCTCTATGCCAAATTCAAGAATTTCAAAGAATCCTCCTCAACCAATGGTATTGAAAATAGCATAAAATTCTGAATCCATACCTGTTTCTTGCAAGAGGGTCGGATCAATGACACTTGTGTGTGAGAAACTACACTCACGAAGAGTAAGGAATTTCCCCATCTCTTCGGCATTTAGCCTGAGGCCACTCTCGGTCTCCATTACTCTAGCCGGGGGAATGAAGGGTACTAGCTCACTTCTTTCCACCTCTCTCCTCTCATGAGCACTAGCATGGTGAGGTTCTTGGGAAGAACTCTCACCCTTGTTGGACTTTTTGAAACGGGAGGCAAGCAACTTCTTCATCTTACTACAAGATAAGTTACCAAGCTTCTACTAATACTATGAAATGGGGACTATTTTTGGGTTTTTGGTTTTTGGATGGCTACTACTAAGCTAAGCTTGAGAATGAACTTGCAACTAAGGAAGGAAAGGAAGAACTTGTGAGCTCGAGATGGTTCTGGTGGTTTTGGTGTGGAGTTGAGCTCACAATGCAAGGGTATATATAGGGGGAGAAGGGCAAGTGGTGACCACCCATAGCATGGGTCGACCGACCCCCCTCCTTGCAACTTTGGACAATGCTTTACTTTGGCAAGGGAACATGTCTAGAGTGTGCAAACACATTTTCAGAATGGTATAATATGGGGGTCGCCCGACCCCATGACATGCCCCCTCAAGCTTTAAACTTTGTGTCATCAAGTGTCTAGTAAAGATGTAACTATGTTTGGTCCAAAGTTGACACAATTTTTAGAGATTCCCTTGCCTAGTGTTTGGTGAAAGGGAAAAGATGAATGGCCAAAGTGGAGACATGTCTAAAGTGATTCCCATGGACCATGAGAACACTAAGACATGCCTTTGGCTGGTTATTGTGGTCCCATGAGCATCCAAGATAAAGGGGAACATCTCATGCTTAAAGAGTAAAGCAAAAGACCATTTCTTTTCAGATGTTGGCTTTGTTGATATGCATGATGTTCATGAGCATGCTGAGTAGAGTGCAGCAGGGTGCAGGAGGGCACCATGGTGGGATCGGTCGATCCCACCTTGGATGCTCCTCGAGCACCAAAGTGTTGTGTCATACTCAGGGTACTAAGCCAAGATAGAGCAAGTGCCAGTGGGCCCACTGGTGGGGTCGGCCGACCCCACCTTGGGGTGGTCCCATGGCTCAAATGTGTTGCAAGTTATTGTCAAGGTGTTACTAGCATGGAAATTTATTTTGTCGACATGAAATATGCAGAATTAACTAAGTATGCAATTGAGGGAAAATGCAAAAAAAATGAAATGCATAAAAAATTAAATATGAGATAACTACTGATTTACCTTATCAGCAAGGGCTCCATGTTTTAGGTCCGTAGAGCAGGACCTCTCCGTCTTGTCATTGATTGGGTGCATCGGTCGGCCCCGGAGATGGAGACCGTGGTTGCACCTCGTCGGCGAGTTCTTCTTTTACTTCGGCCTTGTTGGCTGACTCGCTCTTTTTCTTGTTCCTACGGCGTGGGCGACGACGATGATGTTTGTTGTCTCGAGGTTCTTTGTCCTTCACCTGCATGTTAGCTTTGTAACCGTTGAATGGACACTTTACCTTATACTCCGGGAACTGGAGGTGAAGTTGGCCGGATCCCACGTAGATGACGGCGTTAACCGTATTAAGGAACGGCCTTCACAGGATGATCGCGATGTCTACATTGGATCCCATGTCCAATATAAGGAAATCGACGAGGACGTAGCTGTTTTGGACTTTGATGAGGATGTCCGTTGCTAGTCCCTTGGGGAACCGTAGCGTCTGATCGGCCAGCTGCAAACGAACAAATGTAGGGAGCAAAGGTCCCCCTAGTAAGTTATCATACGTTACCTTGGACATGATGTTGACACCCGATCCAAGGTCACAGAAGGCGTCGTGGAAGACTTGTGGTCCAATCTGGCAGGTGATGGTCGACAGACCTGGATCTTCCTTCTTGGTGAGAAAGGGTGAATCGAGTAGATAGCCCCAGTTTGACCGGAGCGGAGGCTTACCGTACCTCGTAGTAACTAATTTTACACCCTCTATTGGATCCTCGGGTTTCCCTAGGATCTTACCTTGCTCGTAGGATGGGACAGCTGCTGCTAATTGAGCTAATTGTGTTTCTAGCATTTTATTAAAACTCAATTGATTTTTCATAGCAGAATTAAAGCTATCCATTTTCTCATTTATATTTTCAAGAATCTTATCATTAGCCATCATCTTTTTATTAATACTATCATTTATTTTATATTGGTCTAAGACAAGATCTCTTAAAGAAGGTTGGTTATTATAAGAATTATTGAAATTATTGCTATAACCATTACCTTGATTTTGGTAGAAGGGGCGCGAATTCCATCCTTGTTGTTGTTGTTGGGGCCGGTACCCATTGTTGTTGTTGGTGTTGTTGATGAAGCTCACTTCCTCCTTCGTTTCGGGACAATTATTTCCTGAATGGTCATTGCCTCCGCATACCTCGCTGAACGCATCTTGGCCCCTAGTGGTTTCGGTGATTGGATGAAACACAAGATTACTGTGACTAACGTGTGTTTTGCAGAAACATGATTGAGTTAGGTCACGGTAATGGCGACGATACGGGCATATGGAGTTCATGTCCCCTGGCGATGGATATCGTTTCGGTTTTCAAAGGACGGACGACGAAGACGGTGGTAGACTAGTGTTAACACCAGATTTTCGCACGCACGAGAAGATGACAAGAGGGCCCAGCCAGCAGTAAGGGGAGCATTCGGTAAACGACCGGGCGGTCGGCTAGTTTTCGGGACTTCGGCAAATGCCTGTATAATTGGCTGTTTTGCGAGACGGTGACTCCATTCGGGAAATGAAAATGGCTTGCGCAAGAAAATACATGACAATGGAGGACGCTGAGAAGAATAGGAATGGTATTTGTATCTTTCCAAAATTCGTTGTATAAGTCATAATCGTTTAGGACTCATGTTTCGTCCAGGGTATAAATATAAGCCCTCGACCATTGTAAAATTGTTCACAACCATATCAATACAAACCGGCCCCGTGCCACCTTCGAGTCCTTAGTCGTGTCGTCGAGTTCTTCAAGAGGAATCATCGATCCGTCGACCTCCGTAAGTACCGGCAACCTTGCCATCATGTCTAGTATCATGCGGTGGATTTAGATATGATGCAAGTAGTCTCGTATGTTAAGCTTAGTATCGTGCGGCGGATTTAAGCTTATGACGGGAAGTTTTTGCTTATGCCTTGTATCGTGCGGTGGATTAAGTCATGAGTAAAAATAGTTATCGGCTCTATTAGATTTGGCAGATCCAATAGATTCATTAAGTTATCATGTGTTATATGTTTTATTTATTTAATTCTTGTAACACTCTTTTGCCCAATCTAGATTGATCTTTGTTCGGCCTCGTCGCACGAGTTTGCTTGTGCTCTTTTTTAATCATAAGATCATGATGGCTGAATCAACTTTCAATCTAGATTGTTACATGTTGCGGGTTCATGCATATCAATCATGGTTAGGCTTTGATGAAACTAGGTGTCGTGCGGCAGATGCAGGTTTTAGATTAGTTTAATCGTGCTTGCTTGTTTGTTCCTTCTTCATGGACCCCAATTCGGATGGTTTGCCGATATTGGTTAAGCTTACACGAGTAATGAGCCTTTATAGATCTGTTCAAATACATGCATGCTTCTAGCTTGTTATAATTAGATTGTATCATGCGGTGGATTAATCTAATTATAAGAAGTGGTGTAGGCTTATAGCAAGTGGTATCATGCGGTGGATTAGCTTTGCTTGAGTTTATGCCTGACCAGTTTATGAAGACTAAATGTGCGGCAGATTAGTTGGATTAGCCTATGCATGTGTTATTTGAATAGATCTATATTTGCAAGTTACCCGTTTATAATATCTTTAATTTGTTCAAGCATGTCTTTGTTTACATATGCATTCGGTAGTTAATATGCTTCACATACTCTGTCTCATACTAGCCGAATGACTTTATAAACATGCTCTGACAGACAGCTTCTATAGTTGTGTGCCATCGTGATTGGCTTTCAAAGCCGTACATATGGAACTGTCTGGTTTTATCCGGCATGTTCCAAAGGTATTCTCATAGTTTTCTCCCTTGTTGGTTTTCAGGTCAAACCGACTGGCACGTCTCCGGATTCAGCACATTCCGGGCACCCGAGTGAAGCTAGCTTTTCGGCTTGCTGTGTGCTTGGCGTGAGGTGTCACGTTTTGCGTCAACAACTAGGCTAAGTGTCATATGGTGTTGGAGGACAATTAGGTAGTCTTAGGTCTTTGTTTTTCCTTTGGCCGTACTATAAAGGGGAGCGTGAATCAGTAGCTTGACCTAGATGAGTCTATTGAGGTAGGTGTGGTGCACACTTGTTATTTCATAGCCCTAGGTAGCTCAGAGAGATGCCTTAAGTCGAGAGGATCAAAAGTCGTTAAGGCCGCGTCGCGATCCAAGTTGAGTCTGCCCTTGTAATGGGCATCGGACGCTGGCCAAGTGAGCATCGGACGCGTCCGATGCTCACCCCGACTAGGGTTTAGTCTGGTGCGTGGCATCGGACGCGCCGATGTGTTCACATCGGACGCGCCCATGCCACTGTTCATGTGGGCGTGAACTGGAGGCCGCATCGGATGCTGGCATCGGACGCTGAGGGCCAGCATCCGATGCCCATCCAGAGAGGTTCCAGAGAGGGTAAATCCACATCGGACACGTCCGATGTGGTGGCATCGGATGCTGCCCAGCGTCCGATGTCACTTTAACAGGTCTGACAAGAGGGTACAGTCGACCGTTGGTCGAGGTCATCGGAGCGTCCGATTTCCCCGCAGAAACCCTATTTCGTCCTATTTTGGGATGGCCGGTTGGGGAAGTATATATACTTCCTTCCCTCCATCCATTTGAGTGTTCTTGCCACTTCCATCTGCTGAGAGACTCATTGTGAGTGTGAGATAGTGCAAGAGCCCTAGTGAGGTTGAGAGAAAAGCTAATTGTGAGAATTAGACACCTCCTAGTGAGAATTGAGTAGCAAGTGTGCATCCATCCATCTCTTTGGCCTTGTGTTGGTCAAGTGAGAGTTCTAGCTTGTTACTCTTGGTGATCGGCATCACCTAGACAGCTTGGTGGCGATCATGAAGCTTGGAGAGCATCCGGTGGCTTTGTGGATGACCCAAGCAAGCTTGTGACCGATAGTGAGCGATTCACCGGGCCGGAGCGGCGAAGAATCAGCTCATAGTGAGCACTTGATCCTTGCGCGGATCAAGGGGGAGCGATACCCTTGCGCGGGTGCTCCAACGAGGACTAGGGGGGTGTGCCGACACCTCGATACCTCGGCAAAAAGATCGTCGAGTCATCTCTACCCTTTTACTTACGCATTTACTTTCAAGCAATTCAATTCCGTATTATACTTGTTGTTCATTCAATATTGAATTGCTTTGCTAGAGTAGGAGTGGCTTAGACTTGTCTTTTGTGCGGTAGAATAAAGAGAAACACACTTCTAGGCACTAGGGGGTTAATTGAGGCTTGATAGATTTTATTCTTGCAAGAAGTTTTAGAAAAGCCCAATTCACCCTCCCTCTTGGGCATCTTGATCCTTTCAATTGGTATCGGAGCCTCGTGCTCTCGATTTAGGCTTAACCGCCTAGAGTTAAGATGTCCGGAGGTGATGGACCACCTCCCATGTTCGAGGGAGACGACTTTCCATATTGGAAAATCCTAGAAGCGGTAGATGTCAAGTGCCGCGATGCCGCCATAACTGGGTTCCCCAAACCCAAGGAGGGCACTAGCCTCACGCCACATGAGGTAGAAAATGAGAAGTGGAATGCAAAGGCCAAAAACATTCTTTTTAGAGGCATTTGCAAGGATGTGTTTAACCGCGTCCAAAACCACAAGAATGCCCATAATCTATGGCATAACATTTGTGCTCTCCATGAGGGGACCAAGAGTGAGCGTGAGGAGAGATATCATTTAGTTATGCAAAAGCTTCATTCATTTGATATGCATGCTAATGAAAGTGCAAATGAAATGTACTCACGCTTGAATGTTCTTGTAGAAGAACTCAATGGAATTGGCCTCACACAAATGCAACCATCCGATGTTGTGAGGAAGATCCTTTGTGTCCTCCCAATTGAGAAATATGGACACATTGTGACGGTGCTACATCAAGGTGATCTTTCCACCGCTACACCAACACAAATCTTGGGAAAGATCAATGCGCATGAGATGTACATGCACATCACACCAAGTGGTGGCTCTTCCACCGACAAGAAGAAGGACTTGGCCTTCAAAGCAAGCCATGACAAGAAGGGCAAGTCAAAGGCTATTGAGGTGCATCATGAGAGCTCAAGTGACGAAGAGGATGATTCCAACATCGCTCTCATGGTGAGGAGAACCACCAAGATGTTGAAGAAGCTTCACAAGAATGGAGGCAACTTTGACTCAAGAAAGAAGAAATTCTTCACAAGTAGCAAGAGGAGACCAATCTCCGAAATGGATTGCTACAATTGCGGAGATCTTGGTCATCTTGCCCACCAATGCACCAAGCCCAAGAAGGACAACTACAAAAACAAGAACAAGGGCAAGAAGTATGACTCATCAAGCGAAGATGAGAAGAAGAATGACAAGCCATACAAGAAGAAAGATGGCAAGAAGAAGCAATACCACAAGAAAGGTGGTAAAGCATACATTGTTGGTGATTGGCTCACCGACATTGACTCCTCCGGTGGCTCATCCGGTGCAGATAGTGATGATTAGAAGGAGAAGGTGGCCGCTCTAGTTATTGGCTCCTCTACACCACCACCACCACCGTCACCATCATCATCTACACACCTATGCCTCATGGCTAAAGGTGATCGAAAGGTACAAAATGATGATGACTCTAGTGATAGTGATAGTGATGGTGAATTTGAGGCTCCCACTTATGATGAACTTGTCAAATTGCTAATTGATTACTCTAAAATCATAAGAAAGACTAGAGCTAAAAAGGAAAGGCTTGTTCATGACAATGAAGCTCTTGTTGAGAAATATAACAATGTTACACATGCTAGTGATGAACTTAAAGATGAACTTGCTACTATGTCATCATCTATCAAGGAGCTCAAGTCCTTTAACAAGGAGCTCAAGGCTAAAAATGAAAAACTTGATAAGATGCATAGTGACTTTACCACTAGTTATGCTTTGCTTAAAGAACAATACACTCAAGTGAAAGTTGACTACGATGCTCTTACCATTGCTTATGAAATGCTTTCACATGAGACACATGATGCTCCTAACCTTGTTGTTAAGTGTGACATAGCAACATCTTGTGAGGACTTGGTTAGTGAGCATGATGAGCAAAGAGCTAGTGGCAAGGGCAAGAATGTGGTTGTGGCCGATCACTATGATGATTATGTCAAGATCAAGAATGAGAATGCAAAGCTTAAGGTTGATCTAGAGAAGCTTGCAACCACAAAGCAAGTCATTGTTGAGACCCAAGATGATGACTATAGCATGTCACTTGAGCTAGACATGCTAAAAGAAGAGAACAAGAGATTGAAGATGGAAAGGGACCACAAGATGACACCATCTCAATTTGAGCTCCAACAAGAGAATGACAAGCTCAAGAGAGAGAAGGAGCACCTCACCACCGGATTGAAGAAATTCACCAAGGGGCAATGTCTTCAAAGTGAGCTACTCATGAACAGCGTGATGAAGACAAATAGAAATGGTATTGACTTCCTTGAAGAGAAGATGAAGCAACGCAAGAGCATCACAAAGCCAAAGAAGAAGAAGATTGGAAGATGCTATGAGTGTGGAAAGGAAGGTCACTTTGCTCATGATTGTGAAGAGCCAAAGCCCACACCCTTGCCCAAGCATGCTGGGCCCTTTGCTTTCAATGCTCACTACATGCTTAGACAAGACTCTTGTGGCAAGATGAAAGTTATGTTCATGGGGCCTCCTAACAAGAATAGGCCAAAGCAAATTTGGGTTGCAAAGTCACTAGTAGAGAAGGTTAAGGGACCTCAACAAGTTTGGGTCCCAAAAGCTCAAGCTTGATTTCTTGTGTGTGTAGGTGAACTACAAGACCGGTGGATCTCATTGGGTGATTGATAGTGGTTGCACACAACATATGACCGGTGATCCCCGGATGTTCACCTCACTTGAAGAGAATGTCAATGACCAAGAAAAGATAACATTTGGTGACAACTCAAAGGGCAATGTCAAGGGATTGGGCAAAGTGGCTATATCAAATGATCATACCATCTCCAATGTGCTTCTAGTTACTTCATTGAGCTTCAACTTGCTATCCGTTGGGCAACTATGTGATCTTGGCTTTCAATGTTTGTTCACCGCCAAGGAAGTGGTTGTAACCAAGAAAGATGATACACAAGTGATATTCAAAGGCATTAGATACAACAATCTCTATCTAGTGGATTTCACCTCCGAAGATGCCAACTTGAAGACATGTTTGTTCACTAAGCAATCACTTGGTTGGCTATGGCATAGAAGATTGGCACACGTTGGAATGAACACTCTCAACAAGCTATTGAAGAAGGATTTGGTTAGGGGCTTGAAGGATGTCAAATTTGAGAAGGACAAATTGTGTAGTGCATGTCAAGCCGGCAAGCAAGTTGCAAACACTCATCCAACCAAAGCCTTTGTGTCAACATCAAGAGAGCTAGAGCTACTACACATGGATCTATTTGGACCAACAACATATGCTAGCTTGGGTGGAAATCTCTATTGCCTAGTGATTGTTGAAGACTACTCTAGATACACTTGGGTATTCTTTCTTCATGACAAATCCGAAGCAACCCCTTCATTCAAGAAGTTTGCCAAGAGAGCCCAAAATGAGTTTGATTTGAAGATCAAGAAGATAAGAAGTGACAATGGAAGAGAGTTCGACAACACCCACATTGAGCAATATTGTGATGAAGTTGGGATCAAGCATGAAGTTTCCGCAACCTACACACCACAATAAAATGGGGTAGTTGAGAGGAAGAACCGAACACTAATCACCCTAGCAAGGACTATGTTAGATGAGTACACTACACCGGAAAGATTTTGGGCGGAAGCAATCAACACCGCTTGCTATGCATCAAACCGGTTGTTCCCCCATCGTCTCCTTGGCAAGACCCCCTATGAGCTACTCAACAACAAGAAGCCGGATATATCATTCTTTAGTGTTTGGGTGCAAATGCTACATCTACAAGAAGCACCAACACCTAGGGAACTTTCAACGCCGATGTGATATTGGTTTTCTTGTTGGTTACTCATTGAAGTCCAAAGCATATCGAGTATTCAACCATGCCACCGGGATGGTAGAAGAAACATATGATGTGGAATTCGATGAATCTAATGGCTCTCAAGGATAGCATGAAAATCTTGATGATGTAGGTGATGAACCATTGAGGGAAGCAATGAAGAACATGCCGGTTGGAGTCATCAAGCCTAAAGATGATGATGATGATGTGCAAGTCATTGACAAGCCATCATCATCCAATGTACCACATGTTGATGACAAAGAAGGGAGAGATCCATTTGAAGATACTCATGTCTCCCATTATCAAATGGTGGTACAAGCTCAAGATGTTGATGCTCCACAAGCGGCCCCTCAAGTGGTTGATCAAAGGACTACTCCTCTACTACAAGCTCATCCTCAAGAACTCATCATAGGGAGTCCAACAAGGGGTGTAATGACTCGATCTCAAAAACTTGTTTTATTTATTGAACATCACTCCTTTGTGTCTCTTGTTGAGCCTACCATTGTAGATGAAGCTCTAGGTGATCCGGATTGGGTGAATGCTATGCATGAAGAATTAAACAACTTCACCCGCAACCAAGTTTGGACACTTGAAGAGCGACCCAAAGGCGCAAGAGTCATTGGAACAAAATGGGTGTTTAGGAACAAGCAAGATGATCAAGGCAAGGTTGTTAGAAACAAGGCAAGGCTAGTAGCAAAGGGGTTCTCTCAAGTTGAAGGTTTGGATTTTGGAGAGACCTTTGCACCAGTTGCAAGACTCAAAGCCATTCGTATCCTCCTTGCATATGCATCACATCATGACATTAAATTATACCAAATGGATGTGAAAAGTGCATTTTTAAATGGCTTCATAAATGAACTAGTCTATGTTGATCAACCTCCCGGGTTTGAAGACCCTAGATATCCTAATCATGTTTATAGGTTGTCCAAGGCGCTATATGGGCTCAAGCAAGCCCCAAGAGCATGGTATGAGCGCCTCCGGGACTTCCTCATTGAGAAGGGCTTCACCGTTGGGAAGGTCGACACCACACTATTCACCAAGAAGCTTGATGGAGAGATCTTAATTTGTCAAGTCTACGTTGATGATATCATCTTCGGGTCAACAAATGAATACTATTGCAAGGAATTTGGTGTGACGTAACGGCCCTAATCCCATGGCCCACTAATCACTGTCAACCACTGACGGTTGATCCGTACAGCCAAGAGATTACGACCGGGTTCCGCCACTGGGCTACATCAGTGCCCGATGTCCGCAGGATCATCTCACAATTCGGTTACAATCTCTTGAACATATTGACAAATAACATCGGAGTAAATAGCGGAAGACTTAGATAACAATAGTTTTACAAACCAGGGTTCAACATAAAATTAAAGTGAAATTATTACAGACCATAGTTCAAATAGATAGAGTTGGCAGAGTAGCATATGGCAACAACTAAAGGATAAAGATACTTCACCCAGCCCGAGGGTGAATAATCACTCATCGGCCTCATCGGCCTCTTCCTGAACAACAGTCACACAGCAGGGTCCAAGGCATACGGAAGAATCTGCCATACCTGCAACATGGGTAATAGAACCCTGAGTACAAAGGTACTCAACAAGACTTACCCGACTAAGAAAAAGGGAGAAGACTCAGGTATGAGAGGCTTAGGGTAGTCAAGGTAAGGCTCTAAGCAAGTTCAAGCATTTTGCAGAAAAGCATTTTTCTACCCTTATTTTGAAAAGACTCAAAAATTCCTTGTTTCATCACAATCCTTGCTTCATTTTACTTTCCAAAACAGACCTAGTTGAGAACCACTCCCTGTTGACAGTCAGTGACTAAGTCTCCATAACCGAGGAGCAGCGTTAATCCGGATAAATAATACTCAGCTGAGGGTCCCTATCCACACTGCATATGTAGCACCCAAGCTTGCATATGCCAACTCGTCTACCACGATTCCTCCAAGATTGGGCCCGGTCCTACGCCACCCGGAAGTACAGTACACCACTCCAATCCGGGACTTTAACCCACGTGGGTACATGCTACTTCCGCCATCTCTCCACTCCCAGTGCGCGGTTGTCGGTCCAATAAAGGATTCCTCGGAGCCGAAGCTTTCCGTAGTATGTGAATAGTTGCAAGTCTTAGTCAGCAGGCCCCCATACAGGTGGTCCCTAATCTTTCCAGCCAGCGACAAGCACCTCGGGACTCTAACCCAAGAGTACAGGTCCTGTCAGTTTTTCAACCCTGTCCCGGTCGGTGTCAACTGTTGAGTCCCGGACTACAACATGACGGCACCGTACTCGCGGACAACCTCTCCTTCCCATTGACTAAGTACGGATCAGATACTTAGCCAATAGTGGGAGTAAACCAGAAATTCCCATAAATATTCTTAAAGTGATCACACTTTTGAAATTGGCATTTTTATTGCAAATCTATCATATAGCATTGCTAAGCATTTTGCAAATAGTTTGGAAAAGCAGGTATCGGGTGTATCATTGGTCAAGGTAGATAATGCATCAGTTAGGATTTCACTCAACTCCTATCAACCTAATGCAATAATTTAACTTAAAGACATTTAAGGAAACATTTATAAATTCAAGGAAAAGGTTAAATGCACCGGGGCTTGCCTTGGATGGCAAAGAGAGCAGACTCAGGGTAGGTGTAAGTGTCGGAGCTCGGGGTCGCCTCGGGAACAGATCCTTCGGTGGCTACCTCGACTTCAGGGCCTTCTTCGTCAACTATACGGATGCAATGATGAATGCTCATGAGAATGATGATATGGACTTATGGTGCAAGACAATACCATTGATTCTAGATTACTCTAAGGCAAGGCATAATCGAAATCTAGGTTGAGCATAAAAGGTAACCTTTTCTTCCTTAAGCAAGATTGATTAAACTAGACCTTATCATAATTATCCTAAGCATCATCTAAACATAGCATCACAAACATCATAGACCAAGGGTAGGGGTCTATGAACATCAAACAATCCAAAAGTCACATCACAGGGCATTCAACGCTAACCCTAATCTCCTTTTCTATTTTCTTAATTTATTTAAAAGGTCATTTTATGAAATTGCTCCAAAAATTACCAAATTAATCACATAAGTTCATTACGGTGTAGATAGATGGCAAAACAAATTTCATAATTTTTGGAGGTCATTAAGGTGCTCAAATAAAATCAGACATTAATTAGCAAAAGGCACTATTTAACAATTAAAATAAAAGCTCAAAAATCAACTTGTTCCAAAAGACTTCAAAATCTCACCAGAGACTAAACATGGCATAAGAAGCTCACAAAAATTTGTCTCATGATTTTTGGAGTTATAAATAATTTTCTAAAAATCCAAAACCATCCATTTATTAATTAAAAGAGGGATTTTACATTTTTAATTTCTTGCAGGAAAGTCAAGTTTCATATTTTTATAAAATACTACACAGTGCAAGGAGCATACCATAATTTTCTCAGCATTTAAGGAACAACAGATTAATTCACACAAAAAAGAGAAAACAGAACACTATTCACAAATCTCAGAAAAAGAGAAGAGCACTGTGCTCCTTCTAGGCCGGGCTCGGCGAATCGCGGGGCTCGGGCGAATCGCGCGGGGCTCGGTCGAGACGGAAACGACAGCTTCGTCCGAGGCCTGGCCCGGAGGCTCGGGCGAAACGGAGAAGTAAGCCTCCGTCCGAGGCCTAGCTCGACGAAGCGGAGGGTGCATGAGTCCGCTCGAGGCCTGGCTCGAGCGAAGTGGTGAGGGTCTGTCCGCTCGAGGCTCGGGCTCGGGCGCGACGGAAAGGTGTGCTCGAGGCTTGGGCTCGGGCGAGACGGAAAGGTGTGCTCGAGGCTTGGGCTCGGGCGAGACGGAAAGGTGTGCTCGAGGCTTGGGCTCGGGCGAGACGGAGTGG
Source organism: Coix lacryma-jobi var. lacryma-jobi (assembly GCA_009763385.1). Taxonomy (NCBI): domain Eukaryota; kingdom Viridiplantae; phylum Streptophyta; class Magnoliopsida; order Poales; family Poaceae; genus Coix; species Coix lacryma-jobi. The sequence goes on from CM019822.1 coordinate 121,495,982, forward strand.
AAGCAGAGGCCGGAGGCTTCGGATGCTTACCACGGGTCGGAGGCAGGACTCGAGGGTGAGGCTCGACACGCGCTCGAGGGTGAGGCTCGAGGAAGGAGGCTCGACACGTGCTCGAGGGGCGGTGGTCCGGTGGAGCTCCTTCGGCGGCGAGCGGCGAGCGGCGCTCCGACGACCCTGCGCAACACACGAGACCGCAAGGGCCTGGTCAGAGTCGCACGGAACCAAGGAACACGACACGGGGGTCGGTGAGGGATGATCATGGCCGGAGACGGCGAATTTCACGAACCCGAGCTCGCCGGGTTTCTGCCGGAGATGGGAACGATGGGGTTACGCCGGGCGATAGGGGGCGGTAGAGATGAAATTGAAGGGTGGTGAAGTAGCACAAGAACACGGCGGAGCTTTTGAGCTAGGTGGTTGAGCACGGGAGGCTCTGGCTGGTGCTGGCGACGGTGGCGGAGCTGAGTGGGGAAACTCGGGCTCCGGCGGCCTTCTTATAGGCGCGGCCAGGGACCGGTAGAGGCCTCGGGGTGGTGTGGATGAGCACGGCGAGCGCGTGCGCACTCGATTGCGCTCTGGCGGGGGTGATGGCGTGCAGTCGGGGCTCGGGCGCAAGCAGCGCCGGCAACGGCCACGCGGCGGCGACGCGCAGAGGACTGTAGGGGACGGGAGCGCGGGTCAGCGCTCGCGTGCGGGCGCGGAGGGAACAAGGGAACAGCGGCGGCAGGTTGGAGGCGCGTGGGGAGCAGCCGAGCGTGCGGCGTGCGGGTTGCCGGCGGGCTGGCCATGGCCGGGCCCCCCCCCCTACGCGAGGAAGAAGAACAGTAGACTAGGCTAGGGTTTGACTTTTGAGTAGTTTCAGAAATTTGCAAATTACTTCCAAAATTTGAACTGTGCGACAAAAACTCAAAACACCAAAGTTGTTCAGAAAAATTAGATCTACAACTTTGTCAATATGACCATTTTCAAATTCCAAATAGTTTTTGAACAATATTAGAAAACAGTAAAGGGAACACTTTTTCAAACTTGATTCAAATCAAAATTACTCTGGATTCCAAACTGAAACTTGAAAATCTGTAAACATGAAAGTTGTTCCTTTTATCAAAACCTACAACTTTGCTATTATACACTTTTCCAGAAACTCATTAGTTTTTGAACTTATTTTGAAAACTGAAACGGGGACAAAAACTGGAGTTTGATTGAATTTGAAATAACTCAAAACTTTGTACTGCAACTTGAAAATTTGTAAATACCAAAGTTGTTTCTCTTTGACAGATCTACAACTTTGCTTTTTGGACCAATCCCAAATTTTGAATAATTTTTGAATCACAACAAGAGGGATAAAATCCAGGATTTGGAAATCAGGGTTTTGCAAAGGAATTTGAAATCAAATTCTGATTTTTGAACTTTGACCAACACAACAAAACCTCAAGACACCAAAGGAACAAGAATTACACAAAGTTAATCACAGAGATGAAATTACCATTTTGCCCTAGTAGAGAGAAGTGGGCTAAACAGGGTTTTTGCAATAGAGGTAACTCACATAACCTGACGCACATGAAATCAAGATCAGAATGCTTTAAGATGATAATGATGACATGTCGAGTTAATTACATTAGTAACACCAGGGGTGTTACAACCCTCCCTCCTAAAAGAAATCTCGCCCCGAGATTCCGCGTCGTTTAAAGAACAAAAGAGGAAACTCACACCTATATATAGAGATTCGAGGAAGTCCGGATAGTTCGTTGCTAAGAACTCTTCAGATTCCCAAGTGGCTTCTTCTTCAGAGTGCTGGTTCCACTGGATCTTATACCATCTTGTGGTGGTTCTTCGGGTAACACGATCCTTGTGATCCAACACACGGACAGGATATTCCGAGTATGACAGATCAGGCTCTAGCTCGACACCTTCAACTTCCACGACATGTTCTGGTACTCTGAGACACTTCTTGAGTTGGGAGACATGGAAAACATTGTGGACAGCGGAGAGATGATCGGGCAACTTCAGCTTGTACGCTACCTTGCCACAACATTCCAAAATCTCAAACGGACCAATGTAGCGGGGTGCTAACTTTCCTTTGACTCCAAAACGAGTGACTCCTTTGGTTGGTGAGACCTTGAGATATACATAATCTCCAACTTGAAACTTCAGAGGTCGACGTCTCTTGTCAGCGTAGCTCTTCTGTCGAGATTGGGCAATCTTCATATTCTCCTGTATTTGCTTGACTTTCTCTTCCATATCTTTGACTAGGTCAACTCCAAAGAATTCTCTTTCTCCGGGCTCAGACCAACTGAGGGGTGTACGACAACGACGACCGTACAGTGCTTCAAAGGGTGCCATTTTGATGCTCTCTTGGTAACTGTTATTATAAGAGAATTCTGCCAAGGGCAAACAGTCATCCCAAGTATCTGCAAAGGTGAGCACGCATGCTCTCAGCATATCCTCTAACACTTGGTTGACTCGCTCAGTTTGTCCATCTGTTTGCGGATGATATGCCGTACTATGCAAGAGCTTGGTTCCAAGTGAGGTATGGAACGCTTTCCAAAACTTAGCGACAAACTGGGTACCACGGTCAGAGACAATGGTCTTGGGTATGCCATGAAGTTTCACTATGTGGTTCTTGTACAAAGTGGCATACGTGGGGACAGTGTAACTGGTCTTCACTGGCAGGAAGTGAGCTTGCTTAGTGAGTCGGTCCACGATTACCCAAATGGAATCAAAACCTTTCTGGGTCTTGGGTAGTCCATTGACAAAATCCATACTAATGTCGTCCCATTTCCAAGCGGGTACTGACAAAGGTTGCAATTCTCCTCCAGGCTTCATGTGTACTGCCTTGACTCTTTGGCAGGTATCACACTGAGCGACATACCGGGCAATCTCAATCTTCATTTTAGTCCACCAGAATCTCTGCTTTAAGTCTTGGTACATCTTGTTACTGCCGGGGTGAATAGAGAATCTGGTCAAGTGTGCTTCATCAAGGATTAACTGTCTTAATTCAGGCACTTTGGGAACTACTAGACGGTTCTTGAACCAAACAACTCCTACATCATCGATCCTGAAACAATCAGCCTTCCCGGTCTGGACCTTTTCGATGATGTGCTTGATTCCAGGGTTATCCTTCTGAGCAGCAATGATTTGATCCTTGATGGATGTTTCTATGCTGACATTGTTCAGGCTTCCTTGCGAAACCATTTCGATACCCATCCTTTCAAGTTCATGGCACAAGGAAAGATCATAGGGCTTCGTTGTCAGGCAGTTGCAGTATGACTTGCGACTAAGGGCATCGGCAACTACATTTGCCTTACCAGGATGGTAATGTACTTCGAGATCATAATCTTTAATCAACTCAAGCCATCTTCTCTGCCTCATATTCAATTCTTCTTGAGTGAAGATATACTTTAGGCTCTTGTGATCCGTATACATATTACAGGTGCTGCCTAACAGATAGTGACGCCAAATCTTCAAGGCATGCACGACTGCTGCTAGCTCAAGATCATGGGTTGGGTAGTTTTCCTCATGTCGCTTAAGCTGTCGTGAGGCATAAGCGATTACTCGTCCTTCTTGCATCAAAACACAGCCCAAACCAGTACCAGATGCATCACAGTATACATCAAAAGGTTTCTCGATATCTGGTTGAGCTAAGACTGGTGATGTAGTTAGCAGTTCCTTCAAGGCTTGAAAGGCTTGCTCACAGGCTGGTGACCAAACGAAATCCACGGAATTCTTCAACAACTCTGTAATAGGCTTGGCGACTCTGGAGAAATCTGGGATGAATCGACGATAGTATCCAGCCATTCCCATGAAGCTGCGAACTTCGCGGACAGTGGTAGGTGGCTTCCAATCCAAGATGTCTGCCACTTTTTCAGGGTCAACTGACACACCTTCAGCGGACAGGACATGACCAAGGAATTGAATTCGATCTAGCCAGAATTCACATTTACTGAACTTGGCATACAGCCGGTGATCTCTGAGACGAGAGAGAACGATTCGAAGATGCTTGGCGTGATCTTCAGGAGTTCTTGAATAGACAAGGATGTCGTCAATGAACACGACTACGAATTTATCGAGCTCTGGCATGAACACAGAGTTCATGAGATACATGAAATGAGCGGGGGCATTGGTCAAGCCAAAAGACATGACCAAGTACTCATATAAGCCGTATCTGGTGGTGAAAGTTGTTTTAGGAATGTCTTCTGAACGGATTTTTATTTGGTGATAGCCAGATCTGAGATCAATTTTGGAGAACACTCTGGCTCCAGATAACTGGTCAAAAAGAAGGTCTATGCGAGGCAAGGGATATTTATTTTTGATGGTGACCTCATTGAGCGGGCGATAGTCAACGCACAGACGAAGACTTTTGTCCTTCTTCTTCACGAAGATAGCAGGACAGCCCCAAGGAGATGAACTTGGGCGAATGAGACCCTTGTCCAATAGCTCTTGCAATTGGATCTTCAGCTCTGCCAACTCTCTGGGAGGCATTCGATAAGCTCTACGGGATATAGGAGCAGTCCCGGGCTTTAGCTCTATGGCAAACTCAACATCACGGTCGGGAGGCAGACCAGGTAGATCTTCTGGGAAGACATCAGGGAACTCACAGACCACGGGAATATCCCTGACTTTCGGAACACAGGCGGTATTCAACTGGGTGGTTGCTGGTTTTTGAGGCATAGGAAGTTGGAGAAGGAGTTTGGAGGTGCTGTTGGGAATATCCACTCTCACAACTCTATTCAAGATGTCTATCATGGCTTTATACTGACACATCCAATTCATGCCTAAGATGACATCTATCTCTTGATTGCGCAGTACTATCATGGTGGTAGGAAAGACATGTTCCCCCAACATTACTGGTATACTGCGGACCACTTCCTTAGTATTTATCCGCCCTCCAGGCGAAAGTATACAAAAACTTTCTGTTAACTCCCCCATGGGTAACTCATGCTTGATGACAAAAGTGCGACTGATGAAGGAATGCGATGCACCAGAATCGAACAAGACGACTGCAGGATGATTGGCAACAGGGAACCTACCGAGCATGACGGGCTCTCCTTCTGGGATGTTACTGACGGTGGTGAAGTAGACTTGCCCGTGCTTCTTGACAAACTTGCCCTTCTGGACGTGATGCTGCGGTGCACGGTGCTGCTGCTGTGATCCTCCAGGGCCTTTCTGTGCATGCTGGGCATTCTTCTTGGGTTTTGGGCACTCGCGAGACCAGTGACCAACTTGGCCACAGTTGTAGCATGGGTGGTTGTAAGCTGTTTGAGGGGTGATGACACGAACACCTGGGGCGTTCGGCTGAGTGGCACTTTGCTGGTTGGCATTATGGGTGGTGGCCGCGGTACGAACGACCACTTGCTGATGGGGGTATGGGGCACGGTTCTGGTGGTGGCTGGGGTGATAGAGGATTCTTGGGCGCTTGTGGTTGCTGGAGAAGCTACTAGACCCAGCCTTCTTCTTCTTCTTCTCCTCCTGATACTGGCGGTTACTTTCCTCGAAAGCGACAGCACGGTCAACGACATCATGATAGGATCCGTTTAGGTTGTTGGATAGACCTCTGCGAATCTTAGGGTGCAGACCCCTGAGAAAACAATCTCTCTTCTTTTCCTCTGTGTTGACATAGTCGGAGGCATACTGGCTCAGGTGGTTGAACTGTCCCACGTACTGCATAACGGTGGAATCTTTCTGTTGCAGGGCTAGGAACTGATCAAGCTTCATCTTCATCAGACCTGATGGGATGTGGTGTGCACGGAAAGCGGTGCGGAACTCCTCCCAGGTCAACTCATGACCTTCAGGTTGGGCAGCCACAAGGTTGGCATACCAAGCACTTGCTGGACCACGAAGCTGCTGAGAAGCAAACCGGGGCTTCTGGATTTCAGTGCATCGGATGAGACCAAACTTCTGCTCCATGGTGCGGAGCCAATCATCAGCTTCGAGGGGTTCATCGGCTTTGGTGAAAACCGGTGGACGGGTTTCAGTGAACTCCACATAGGTGGTCTCTTGGTTGTGACGACCACGGTGACCAACATTCTGCTGTCCTTGGTTCTGAGCCATTAGGTTGGCAGCGGCGGCCAAGGCTGCAATGGCATCTGCCAGGGTAGCAGGAACTGGTGGAGGGTTTGGAAGGTTGGCACCTCCGGAACTTCCGGCTCCAGTGCGGGTGTTCACAGGCATCTGTTAAGAATTTGGGAACTTAGCATCCAAAGATTGATTTTTGAACGAACTGACTGAGAAGATTCATTGATGCAAGGGTAGATAACTGATACAGAGGTTCGATAGATAACCATCGACTGACAAAGGAAAGGTACAAGACAAGATACAGACTCGACTAGACAGAAGACCAACTAACGCCCCAAACCTAGACTTAAGGCTTTAGGTGAGCAGATGGTACAGACACAACGAGACTAGTCGTCATCAATGATGATCATCTCTTCATCGTCATCTTCATCTTCGATGATGAGCTCAGGCTCTTCCTCCTCATCTTCATCTTCAATGTGAACATCTTCAGCAGGTTCCACTTCTACATTCTGGACTGGCTCATGTTCTACTTCAGGTTCCTCCACGACTCCATCTTCTGGATCCTCAGCAACAGGTGGAATCATGGGGTGAAGTTGGTCGTACAGTTGATGTACCTCCTCATGAAGCATATCATTGTACTGCTCGATCTGGGCAGTGTACTGCTGCAGTCCATGGAGCTGGGCTCTGGTGACATCTTCGCGGGTCCAAGCGTCATTGCGCTGCTCGATAGCGCGAACCGTGTTCCGATTGGCCTGCTCCAGGGAAGCTCGTGCCTCATAAAACTCCATGCGGGAAAGATGGAAGTCATGCTCCATGTTCTCCATCTCAGCCTTTAGATTCTTGATCTCCTCCTTCAGCTGCTTGCGGTTGCGGCGGGGAAAGCGACGCCCGTTGGAGGATTCTCCAGTCTCTTCTCCGGTGCGTGGCGCCAGCTGGTGACGCGGCACACCATGCGGTCCAGTCGACTTGCGAGCAGTCCGCTTGAGGATGACCATATCTGGGCAAGAGGTTATAGATGAGAAAGGCTAGCAAGAAAGAGGTATAGGTACACTATCCCAACGAACTCTTGTATAAACATAAGTGATTATGACATGATGCATGATTCGTTCCTACGGAACAAGGCGATGCAACTACTAAGGTAAAGTACATAGGGCTTATTCGAGTTGTCTTGCTACTAGTTGCCAAAGACAAGATGAGATGAGAGAAGCAATTTGGACTCAAAATAGTCAAGTTTAGTTTTGGACTTAAAAACTTTTGAAATTTTCGCAAAAAGATTGCAACGTCGTAGTGAGATGCTCCGATACCACTCTGTGACGTAACGGCCCTAATCCCATGGCCCACTGATCACTGTCAACCACTGACAGTTGATCCGTACAGCCAAGAGATTACGACCGGGTTCCGCCACTGGGCTACATCAGTGCCCGATGTCCGCAGGATCATCTCACAATTCGGTTACAATCTCTTGAACATATTAACAAATAACATCGGAGTAAATAGCGGAAGACTTAGATAACAATAGTTTTACAAACCAGGGTTCAACATAAAATTAAAGTGAAATTATTACAGACCATAGTTCAAATAGATAGAGTTGGCAGAGTAGCATATGGCAACAACTAAAGGATAAAGATACTTCACCCAGCCCGAGGGTGAATAATCACTCATCGGCCTCATCGGCCTCTTCCTGAACAACAGTCACACAGCAGGGTCCAAGGCATACGGAAGAATCTGCCATACCTGCAACATGGGTAATAGAACCCTGAGTACAAAGGTACTCAACAAGACTTACCCGACTAAGAAAAAGGGAGAAGACTCAGGTATGAGAGGCTTAGGGTAGTCAAGGTAAGGCTCTAAGCAAGTTCAAGCATTTTGCAGAAAAGCATTTTTCTACCCTTATTTTGAAAAGACTCAAAAATTCCTTGTTTCATCACAATCCTTGCTTCATTTTACTTTCCAAAACAGACCTAGTTGAGAACCACTCCCTGTTGACAGTCAGTGACTAAGTCTCCATAACCGAGGAGCAGCGTTAATCCGGATAAATAATACTCAGCTGAGGGTCCCTATCCACACTGCATATGTAGCACCCAAGCTTGCATATGCCAACTCGTCTACCACGATTCCTCCAAGATTGGGCCCGGTCCTACGCCACCCGGAAGTACAGTACACCACTCCAATCCGGGACTTTAACCCACGTGGGTACATGCTACTTCCGCCATCTCTCCACTCCCAGTGCGCGGTTGTCGGTCCAATAAAGGATTCCTCGGAGCCGAAGCTTTCCGTAGTATGTGAATAGTTGCAAGTCTTAGTCAGCAGGCCCCCATACAGGTGGTCCCTAATCTTTCCAGCCAGCGACAAGCACCTCGGGACTCTAACCCAAGAGTACAGGTCCTGTCAGTTTTTCAACCCTGTCCCGGTCGGTGTCAACTGTTGAGTCCCGGACTACAACATGACGGCACCGTACTCGCGGACAACCTCTCCTTCCCATTGACTAAGTACGGATCAGATACTTAGCCAATAGTGGGAGTAAACCAGAAATTCCCATAAATATTCTTAAAGTGATCACACTTTTGAAATTGGCATTTTTATTGCAAATCTATCATATAGCATTGCTAAGCATTTTGCAAATAGTTTGGAAAAGCAGGTATCGGGTGTATCATTGGTCAAGGTAGATAATGCATCAGTTAGGATTTCACTCAACTCCTATCAACCTAATGCAATAATTTAACTTAAAGACATTTAAGGAAACATTTATAAATTCAAGGAAAAGGTTAAATGCACCGGGGCTTGCCTTGGATGGCAAAGAGAGCAGACTCAGGGTAGGTGTAAGTGTCGGAGCTCGGGGTCGCCTCGGGAACAGATCCTTCGGTGGCTACCTCGACTTCAGGGCCTTCTTCGTCAACTATACGGATGCAATGATGAATGCTCATGAGAATGATGATATGGACTTATGGTGCAAGACAATACCATTGATTCTAGATTACTCTAAGGCAAGGCATAATCGAAATCTAGGTTGAGCATAAAAGGTAACCTTTTCTTCCTTAAGCAAGATTGATTAAACTAGACCTTATCATAATTATCCTAAGCATCATCTAAACATAGCATCACAAACATCATAGACCAAGGGTAGGGGTCTATGAACATCAAACAATCCAAAAGTCACATCACAGGGCATTCAACGCTAACCCTAATCTCCTTTTCTATTTTCTTAATTTATTTAAAAGGTCATTTTATGAAATTGCTCCAAAAATTACCAAATTAATCACATAAGTTCATTATGGTGTAGATAGATGGCAAAACAAATTTCATAATTTTTGGAGGTCATTAAGGTGCTCAAATAAAATCAGACATTAATTAGCAAAAGGCACTATTTAACAATTAAAATAAAAGCTCAAAAATCAACTTGTTCCAAAAGACTTCAAAATCTCACCAGAGACTAAACATGGCATAAGAAGCTCACAAAAATTTGTCTCATGATTTTTGGAGTTATAAATAATTTTCTAAAAATCCAAAACCATCCATTTATTAATTAAAAGAGGGATTTTACATTTTTAATTTCTTGCAGGAAAGTCAAGTTTCATATTTTTATAAAATACTACACAGTGCAAGGAGCATACCATAATTTTCTCAGCATTTAAGGAACAACAGATTAATTCACACAAAAAAGAGAAAACAGAACACTATTCACAAATCTCAGAAAAAGAGAAGAGCACTGTGCTCCTTCTAGGCCGGCCTCGGCGAATCGCGGGGCTCGGGCGAATCGCGCGGGGCTCGGTCGAGACGGAAACGACAGCTTCGTCCGAGGCCTGGCCCGGAGGCTCGGGCGAAACGGAGAAGTAAGCCTCCGTCCGAGGCCTAGCTCGACGAAGCGGAGGGTGCATGAGTCCGCTCGAGGCCTGGCTCGAGCGAAGTGGTGAGGGTCTGTCCGCTCGAGGCTCGGGCTCGGGCGCGACGGAAAGGTGTGCTCGAGGCTTGGGCTCGGGCGAGACGGAAAGGTGTGCTCGAGGCTTGGGCTCGGGCGAGACGGAAAGGTGTGCTCGAGGCTTGGGCTCGGGCGAGACGGAGTGGAAGCAGAGGCCGGAGGCTTCGGATGCTTACCACGGGTCGGAGGCAGGACTCGAGGGTGAGGCTCGACACGCGCTCGAGGGTGAGGCTCGAGGAAGGAGGCTCGACACGTGCTCGAGGGGCGGTGGTCCGGTGGAGCTCCTTCGGCGGCGAGCGGCGAGCGGCGCTCCGACGACCCTGCGCAACACACGAGACCGCAAGGGCCTGGTCAGAGTCGCACGGAACCAAGGAACACGACACGGGGGTCGGTGAGGGATGATCATGGCCGGAGACGGCGAATTTCACGAACCCGAGCTCGCCGGGTTTCTGCCGGAGATGGGAACGATGGGGTTACGCCGGGCGATAGGGGGCGGTAGAGATGAAATTGAAGGGTGGTGAAGTAGCACAAGAACACGGCGGAGCTTTTGAGCTAGGTGGTTGAGCACGGGAGGCTCTGGCTGGTGCTGGCGACGGTGGCGGAGCTGAGTGGGGAAACTCGGGCTCCGGCGGCCTTCTTATAGGCGCGGCCAGGGACCGGTAGAGGCCTCGGGGTGGTGTGGATGAGCACGGCGAGCGCGTGCGCACTCGATTGCGCTCTGGCGGGGGTGATGGCGTGCAGTCGGGGCTCGGGCGCAAGCAGCGCCGGCAACGGCCACGCGGCGGCGACGCGCAGAGGACTGTAGGGGACGGGAGCGCGGGTCAGCGCTCGCGTGCGGGCGCGGAGGGAACAAGGGAACAGCGGCGGCAGGTTGGAGGCGCGTGGGGAGCAGCCGGGCGTGCGGCGTGCGGGTTGCCGGCGGGCTGGCCATGGCCGGGCCCCCCCCCCCCCTACGCGAGGAAGAAGAACAGTAGACTAGGCTAGGGTTTGACTTTTGAGTAGTTTCAGAAATTTGCAAATTACTTCCAAAATTTGAACTGTGCGACAAAAACTCAAAACACCAAAGTTGTTCAGAAAAATTAGATCTACAACTTTGTCAATATGACCATTTTCAAATTCCAAATAGTTTTTGAACAATATTAGAAAACAGTAAAGGGAACACTTTTTCAAACTTGATTCAAATCAAAATTACTCTGGATTCCAAACTGAAACTTGAAAATCTGTAAACATGAAAGTTGTTCCTTTTATCAAAACCTACAACTTTGCTATTATACACTTTTCCAGAAACTCATTAGTTTTTGAACTTATTTTGAAAACTGAAACGGGGACAAAAACTGGAGTTTGATTGAATTTGAAATAACTCAAAACTTTGTACTGCAACTTGAAAATTTGTAAATACCAAAGTTGTTTCTCTTTGACAGATCTACAACTTTGCTTTTTGGACCAATCCCAAATTTTGAATAATTTTTGAATCACAACAAGAGGGATAAAATCCAGGATTTGGAAATCAGGGTTTTGCAAAGGAATTTGAAATCAAATTCTGATTTTTGAACTTTGACCAACACAACAAAACGTCAAGACACCAAAGGAACAAGAATTACACAAAGTTAATCACAGAGATGAAATTACCATTTTGCCCTAGTAGAGAGAAGTGGGCTAAACAGGGTTTTTGCAATAGAGGTAACTCACATAACCTGACACACATGAAATCAAGATCAGAATGCTTTAAGATGATAATGATGACATGTCGAGTTAATTACATTAGTAACACCAGGGGTGTTACATTTGGTGACTTGATGTCGAAGGAGTTCGAAATGTCCATGATTGGAGAGCTCACATTCTTCCTAGGCTTTCAAGTCAAGCAATTGAAGGAGGGAACTTTCATATCTCAAGAGAAGTATACAAAAGACCTCCTCAAGCGCTTCAACATGGATGATTGCAAGCCTATCAAGACTCCAATACCAACAAATGGACATCTCGACCTAGATGTGGGAGGTAACCCGGTTGACCAAACTCTCTACCGTTCTATGATTGGTAGCTTGTTATATTTAACCGCATCTAGGCCCGATATCATGTTTAGTGTGTGCATGTGTGCTCGCTTTCAAGCCGATCCTAGGGAATCACATCTCATAGCGGTGAAGAGAATCCTTAGGTACCTAAAGCACACCCCAAGCTTTGGCCTTTGGTAGCCCAAAGGAGCTAACTTCCAACTCGTTGGGTATTCCGATTCGGATTACGCGGGTTGCAAAGTAGATAGAAAAAGCACATCCGGAGGGTGCCATTTGCTTGGGAGATCACTAGTTTCATGGAGTTCCAAGAAGCAAAATAGTGTGACCTTGTCTACCGCCGAGGCGGAATACATAGCCGCAGGTGCTTGTTGTGCACAAATCCTTTATATGAAACAAACCCTTTTAGACTATGGTGTAGTTCTAGAAAGGGTACCTTTGTTGTGTGACAATGAGAGCGCGGTTAAGCTTGCTAACAACCCGGTTCAACACTCTCGCACAAAGCACATAGATATTCGCCATCACTTTCTTAGAGACCATGTTTCAAAGAAACACATATCCTTAGAGGGAGTTAGAACCGAAGATCAATTGGCGGATATCTTCACAAAACCCCTAGATGAAAACACACCCTTTGTAGATTGCGAAGTGAGCTTAATGTGCTTGATCTAAGTAACTTTGTCAAAAGGTGAAAGGGGGTTGTCTTTGCATTGCATTGTATAATATGCCATGTTTAATTTATGCTATGCACATAGGCTTGTCAGACGTGGTTAAGATAACTGCCCTAAAAAGCGTGTGAAGAAGCTTACCCATGAGCAAACTTGACAAGCAACCTAGATTCAAATTCCGTATTGCATTGCATATGCATGGTTGTTGCTTTGTCGTTTCTTTTTGGTTAGGTTTTGAGCAACCGCTGTGTTCGTCCACCGCTAGGGGGACAATTTGAGGCTCCTAATGGTTGAGACCCCCAGTTTTGATGGCCACATGTTGTCTCCTCGGGATTTATTGCCTATTTTCTCTAAAAATGATATGTAGCCTATGCAAAATATTTATAAAATTGAGGGCTTATGCGAGGATGCTCATACTAGGTTCCAACTGGTGTTTATTTGCCTCTTATTTGAGTTGGAACTTAGTTGGGAGAGGGGGCCGCAACGGAGATCTTCGAAACAAGCCAACATGCAGCATCGGACACTGCATCGGACGCTGGCTCCAGCGTCCGATGCCCCCACTGTACACAGCCCCGGCTGAAACAATGTTGGCGTTGCGTCCGATGTGTCACCAACGGAGCGTCCGATGCCCCATCGGACACTGCCCAGCGTCCGATGCCAAGGCAAAGGACGCGTCCGATGTACATTTGGCAGTTTCGAACCTCTCTGGACAAGCATCGGAGCGTCCGATGCTCCTTTAAGCGGCGCAGTAAGGTTTTCTCTTTGACAGTCGGGTCCCACGCGTTATACCATCTCCATCTTCCTCCACGCGCCCGAGCTGCTCCCCGCCGCCGCACCCGCCCAAAACCCTAGCACCGGTCACCCCCGCCGCGCGCCCTCGCCCGCCACTGCTCTGACGCGCGCCCGCGCCTTCGTGCCCTCTCCACTCGCGCCGATCGCCGCTGCACCGCCGCCTTCCTTCTTCCCCGTGCCGCCCCCGTCCGCCGGAGCTTCAAGCCCCCCCCCCCCTCGCTGGAGCTCTTCGCCGGCGCCCGGGCCTCGCTCGCCGGAGCTCGTCTTCATTACGTCCCCGAGCCTCCTCTTCTCTCCGGCGCCTCCCCCCCCCCCCCCCGGCCGGCCAATCTCCATCAGTGAGCACCACCACCCCTTTTACATTTCCTGCCTACAAGGTGCTCGATGAAATGCCTAAATGCACGTTCCACCATGTTTTGACCATGTTTCGCCTCCAACCTTTTGTAGTCTCCTTTGGTGTGACGTGTGGGTGCCCGAACGTCGATCCTCATCTCCTCTTGTGTTCGTTTCGTCGTTCGTTCAGGTAGCAAAGCCCCTTCCTTTATCATCCTCAAATGCTTTGCTTCCATAGGACTTGCTCATCTCTAGAATATGTATGCTTATATATACTCCCGTCTATTCTTGCAGCGAGTCCGTGGCCGTGCTCAGTTGTCAGTTGGAAGTGGCAGTTAACCCGGGGCCAAGCCCGCAGGTACGGATCGAGGCCAAGCCTCACGAGTGACAGCGCCAGAGGATCAGTGACAGTTGGGGTTTCTTTGTCAGGGTTTTCCGTGTCAGCAGATCTTTCAGTGGTAATTGGGTTTCTTAGCGCCAGTCTAGAGTTCTTTCAGCGTCAGTTTCTCTGTTCTTGTCAGCCATTCCGCGCTGCAAGAACGTTGGTGGTGGCCCAGGGGACTCTCCTCCGCGTCCCCCTTCCGGTCAGAGGCCAGGGAAGGCGAAGTTGATTACGCGCAGGAAGCGCTCCAGGGACGAGCGAGAGGCAGCTCAGGCTCAGGCAGTAGCAGACGCCACAGAGCGTGCTGAGCATGGTGGCAGTGCTGGCAGACTCAGGATCGAGGATCAGTTGTCCCCAGAGCAGCGCACAGCTATTGAGGAGGTTGAGCGTCGCCATGGTTCGCCGACTGGCACGCTCATGGCTGCCGGCCGTCGGTCCACGTTCACTTCACCGGGAGTCGAGCCCGAGAGCTTAGGGCAGGGCCAGACAGAGGCCGAGGCAGCACAGGCAGAGGCACCAGAGGCCGAGGCAGAGGAGGAGGTTCCTGAGGAGGTTCCCCGGCGCCGGTCCACGCGTCGCAGGACAGCGGTGCCACGCCGGCCCGATGTCCCTCTGTGGGGAGCACGTGCTCCGTCGAGGCGTGCGCCCCCGCCGATCCCGCGACTGGACCTCCGGGCAGCTACCTGTTCTCAGGTCCAGACCCTTCGGCTCGTCCCAGTGGAGCAGTGGTTCCCGAGGGAGAGGCAGCAGCAGGCCAGCGCACACTTCTACACCGTGTTGCAGGAGGATTTTTACCAGGGCTACAGGAACGCCGGTATCTGCCTCCGTTCTCAGAGAGTGTGTCCGCTAGAGGCAGTGGTTACAGCAGCAGGCGAGCAGATCCGTCCCATACTCACCTATCTAGCCGGTCTGGCAGACCTTCTGGGGCGGTCTGGCTCTTACATTGAGGATTGGGTGTTTCAGTTCTACGCCTCCCTTTGGGTACACCCGAACAGAGAGACCATAGAGTTCGCTTTTGAGGGGGAGCACTACAGACTCTTTTCGTCCGAGATCCGGGGTTGGTTTGGCTTGAGACACTCACAGACCCGGATCCACGACTTGTGCTACAATCGGCCGGAGCCACCACGCCGCCCTCACGGTGGTGCCTAGCCGTCGACAGACCTGGTCCGCCCCTGCTTCAGTGAGCCCTTCGGTGAGGGTTCGAGTCGCGCGCCTAGGGATCTCACCCCTACGACTCGGATCCTCAACGAGGTTCTTTGGCAGACCTTGCTTCCCAGGGTTGGCTTCCGCGAGGGTCTCTCCAGACTGCAGCTTTGGTTACTTGCTTACTTGGTCAGGCAGCAGGAGTTCAACGTCTGGGACGTCATACTTTGTGAGATGGAGGACACAGTGGCAGAGGGCATTAAGGCCCGCAGGCAGCTTCCTTATGCACATTGGATCTCCTACATTCTGTGGAAGGTCGCTGCTACGACAGGCTCGCACCCCAGTCAGTCTCTCACTAGGTCCGCGACCGTGTTCCCTGAGTATAACATGAGTCAGTTGTTGGGACACGGCCGGGATCGCAGGCAGCAGCAGCAGCAGCAGGACGCTCCGTCTAGTTCTCGCTAGCGCCCAGAGGTCCCAGAGTCAGCCCAGGAGCAGGACGAGGTTGTCCAGGCACTCGCCGAGCAGGAGCTTGCCGATCTAGAGGGTGGTGACACGTTCGTCGCAGAGGACCCCATAGACAGCTCGGACGAGGACTACCAGCTCCCGCCTCGCTACCAGCCTAGAGCTCACGACTCGCAGGCCGGGACCAGTGGTACTGCTTCCTCCAACCCCGCTCTACTTGCTATTCTCGCACGGATGGAGGAGCGGCAGAGGACAGTTACTCAGGACGTCCAGCGGCTCGCCCAGGAGCAGCAGAGGTTGGCCCAGGCACAGTCCCTAGCACAGCAGCAGGCACAGGAGAGGTCTGATGCACTTCAGCGACAGATGATGGCACTGCAGCAGCAGACTCTCAGCTTCATGGAGAGGCTTGCGAGTGGACCTCCCCAGTGGCAGTGGCAGCAGCCTCCTCCTCAGCAGCAGATATAGTGGCAGCCACCAGTCCCTCCGCAGCCGTTCGGACAGCCACCACAGTTCCCGCAGCCACTCACGGGCCCCAGCTCCTCTTAGTTCACGAGCTTCGCCACTCCTCCAGGCGAGGCCCCGCTTTTCAGTCCGCTGCGGACAGGTTTCACTCCTAGGCCTACAGAGTCTCTCTACGCTACGACGACCTCTGTGACTCGAGACTTATCAGCCACCTTCAGTGAGCTTACCGGATTCCCCACTCCAGATCTTCCGGATCCAGTACAGACGACGACGGCTCCAGTGACTTCTACCACTGAGACCCTCCCGAGCTCCATCGCGTCTTCCGAGCAGACAGAGCCTGTGTAGTCCGAGACGACCACGACAGTTCAGCCTGAGTTGCCAGTTATTCCAGAGCTTCCGCACTTCGATCCTTAGGTTGACACCACTACTGAGACTACGACAGAGACCGAGCAGGCAGAGCAGTCAGTGCCAGAGCCGACCCAGACCGCTACTCAGCAGCTTCCAGCTTCAGAGGGTCAGCAGGCTATCGGCACCACTTCTTCAGACTCCGAGGAGTATCTACAACAGTTTGAGTTCACTCAGCGTACGCCGGAGACTGCTCCTGACTCGTCTGCACCACCTCCGCCCTCCGACGCTTAGTTTGGCGCTTGATGCCAAAGGGGGAGAGTGGATGAGTATAGTGATAGGGGGAGTGATGTGACAGGGTTTCGATGTCTTATGTTGTGTTTCATTCACATACGCTCTTTACTTATCGCTTATTTTGTGCATGTTTATGATATATACTTGTTCTATGGACCTTTGTGACATGTATGTGCTCACTATCATATATGTTTTGACATGTCATTTCATTTCGCTCATTTACTTGGGCTTAATTCTCACTTGGTTTTGTATATGAGCTCTTTCTCTCTTGCACTTGCTATTCACTCTAACTTGTTGAGTGCAGGATGATGGCATGACATGTTTGAACTTGCCCCTAATGATTTTCTCTTATTTATTGCAAGTTCATACATGTCATGATTTAAAAACCTCTTCTCTCTATACTCGATCTCGTGTTGTCATCAATCACCAAAAAGAGGGAGATTGAACGCATCTTGGCCCCTAGTGGTTTCGGTGATTGGATGAAACACAAGATTACTGTGACTAACGTGTGTTTTGCGGAAACAGGATTGAGTTAGGTCACGGTAATGGCGACGATACGGGCATATGGAGTTCATGTCCCCTGGCGATGGATATCGTTTTGGTTTTCAAAGGACGGACGACGAAGACGGTGGTAGACTAGGCTAAGTGTCATATGGTGTTGGAGGACACTTAGGTAGTCTTAGGTCTTTGTTTTTCCTTTGGCCGTACTATAAAGGGGAGCGTGAATCAGTAGCTTGACCTAGATGAGTCTTTTGACGTAGGTGTGGTGCACACTTGTTATTTCATAGCCCTAGGTAGCTCAGAGAGATGCCTTAAGTCGAGAGGATCAAAAGTCGTTAAGGCCACGTCCCGATCCGAGTTGAGTCTGCCCTTGTAATGGGCATCGGACGCTGGCCAAGTGAGCATCGGACGCGTCCGATGCTCACCCCAACTAGGGTTTAGTCTGGTGCGTGGCATCGGACGCGCCGATGTGTTCACATCGGACACGCCCATGCCACTATTCACGTGGGCGTGAACTGGAGGCCGCATCGGACGCTGGCATCGGACGCTGAGGGCCAGCGTCCGATGGCCATCCAGAGAGGTTCCAGAGAGGGTAAATCCTCCGATGTGGTGGCATCGGACGCTGCCCAGCGTCCGATGTCACTTTAACAGGTCTGACAAGAGGGTACAGTCGACCGTTGGTCGAGGTCATCGGAGCGTCCGATGCCAGGCATCGGAGCGTCCGATGACCCCGCAGAAACCCTGTTTCGTCCTATTTTTGGATGGCCGGTTGGGGGAGTATATATACTTCCTTCCCTCCATCCATTTGAGTGTTCTTGCCACATCCATCTGCTGAGAGACTCATTGTGAGTGTGAGATAGTGCAAGAGCCCTAGTGAGGTTGAGAGAAAAGCTAATTGTGAGAATTAGACACCTGCTAGTGAGAATTGAGTAGCAAGTGTGCATCCATCCATCTCTTTGGCCTTGTGTTGGTCAAGTGAGAGTTCTAGCTTGTTACTCTTGGTGATCGGCATCACCTAGACGGCTTGGTGGTGATCATGAAGCTTGGAGAGCATCCGGTGGCTTTGTGGATGACCCAAGCAAGCTTGTGACCGGTAGTGAGCGATTCACCGGGCCAGAGCGGCGAAGAATCAGCTCATAGTGAGCACTTGATCCTTGCGCGGATCAAGGGGGAGCGATACCCTTGCGCGGGTGCTCCAACGAGGACTAGGGGGGTGTGCCGACACCTCGATACCTCGGCAAAAAGATCGTCGAGTCATCTCTACTCCTTTACTTACGCATTTACTTTCAAGCAATTCAATTCCGTATTATACTTGTTGTTCATTCAATATTGAATTGCTTTGCTAGAGTAGGAGTGGCTTAGACTTGTCTTTTGTGCGGTAGAATAAAGACAAACACACTTCTAGGCACTAGGGGGTTAATTGAGGCTTGATAGATTTTATTCTTGCAAGAAGTTTTAGAAAAGCCCAATTCACCCCCCCTCTTGGGCATCTTGATCCTTTCACTCGCACCATTGGTCGGCTTCAACGACTTGTGCAGTTGCATAAGGTTCAACGACCTCTTGTTCCTTCTTGGAACTTTCTTCTACTTTCTTCATCAAGAGGTCCATCTTTGCGCAGAGCATGTCCACCTCGTTGAGAGCATGAACAACTCTCTTCTTGGGCTGAAGACGTTCCTCATTCCAACCTTGGTTGGTAACCATCTTCTCTATGAGGTCCTTGGCATCTCTCACATTGTGTTGTAAGAATGCCCCTCCAGCGGCTGCATCTAGGTGACTACGGGCCATACCGGTCAGGCCATGGTAGAAACCTTGGATGATGAGCCACTCCTCTATCCCATGATGAGGACAGGCGCGAATGTACTCTTGTAGACGTTCCCATGCTTCGGGAATCATCTCATCAGCTTGTTGCTGGAAGCTGGAAATCTTTCCACGAAGGGCGCTGGTCTTGCCCATCGGGAAGAACTTCTTGAGAAACCCATTGGCGCACTTCTCCCAAGTGGTGGCTTCACTCTTGTTGGCGTAGAACCATTGCTTCGCCTTTCCCAATAACGAGAATGGGAAAAGACGAAGACGGATGGCGTCTGCAGACATATTCTTCATAGTGAAGGTACCACATACCTCCAAGAAGTGTTGGAGATGGGCGTTGGCATCCTCATGCGGCTTCCCACAGAATGGATTGGCTTGCACCATGTTGATGAGAGCTGGCTTGAGCTCGAAAGTCGCATCCCCATGTTAAGCTGCGGACCCGTGGCGACATTGTCGGCCGACGGCGCAGAGTACTCAGAGATGGTCTTTTGGGCCATGGCTTCTCTTCTAGCTAGTGCAGAAACTTCCTCCTCGAATGGATTCTGGTTCGAGATGAACCTCTAAGGTGGAACTTGACGAAGTCTAGTCCTCCTCAACAACTGCTCAGGATTTTCAACGAAGTTTGACGGCAGCTGGAAACCGCTCATACACCTACTAGTTTCACGATAACGAAAAGAAACTAGACAAGTGAGGGGTTAGCCCCTATACTAATTGATAACTAATAAATAGCAGACTCCGGATTCACTCTCTCTAAACTCATAGGCTGTTGCTTTCCCCGGCAACGACGCCAGAAATGCTTGTTGGTATTTCTTAGCGTCGCTACTAAGAATAGAGTTTAATCTATCTCCGGCAACGGCGCCAGAAATGCTTGTTGACACTTCTTAACGCAACCACTAGAACTAGACTATGGAGCCTAACCCCAGCAACGGCGCTAGAAGTGTCTTGGTGGTAAAACTATTGACTATTGGATAATTCCGCAAGCGCACAGAATATACCGATGTAGCACTTCACCCGGGAGTATTCCAAGGTATCGTTATTTATTTTATCCTAAACGAAAGCATGCTAGGAAAGATGTAGAGAGAGGAAAGATAGATCCTTTAGTCTTACTATAATCTATTATCAATTAGAGAAGCAAAAGGGGATAAGTGGATATAAGGGAGGATAGATAGATAAGATAAATAAGCTAAGCAAAGTGTATATGATATGAAAGATAACTTTAGTAGAGTTAGCTAGGTGGGAGGACAACGAGTGAGTATAAAGTACTCCTATGTTTCTACCTTTACTCCTATGATCTAATCCTAATTAAATAGATGACTTAACTAGATTGATGCCTTGCTACTTGTGTGAGAGGGATAAACGAGAGAGTAAAGCGATAGAAGGTTGTTCACCTAACCCAGTACTCAAGCAGATATTTGGCTTACGGACGCCTTACCTTTTAAAAACTAGCCTGAGTTCACGTGAGGGGATCTAGGTAGCCAGGCAAAATCTGTCAACTTTTGCCCATGCGCCCCTACTGTCCGTGCAAGCCAGCGGTAGTCAAAGATAAGATGAAGTATGGGCACCACGCTCACACTTATCTACACCTTTAGCTATCGATCAAAATAGCTAAAGCCCCTATCCTAAGATAGGACGATGACGCGCACACAAGAAGCTATTTACAGGAAATCAATCTAACTAAGACAACTATAGAACTAAGATAAGCACACAACAAGACTATATAAATATAGACTTGCACTAAGTAAATACTTAAATAAATGCAAAGTAAAGTAAAGAAAGAATAATATATTAAATAAATAAAGTCTTACAAAATAAGAGAGATACAAGGGCTATACCAGACTCCCAGAAGACGACTCCGGAGACCCGAGCTTCGCCCGACTCAACTCTAACTCCCACTCTAGACTAACTACTACTACTCTTGCTTGATCTCACATGAGAGTGGAGATATGTAAACTATCTCGGGGTGTTGTGAATGAGAGGATGGAGGCCTCTATTTATAGTGGAGGTGGAGTAGGGGCTACTCCGGTGCCACGTCAGCGATCCGCGTGATCCTCCTCTCTTCACCCTTGGATCCACCGCCATAACAACCGACCTTGGATGAATGGCTTGGATATTCTTCACGTGTGAAACGTGCACCTTGCCACCGACTTGGATGAGGGTCACCATGGGGTCGGCCGACCCCTGTCTCTGACATGTGGGCCCGGGGTACATCTTCTAGAAGGTGCTGATGTCACCCTGATGAATAGTGCTGCTGGGTCCCACCAAGGGGGTCGGCCGACCCCCCTATGACAGGGCTGGCCCACCACCTTCTCTCCCTTGGTGACCCCACATGTCATGGAGCAAGTCTTGTGAAGTTGGTTGCATTTGGTTTTCGGTGTGGACCCATGAATCCATGTGCTTCTCATCTTGCACCATTGAGCAAAAGCACATGTTTGATCCAATGGTTGATATTGACTTGAACATGCTTCTCTTGGATCATGTCAGGTCACCATGGCCGAGGTGGCCCAAAGGTGGGGTCGGCCGACCCCCTTGGTGGGCCCACCTGGCCTCGTTTTGTTCATTTTGCCGTCTCCTACAAGTTCACAAGCTAAGAGTACAAGTGGAACTTATTAGTGATAAATATGCTCATGATATGTTATTCTTCCTTGAAACTGAGGCCTGTTGACGGTATTTTGATAAGGTAAAACATGTTATAACTTCCGTCAACACACCCCTAGCCTCCTCCTTCGTCCATGGTTCGGTACACAATCGCTACACTCTATTTTTCGATTTTTAAGCTTCTGTTTCGAATTAAATTAAAAAAATATTCTTGTCAATAACATGCAATCTATAAACTCTGATTAAAGGAAAGATTATTTTTGACATGCTCATGGTATAGAGTCACACAACACCTTTTCTGGAAGTCTTGCTTTGATAAAAACTTAAAGAAACCCATATCACTTAGAGTTATTGTGGAATATGATAGAAGAATAATGAGAACTTAATTCTTGAAGTATGAGCCTTGGAGAATTTCATTTGCAAAGTTAAAAGAGATTAGCAGTACTTCTCCTTTATAGTAAATAGATTGCCAACCAAAGTTATTTATAAAATCAATCATCACATTAATTACTTATTTTAATACTGAGTTCTATTAAACTAATAGTCTTTGTTGAGAAATTTGTTATGCTCTAAAGATCGAGATCCTTACAAATAAAGAAAGATTCACTCTTCCGAAGTAGTATTGTATTAGAGGCATGGGACTATGCAAAAGTATGAAAAATGAGGAAAGAAAAATAGACAAGTGTCCGACACACCTCAAGAAAAAAAGAGAGTATTATGATAAAAATATGATAAAAGGAAAAAAAGAAGATAGCCCATGGTCCCTCTAATTACAGTATGCCAGCAAGAGTGACAAAGTTTAAAAAGATTAATGTCTTGATCTAAGAGTATAGTATTTTTCTCCTTTGACTTGGTAAGATGAACTGCTTCACATAAATAAAAGAAGAAAAATACTTTGGTAAGGAATTGAAGTGCTACAAAAGGAGAAGGAAAGCTATGACTTGTTTCAAAAAATTCAAAAACACCAATGTCTTATGCTAAAAGAAGAGGGTGATCTGTTTCAACTATTCTTTTCTCCAACTACTCAAGGTTTTATGGTAAAAACACTGAATCTTACAATGCAGGTATGAATGGAAAGGTCTAGTGTTTGATATCTTATCCTACAGTTATGATCCATCCTTTTATCGAGGACGAGTAAAAGCCTAAGTGTGGGGGAGTTTGTTAACATTAATTAACTCTTATTATCAAAGGTCAATTAAACATGAAAATGGATAAAAACATAAATTCCACCTTAGTATAGGGTTTAAAACTAATGAATTCCACGAGTTTTGATGAATTGTGAATCTACAGGGATTAAACAGGAAAACAACCCTCAATTGCTTCCAATAGAAGGAAACCGACGGGAGATAACGCAACCATCAAGTCAGGAATACTCCAGAAGATTCTAGAGAACACCTGAAGACTCCACGAGGCGGGGCACCTCGAGCCACCTCCAGGTGGGACCGACCGGTCGGTTGGCCCAGGGAGCCGCCGGCCTCCCCCTTGTGGAACCTTCCTCTACCGCCTTTGAGGATCCATCTCAGCCCTACGTGAAGTCGGTTTGATCTAACGACCGCGGTTGATCCCTCAGGGCTATATAAAAAGGCCCCCAGGCCCCAGAGAAGAACAAGGTCCCTCTTTAGAAAAGTCTACGCCTCATTCAGAAACCCTAGAAGAGACTTCAAGAGCCAGCTTTCAAGTAGAAGACTAGATACTCCTCTAGTTTAGGTTTAGAACCTAGTCTTATACTAGAATTAGAAGAGAGAGAGAGAGAGAGAGAGAGAGGAAGAGATTAAGAAGGAGCTCTGGCCTGTCAGATCAACTTCTTCATCTTGTACCTGCGGATTCAAGTTTATCGTCAACTTGCGTCAGCGATTGTTTCGGTAATCAACGTCTATATTTAAGTTTGAGCCATTGTTCTTATTATTCTTAAGGTTTATGACTCTCTTTTGAGTACTTTAATTCTAGTCGCACTAGAGTTAGAGTAGTTGGATAGTGTAAGCGTGGTGCTTAGACTTGATAGCTCATAATTGCCTCCTATAACGCCGGTAGCAGTGGTTGTTCGCAAGGGTGACTCTTATAGCCTTGTTGATTCTTCTATAGTCCACTTACCCGTGTGTAGGCTCGGTAGGATTATACATTTGCATAAAAGACTCATACTCTATTTGTGACCTTTTATGGCAACTTCCTCACTAAGAATAATATAAACATATCACTCTTGAATTGGAATTAGACAACCTTAGTGGTCCCCTCTATACTTGTAGATTCTCCGTCCTTGTTAGCTACTTAGGGGTTAGACTTTAAAGACTTGACACTATCCGTTCCTCTGGGTTTGATATTAAAACTGGGTTACTCCGGTGAAGTGCTACATCGGTAGATTTTATCTTTGCGCTTGCGGATAAAGTAGAGTGTGCGCTAATTTATACCAACAATCACCCTTAGAACAAAAAAGATCAAAAAATATATTTACCCTTAATTATTGAATGATCGATGAGTTAGACATCGTTGTTGTTCGATTTGTTTTTAGGTTCTACTGAAGATCACCTAAAAATAGGGGGGCATATGTTGACACTCAAAAGTGTCATAGATAAATAATAAGATTAGAAGAGGTATTCGGCTCATAATATTTTGAAGTTGAATTTAACTCTTGATACTTCATAGTTGAAAGGTCGGATGTTCTAAGTAAGATGGACCTGATCATTTGAGGTTTTCCGACCAGTTGTGCTATTTCCGACCAGGTGACGCTGGTCGGAGGCCTTACAATAGTGATGAATGCTAATTCAAGTGCCGATTCAAAGATTCTTCTTTTGTAGGGATAATCTATTAATTGGTGTAAGCAATTTGGGCTATTGTCTACAAAGCCCATTAGACTGGTTTAATCGATTTGTGAATCGACAAGATTAGGTTTACTTTGTCTAGTACGGATTGAACTCTTGGATTCTATACTTTGATAGAGTCCGGATATGAAACTTGGAGATCATATCTGGAGATGTTTCCTATTGGGATAAGACCAACCCCCTCTATATATATATGAGAGGATCATGGCCGATTGAGGCATCCAACCCTAATCGATCAAAATCAATCTACTATCCCTTTTACCCCTTTTTTCATTCTACCTTGCTGTTCGGCGTGTCTCCCGGCGAGACTCGACGGCGTCCTAGGTGGCCTTGCTGGTCCTAGGGCAACCTCTACGTGCTTCTCCTCGACGGGTCTTCCCGGGAGGAGTTCTAGAGTTATCAAAACACAGAGATCTAAAACCCTAAATCGGCCAAAACCGGTCTTTAGATGGGTTTTCATCGGTTTAGCCAGGTTCCCTACTATCTCAGGTCGATCTGCATCCTCTCCGGACGCTCTAGCCCTGCTGGTGTGTGATTCGGATCACTTCCGACGTCAACACAAAGCCTACCATTAGAACAGCACACCAATCATAGGAAATAATATAAAGAGTTTTGAAAACCAATCTATGTCTCACTATGAACACACAGATACGAAGATCATACTGATCGGAGTTAAAACAGAAAAGTTATGGCCTAGTCAAGATTAAACAAGATTAAAAGATATTAATTAGTAGATTAGATCTAACTCAAATTTTAACTCTAGAGAACAGTATGAACAGTAACATAATTAGATAGATCTCTTAATGAAACGAATCAAACGCAATTAAAACGAACTAAAACGGATCTGAAACGAAGAAACGACGGAAGATTAAGGATCGGTAACAAACTTGTAATTAGGATTGTCTTCTGTTTCGGCTTCTTCTTCTTCGAAGGCCTGCCTAGCCGGCCAGCGGTGAGATGGTTTCGTGGCTGAGCCACCTGGCTGGCAGGGGAGGGGCGGCCTGCTCGCTCGTGCCTCTACGAGACAGGACGGCGGCGGCCTGCCCTGCCCGAGGCACAGGGCAGTCCAGACAGCAACCGCAGGAGAAAATGGCTATTATAGGACTCCTAACGTGGTGGTTTCTCCGAAATATGACTCCTAATATTTGTTTCGCTCGAATAGGACTCCAAACAATTATCATAAGTTATAATAGGATTTTGATCCTTTTTAATCTCTTTTGGACTCTAAATACATGTATTTGTTTCTGAAGTGATCTTTTTACCCCTCATTATATTTGTAGCTGCTGTATATGTCCGTGCTCGTGGTCTGTCTGTGCTAGCGTCCTGTGACATTGGCTGGCTGTCAGGAAACATTGCCATGCCCGTCCTCGCATGCCTCGGCTTCACCGTCCCCTGGAGCTCCGTCGACCGCATCAGGGTTCACGGCTGAGTTCGGCGGCCGGTTCGGTGGCCAGCCGTGCACCGTGTTCGACGTCGTCAGCGCCGTCATGTGGTTGTGCCGCGCCGACCCGTGCGGTCATGCGCGATGGCGGCGGCGACCCGGAGGCCCTGGCCCCGCTCTTCTTCTCGGCGGATGCGTGCGGCCGTGTGGGCGTGCGCCAAGCGGGATACTATGAAACCTGCGTCACGGAGCAGCTGGTCATGGAGAAGAGCGGCACGGTGGCGGGCGGAGATGTCGTCGGCCTAGCGAAGAAGATCAGTGACAGTGACTACAAGAAGAAGATGCCAGCTGCTGGGCTGATCATCCGCAGCGAGCCATGAGCGACCACCAGATGGTTCTTGTACAGGATCGATACAACATGCTGATCGTGTCCTCGTGGATGAACCTGGGCGTCGAGCCCTCGATGATGTTGACCTGGGCTGTGGGGCGCCGGCGAGGATGGCGCTACCGGTATGCGGATGCCTTCCTTCATGTTATGACCCAGGGGTAAAAGAGTCATGTCATGACTAAATACATCTATTTAGGACTTAAAACATGGTTAATATTATCAAAATGTCATTATAGCTTACAAAAATGTTTGGAGTTCTATTTGGGAGAAACGAATATTTGGAGTCCTATTTGGGAGAAACCACCATGATTGGAGTCCTATAATAACCAATTTCTCCAACTGCTGGGGCCCAAGGGCGCACAGCCGGAGAGAAAAAAACAGAAAACGGTAGCGTCAGCCATGGTACTTTGCCGGAAAGAAAAAAAAAGAGATGGAAAATTGGAAAATTGGTCAAGCAGTAGGACCTCTTGAAGACGATGACAGCAAACGAGAGAAATTTATCACTTTAGGTATTACCAAACCAGAGGCTCCCCTTACCGTGGATTTGGTGTGCTTTGGCCAATGGGTTGGGTTCATATATATATATGAGGAGGAAAACTCTTTACCTCCACATCAACTAGTAATATGGTACTAATTGATGTTGCAACTCCCATCTTTACTAATGGGGAACGTATGCTATGGAAAATAGGTTCCTGTGGAAACTATGGAAACTCGCACATGGATCGCTGGATCTAAATCCGATGGCTATGGCTAATGGTGTTGTGCACCTGTGTTGTACCTGTATTGGCTATATATATTAGGGAGAGATAAATGAGATGGGTTAATTGGTAATCTGCACCATTAGCCATAGCCATCGGATTTAGATCCGGAGATCCACGTGCGAGTTTTCATAGTTTCCACGGGAACCTGGTTTCCATAGCATACGTTCCCTTACTAATGAGCCTAAATAAATATAAAAGCTCATTAGTAAATAAAGACATGAATATTTGGAATTTATTAGGATTATTGCACATGGCCTTTGTGGGAGGGAGGAAAAAATACAGATTTTATTATTTTCGGAATTATTCAATTTCTGGATTAAAATAATTCTAGAAAAGTCTACAATTGATATTTAAGCCAGGAAAAATACTTCGATGGCTCCAAAAATTCGGAGAAAATTTTCAGAGATATTTCAGAACTTGAGGAACCCAAATAAAATATTTTGATCTTATTAAAAGATATTTTGGAGCATCTAAAAATTAGATTATACTCCTAAAAAATAGGTAAAAGTTCAGGAAAAAGCCAAAAAATTTATGGGAAGATTTTAAAGATATATTGATGAATGATGAGCACAAAGGAATGACTTGGAGCAGAAGAAAAGGATTTTAGGAAGACTGCAGCAGAAAAGGTTAAGCTAGGAAACAAAGAATTTGATTTTGATGAAAAGACATTGATAAGCCGGAGAAAGATAAACGACTTACTAAACGGTGTTTTAGAAAACTTTACTTATTCGCAACACGAGGCAAAACAACAAGCAACCATCACATCAAGCATAACCCGTCATATTGGTTTAGCAAAAATTTAGAAATTCACATTTTCTTACAACTATATTTGCGCTAGATCAACTAAACTTAGTAAATTTTATCCAAATATTGAAATCATTAATTTTATTTAGTGTTTTCTACTCACGACCTAAAATCGGAAATTTTGGGATGTGACAAACAAGTTATGATAACTTTAAAATGAATGATAATGAGCTTGTTCGTGACATGTATTCCCAGTGATCGAAGGCAAGGTGAAGGTCAAGTAGAGACGTGCCGTGCCGATGGACCGAGAGTGGCGAAGGGCGGACGTGAGGCTTGGACTGAGGGACCGGTGGCCTGAGGATCAGTTGTGGTGGCTGACAGCCTGGGACTGCGACGAGCGAAGACTTGCGGGTGGACGGGGTGCACGGGCGGTGCATCCCATCTACGGCTCGGTTTGGTGGTTGAGCCACAGATAAACCACCGAGTGGACGGTTTCCAGGTTTGGGCCTCAAAACCTGGGCGCTGATGGTTTCCGAGTTTGGGCCACAAAACTCGGGCTGAGGACGGTTTCCAGGTTTGGGCCTCAAAACCTGGGTGTTGCGGGTTTGCTGAGTTTGGGCCACAAAACTCAGGCTATGGTCGGCTGGTTTCCCGGTTTGGGCCTCAAAACCAGGGGTTGGCTGTGAAGGCTGGTTTCCCGGTTTGGGCCAGCAGAGCGGTGGCGGCACGTGGCGGCAATCCGTGAGGTTGCGTCAAGGCAACGCTACCAGTTGTGCGGGCGTGGCCGTCGGATCACCACCTACCGCGAATTGGTCCAGAATAACCCTAGGGTTTAGCTGGTTCGCTCTGTAATTAGTTAGGGGTTGAGTGGGAATTAGAATTAGGATAAGTAGGGGAAGACACCCACCTCCCCATCTATCTCAGTCATTTGCTATTTTGCCTTCTAGTTTTTCCTGCTCTCCCTCTCCCCTGCTGTAGCTAATTGAGATCTACAGAGGAGAGAACCATACCTTTGTGTTCGTGAGATTTTGAGGAAGTGAGACCGTAATCTCACTATTGTAGCGTGTGGTAGCCACACGGTTGCAAATTCGTGGTTGTGATTCGCGTTTTGTTCGTGTTCTTCGCGGATTGCTTTTCTCCACGTTTTTCTCGTTGATCGATCTCTCTACTCGGTACGTCTTTTGCAAATCTGTTTCAACTGAGTTGTTCTAGATCATGAGGCACTTCTTTCCACCAAAGGAAATCATCTCTAACCTCACGAGCTAGTAGATCGGTCGATTTTTGTTTTGGATCAAGTTTGCTCTTTTTGTCCCGAATTCTTCCAATTCACCGATTTGGAGTTAGGTTCGAGCCATGATCTCTTTGGGATAGCTCACTAACCTCCTAGGAACTCCTCATACCAAGTCTAAGCCTTAGTGCTTTTGATTCGGAGGAGATCGAGTGAATTTCGCGGAAGAACAGTGTTGTTTCGGGACCATCGGACGCTGAGTTCGTGACCATCGGACGCTGTGTTCATACCATCGGAGCGTCCGATGCCACGTGTCGTCTGACAGAGAGTTTTAAGGAGCATTGGACGCTGAACATCGGAGCCTTCGTTGCCATCGGACGCACCGGGGGTCAAGCATCGGACGCTAGGGTTGCAGTGTAGCAGCGTCCGATGCTGGTCCAGTAAGGTTCCAGAAGTGTTCATTTTGCATCGGACGCTTCCGGTGCTCTGACATCGGACGCTGCCAGCGTCCGATGCTGCTGAGTCTGCGCTGTTTCGTCCGCAGTTCATTCGTCTGTTGATGGATTTGATTTCTGGCTTTTGCGTTGGGTTTCTAGTGTTGTGTAGTGTCCCGCTGTGCTTCTTGGAAGCATCCACCCTACCTCTAGGGTCGTGGACACTTGCAAGCTCTAGGGTTTGTCTTTGGGGTTGAGTCTCGGGACAGTGGCGACAAGTTTCTGAAAAGAAATTTGAAGCTCCCATTCACCCCCCTCTGGTCGCTTTCTGGTAGCATCTTCGGTCCTTCAATTGGTATCGGAGCAGGTTAAGGATCTTCCACCTTAGCCGGTTCCAGATCCACAGAAAGCGACATGGATCGCGGCGTGGGCAAACCGCCGTTTTTCGATGGGACGAACTATGCGTATTGGAAGATACGCATGTCGGCCTATCTGCAGAGTATTGGTGCTTCCATTTGGGATATTTGCAACTCTGCCGATTACGTGGTCTTGGCTGCTCGTGTCACTCAGCGTCAGATCGATGAGCACGATGCCAATTGCCGAGCCCATAATGCTCTTTTCTCATGTCTGAGCATGTCCGAGTTTGATCACGTTTCTCACCTCGCTATGGCTTGGGAGATTTGGGCTACCCTCATGCGTTTCCATGAGGGAACCACTCAAGTCAAAAACCCGTCTCTACGAGTCGTTCAAGCGAGAGTATGAGAACTTTCGACATATGCCTGGCGAGAGCATAGAAAGTTTATTCGCTCGCTTTCAGGTGATTGTCAACAGGATGAGGGCTAACAAGGAGCTGTTGCCTTTCGATGATCATGAGAGAGCTTTGAAGCTTTTGCATACTCTTGATCGATCGGTGTGGGATTCCAAGGTTCAGCGATCATCGAATCACCTAACTATGAGACCCTCACGTGCGACGAGCTCTTCAGTAAGCTCAAGTCCAGTGAAATTGACGCCATGGCGAGGGCTTCTTATGAAAATCCTTCTGGCCCGTCAATGGCTTTGGTTTCTGGCTCTTCTGCTAACCCCTCTGGAGGCTTTGCACTCTCTTCTCTTCTTTCTGTCACAGAAGAGCAGCTGGAGTTCATGGGGGATGACGAGTTGGCTTTACTCGCCAACCGGTTCTCGTGGTTCCACAACAACCGCATGAACCGTCGCCGCGAAGGAGGACGCTCGGGATGTTTCGAGTGCGGCGACCCCAACCACTTCATCGCCAATTGCCCGAAGAAGAACAAGCAGACCTTCGGCAAGGCGGATCATGGGCACAAGTACGACTCCGGCAAGCGCAAGGAGAAGTACGTCCCCGCGAAGCACAAGCGAAAGGGCGGCTTCGATAAGGAGTACATCAAGACGAAGTACTTGGAGAAGGCCCAGGCTGAGCAGTGTGCGTTGTTCGCCACGCTCAGCGACGTCGACGACCCGGATGATGACTCCGCTGCCTCAAGCAACGACGAGTCCGAGAAGAAGAAGAGGATCGAGGACAAGCTGAACGGCCTATGCTTCTTCGCCGACGACGAGGGCTTCTGCACCATGGCCCTCGGCAAGGAGGTCGACGACGAGCTGGAGGACACTCCTCGGAACGACGACGACGACACCTCCCAGGTATCTCAGACCCCCGATGAGCTTTCTGCTGAGGTCGAGAAGCTTACTGTCGTGCTTCTTAGTCAGGATAAGTTGCTTAGGCGTGCTGCTAGAGAGCGTAAGGAGTTTAGGCAGAAGTAGGAGGATACGGTGAAGGAACTTGAATCTGTCAAGTCCACCGTAGTTGTTACCGAGGAGGAGGAGTGCGAGATGTGCACCACACACATGACTGACCTTCTCACTTTGAGAAGCAAGTATGCTGTGTTGGTAGGAGAGGTGGATGAGCTGAAGGCTAGATCCTCGCTGTTAGGTGCGTGCAAGTCCTGTGCGGGCTTGCAATCTGAGTTGGCAGAGAAGAATGCCAAGATTGTGTCTCTTGAAGAGGCCAACTCGAGTAGCACATGTGTGGCTAGATGTGTTCTTTGTGAGGGTTTGGAGATGGAGATTGCGAACGTGAAGCATGATAAGATGCAAACCGAGGAGGAAAACACATACCTTCGGACCATCTTGTCATGGGTGTCTAGTGGTGAGTCACAGCTCGGGATGATGATCTCCCAATTCAAGCGAGCTGCTGGAGGTCCAGGTGTAGGTTTTGCTCTGGGTGTTGATGTTTCGTCTTTTGGGAAGATTGGAGAGTCAAGTGGTCTTAACCCATGTGAGAAGCCCAACTCCACCACTACTCCAAAGCTTACCAAGATTCCACCCAAAGATCCTCTCAAGCCTAACACCAAGGATGGGGTCTTTGTTGAACCTCCGAGAGCTCCACCCAAGAAACAATCATGGGCTCCCAAACCAAACCACCTCAAGAACAAGCTGGACACCATGCCACCCATCCAGGAGGAGCTTATGCCACAAAAGGGCAAAGTGATCCAGACCCACTACCGTGAGTACCAACAACCCCCTATGAGAGCGGTGAGGTACCACTGTGAGCATTGTGGGAGAGATGGTCACTTGAGTGAGTTCTGCTTTCGGCGCAAGAGAGAGGCACGCCGTGCAAAGGAGATGAACAACACGGACATGAACCATCCTTTCCATGATGTACATGTGCCGAATGTTCAGAGGCGTGCTGTTAGGCCTAGAGGTCCAGAACCTCAAGTTCCTAGGCCTAGGCAGCAGAGAGGACGTGCCCGGCGGGAGCCTGCAGTTGTAGGCTATGGACCCCGTGGCGGTGGCTTTGTTGAGCGTTTTCCCCCACCGCGTTTTGAGTATCGCGATGGACGCTCATCCCTTAGCGGACCACGTTTTCCTCAGCGTGGTGATCGCTTTCCCCGTAGGCGTGCTAGGAATGGTTTTTTTGCTAACCGTTCTTTTGAGCAGCCGGCCCAACACTGGTATTCTTCCTACTTCACTAACCCCAGTGTTGGACCGTATGCTCACCCTATGTCTTTTTATGGATGTAGGTAAAACGATTGGAGAACGTTTGGTTGGTGGATTCCGGTTGCTCGAGGCACATGACCGGAAACGCCAAGTGGTTCTCCAGTCTTAGTTCGGTCGCCGAAAAGGAGTTTATTACCTTCGGCGACAATAGCAAAGGTAAGGTGTTGTCCCGTGGGTCGGTGCGAGTTAATGAGCACTTTGTGTTGCGCGATGTTGCTCTTGTTTCTAACTTGCACTTTAACCTTCTTTCTGTTTCGCAACTCTTTGATGACGACTATGAGATTCGTTTTAAGCCGAATCTTAGTCGTATTTTGGGTCCTCAGGGCAATCTTGTTTGTGTGATTTCGCCCTTTGGGAAAGTCTTTCGTGCGGATTTCTCGAAGTCATTTGGAGTTTCTCGTTGTCTTTTGGCTGGACCTTCTTCCTCTGATCTTTGGAAGTGGCATAGGAGACTAGGACATTTGAGCTTCGACTTGCTTGCAAGACTTAGTTCACTTGGCCTAATCCGAGGATTGCCGAAGTTATCCATGGAGAAGGATCTTGTTTGCCATTCTTGTAGACATGGAAAGATGGTTGCCGCTCCCCACCATCCAGTGACTCAGGTCATGACCAAGCGCCCTGGAGAGCTTTTGCACATGGACCTTGTTGGTCTAGCTCGGGTGAGCTCGGTTGGGGGGAAGTGGTATGTGCTTGTTGTTGTTGACGACTTCTCGTGATATTCGTGGGTTTTCTTTTTAGTTGAGAAAACTGAGACATTTTCCTTTGCTCGCAATCTGATTTTGCGTCTTCAGAACGAGTTCTCTTTGAACTCGATGTGAGCTATTAGAAGTGATAATGGTTCCGAATTCAAGAATTCGGATTTTGAGAAGTTTTGTAACTCTCTGGGTTTAGAGCATTAGTTTTCTTCTCCCTACACACCACCTCAGAATGGTGTTGTAGAAAGGAAGAATCGGACCCTTGTAGAGATGGCCAGGACGATGCTCGTTGAGCATAGGACTCCTAGGCGATATTGGGTCGAAGCTATGAGCACTGCATGCTACATTTCCAATCGCATTTTTCTCCGAGCTTTCTTGAAAAAGACTTCTTATGAGTTACGTTTTGGAAAACTGCCCAAGGTGAGTTATTTTAGAGTTTTCGGTTGCCATTGTTTTATACTCAAAAAGGGTAACTTGGACAAGTTTGAGTCTCGTTCTTCTGACGGTGTATTTTTGGGTTATGGCACTCACACTCGTGCATATCGTGTACTTAACCTTGATACTAACCGAGTCATAGAGACATCAGATGTCACCTTCGACGAGACCATGGTTTGTCCTTCTTCTCGTTTTGAGCGTGCAGGTGATCATGAGGTTGGCGAGCCTCTTTTCGATGATGAAGAAGAGGGTGCTGAAGGGATGGATGACCCAGCACCTCCTCCACCTGCTGTGCCGCAAAGAGCGGCTTCTACTACGACTCACGGCCCCGATCCCTCTTCTTTGACTTGGGGGCCGTGGGATCCGCCACCTCGAGCAGTACCTTTTGTACCCGAGGAGGCACCAGCTGCTGTTGAAGGGGAGGCCACTTCGGCAAGGGAGGTGCCACAACACATTCAGCACCAGCACCCGCCTCAACAGATGATCGGCGACATCAACGATCGCGTCACTCGGTCAAGGTCACAACAAATCTCTCACTTTGCTCATTCTGCATTTGTTGCTGATTTTGAACCCCGAGATGTTGGACACGCTTTGACGGATCCAGATTGGGTCAATGCCATGCATGAGGAGTTAGAAAATTTTGAAAGAAATCGGGTTTGGGTTCTAGTTTCTCCTCCCTCTGAGTGTCACCCAATTGGGACAAAATGGGTTTTCAAAAACAAACAAGGAGAGGATGGCCATGTTGTGAGAAACAAGGCCAGACTTGTAGCCCAGGGGTATAGTCAGAAGGAGGGAATAGACTATGAGGAGACTTTTGCTCCTGTAGCTCGTTTGGAGGCTATTAGGATACTCTTGGCTTTTGCTGCATCCAAAGGTTTCAAACTTTTTCAAATGGATGTCAAGAGTGCCTTCTTAAACGACTACATAGAAGAGGAAGTATATGTGAGACAACCCCCCAGTTTCAAAAATCCCAAGTTTCCAAACCATGTTTTTAAACTTCACAAAGCTTTATATGGTTTGAAACAAGCCCCTAGAGCCTGGTATGATAGGTTGAAAACCATTTTGCTTGCTAAGGGTTTTAAAATGGGATGTGTGGATAAAACGCTTTTTCTCCTCAAGCAAGGCAATGATACTCTCTTGGTCCAGATTTACGTGGATGATATCATTTTCGGTGGTTCTTCTCACGCTTTGGTTGCCAAGTTTGTAGATACTATGAGCAGGGAATTTGAGATGAGCATGATGGGCGAGTTGACGTTTTTCCTCGGATTACAAATCAAGCAGTCTCGAGAAGGAACGTTTGTGCACCAGGGTAAGTATACTAAGGATATCCTGAAGAAATTCGATATGGGTGAAGCCAAGCCTCTTCCAACACCCATGTCGACCACGACGGCCCTGGATGCGGACAAGGAGGGAGAAGCAGTGGACCAGAAGGAGTACCAGAGTATGATCGGGTCGCTGCTGTACCTGACGGCGACACGCCCGGACATCCAGTTCGCGGTATGTCTTTGCGCGCGATTTCAGTCGTCGTCGCGCACCTCTCACCGTCTGGCGGTCAAGCGCATTATGAGGTACTTATGTTTCACTCCTGAGTTTGGGATTTGGTATTCTGCTTCCTCCACCCTCTCTCTTTGTGGTTATTCCGATGCCGATTTTGCTGGTTGCCGAATTGAGCGCAAGTCCACTTCTGGGACTTGCCAGTTTATTGGTTCTTCTCTTGTATCGTGGTCTTCTCGCAAGTAGTCTAGTGTCGCCCAGTCTACCACGGAGGCTGAGTATGTTGCTGCGGCTAGCTGCTGTTCCCAGTTGCTTTGGATGATGGCCACTTTGCGTGATTTTGGTCTAAGCTTTTCTCGCGTTCATTTGCTTTGCGACAGCACGAGTGCTATTAGCGTGTCTAAGAACCCCGTGCTGCACTCTAAGACCAAACACATTGATGTGCGCTTTCACTTTCTGCGAGACCACTATGAGAAGGGTGATATCGACCTCCGCCATGTCGATACTCATCATCAGTTGGCTGATATTTTCACCAAGCCTTTGGACCAATCAACTTTTGCTAGGTTGAGAGGTGAGCTTGGTGTGTGTTTCCCCTTTTAGATGGGGGAAACATTTTGACTCTTGTACTATAAACTGACTTTGTGTTTTTCAGTTGGTTTCTTCATGAATCTCTGCATTTCAACTTGCATATTTACATTCAGAGTTTCATGTATATAATCTGAAGAATGTAACTATGCTCTGTATAGTATTTGCTCCGATGCTTTATGATGATGTTGTAGCTTATGCTCTTTCTGATCACTGTTACATGTTCTGAGTAGAGCTATTTTATGAATGGTGAATTTGATTACTAATCATAAAACTTGAAAATGTTCACCATTGAGATTTGCAACTAGCATGTGTAGAATGTGTTGAAATCACTTGTGCTTCTCATATATGCTAGGTTGCTATGTCTCTAGTGTTGATTCATTCACTTGCTTGGTATGTTCATATTCTGTTTTAAAATTTGAACCAAGTTAAGTGAATTGGAAAGATCGAGATGGGATTGCTTGTCAGCACATCACAGTTTCGAGATTGTTTCTCATTGCACTTTGAGTTAAACTTGAGCTGTGTAGTGTATGACCGAAACTGTTGCTTTAAGCTTCCGATTGCTTCTGCATAGGCTTCGCACAGTTGAAAAGTTAGGCAATGACAAGTTTTCAACCTCTCGCAATCGCATGCTGAAATTTAAACTTGTGTAATTTAACCGCTGCAACTCCGATAAAATTTGGATACACAAGTCTATGTTTCATTCTATAGCATGATGATTGAACTATGTTAGGGGTAGTTCACCTTGTATACATGTTTTAGCACTTGTTTGACTTCCTGTCTATACATGTTTGGTGCTATTTTGATGGTGAATACCTTTTTGGCTAAAAATTGCTCGTTTTGCTCTCATGTTCATATTTCGTATTTAGTGATCAGTTTGAGCCTTTGCTAGCTTCTTATGGATGTTGTTGAGCCATCGGATTAGAACTGTATAGAGCATCCTTGCACTCTCTTGATTATATTCCTGAAGCTGCTAACTTGCATTTTAACTCATATGCATTTTTGGAGGGAGATATTCTGTCAAGGGGGAGAAACTTGAGTGCTTGTGCACATTTGCTTGATGGTGCATTTTCAACTAAGGGGGAGAAAATTTTGACAAATCATGTGTTCCCTGGGTTGTGTGCACTATATGAGAGGGAGTTTGCTAGTTGTGTTGAGCCTTTGCCTCTTTCTTGAGGGACTGGCAAACATTTTCAACTTTTCAATTGGTTTTTAGCTCTTCAATTGGTATCAAACTCTTTTGGTTTTTGAGTTGGTAACAGTTGGTATTCGAGCTTCCTCGCTAGCGGTGTTGAGCTCGTTCTGCCTCTTCTTGAGGGCTAGCTTTGCTTTGCTTGGTCGCGTCGAGCCGTTGCCCATGTCTTTGGGGACCAAGTTGTCTTGCTCTTTCCACTTGACCTTCTTCGGCTTTGCTATGCTTTTGGGTCATTTGGTCGAGTTCTCTCTCTTTCTTCTTTCTTCATCTATTCTATTATGATTTGTGTTGGTAGTTGACAATGCACTCATCAAGGGGGAGATTGCGGATACATGGGTGTATGCCGAGTCTCTGAGTGATGAGTGATTGTCAACTGGGATAATGAGCATGTTCTTTGGCTTGTGTTGTGCAGGTGTCGAGCACGGATACAGTGATCGAAGGCAAGGTGAAGGTCAAGTAGAGACGTGCCGTGCCGATGGACCGAGAGTGGCGAAGGGCGGACGTGAGGTTTGAACTGAGGGACCGGTGGCCTGAGGATCAGCTGTGGTGGCTGACAGCCTGGGACTGCGACGATCGAAGACTTGCGGGTGGACGGGGTGCACGGGCGGTGCATCCCATCTACGGCTCGGTTTGGTGGTTGAGCCACAAAAAACAACCGAGTGGACGGTTTCCAGGTTTGGGCCTCAAAACCTAGGCGCTAATGGTTTCCGAGTTTGGGCCAGAAAACTCGGGCTGAGGATGGTTTCCAGGTTTGGGCCTCAAAACCTGGGTGCTGCGGGTTTGCTGAGTTTGGGCCACAAAACTCAGGCTATGGTCGGCTGGTTTCCCGGTTTGGGCCTCAAAACCGGGGGTTGGCTGTGAAAGCTGGTTTCCCGGTTTGGGCCACAAAACTGGGGGTGCGACGTCCGGGAAAAGGACAAGCAAAGCGGTGGCGGCACGTGGCGGCAATCGGTGAGGTTGCGTCGACGCAACGCTACCAGTTGTGCGGGCGTGGCCGTCGGATCACCACCTACCGCGAGTTGGTCCAGAATAACCCTAGGGTTTAGCTGGTTCGCTCTGTAATTAGTTAGGGTTAGAGTGGGAATTAGAATTAGGATAAGTAGGGGGAGACACCCACCTCCCCATCTATCTCAGTCATTTGCTATTTTGCCTTCTAGGTTTTCCTGCTCTCCCTCTCCCCTGCTGTAGCTAACTGAGATCCACAGAGGAGAGAACCATACCTTTGTGTTCGTGAGATTTTGAGGAAGTGAGACCGTAATCTCACTATTGTAGCGTGTGGTAGCCACACGGTTGCAAATTCGTGGTTGTGATTCGCGTTTTGTTCGTGTTCTCCACGGATTGCTTTTCTCCACGTTTTTCTCGTTGATCGATCTCTCTACTCGGTATGTCTTTTGCAAATCCGTTTGAACTGAGTTGTTCTAGATCGTGTGGCACTTCTTTCCACCAAAGGAAATCATCTCTATGCTCATGAGCTAGTAGATCGGTTGATTTTCGTTTTGGATCGAGTTTGCTCTTTTTGTCCCGAATTCTTCCAATTCACCGATTTGGAGTTAGGTTCGAGCCATGATCTCTTTGGGATAGCTCACTAACCTCCTAGGAACTCCTCATACCAAGTCTAAGCCTTAGTGCTTTTGATTCGGAGGAGATCGAGTGAATTTTGCGGAAGAACAGTGCTGTTTCAGGACCATCGGACCCTGAGTTCGTGACCATCGGACGCTGTGTTCATACCATCGGAGCATCCGATGCCACGTGTCGTCTGACAGAGAGTTTTAAGGAGCATCAGACGCTGACCATCGGAGCCTCCGTTGCCATCGGACGCGCCAGGGGTCAAGCATCGGACGCTAGGGTTGCACTGTAGCAGCGTCCGATGCTGGTCCAGTAAGGTTCCAGAAGTGTTCATTTTGCATCGGACGCTTCCGGTGCTCTGACATCGGACGCTGCCAGCGTCCGATGCTGCTGAGTCTGCGCTGTTTCGTCCGCAGTTCGTTCGTCTGTTGTCGGATTTGATTTCCGGCTTTTGCGTTGGGTTTCTAGCGTTGTGTAGTGTCCCGCTGTGCTTCTTGGAAGCATCCACACTACCTCTAGGGTCGTGGACACTTGCAAGCTCTAGGGTTTGTCTTTGGGGTTGAGTCTCGGGATAGTGGTGACAAGTTTCTGAAAAGAAATTTGAAGCTCCCATTCACCCCCCCTCTGGTCGCTTTCTGGTAGCATCTTCGGTCCTTCAAGATGCCTACAAAAGTTTGCTTGCTAAAATAGAAATCTTGTGCAAACATCGTGATGAGCTAACTAACAAAGTTGCTAATCTTGAAGCCATCAGAGCAAACCCCACTGAGGCACCTAAAATTTAAAACTCAATTTTTGATATGCCTAAAAAGGATGCCTCTACTTCTTGCATTAATTTACTTGATTTAAACTCACCCATGTGCAAACAACCTTGTGTTGAGGATGTGATTGTAGAAACATGTACACAAGAAGT
Source organism: Coix lacryma-jobi var. lacryma-jobi (assembly GCA_009763385.1). NCBI lineage: Eukaryota > Viridiplantae > Streptophyta > Magnoliopsida > Poales > Poaceae > Coix > Coix lacryma-jobi. Next base: position 121,535,340 of record CM019822.1, read on the forward strand.
TACCATGGAAAATGAGCTACTAAGGAAAGAAGTGGCCCGCCTCACCATGGACTTGACTCAAGCAAAAAGCAAGACAAAGAAAACCCTAACTCATCAAGATAACACTATCAAGGGAGTGAAGAAGCTTGATGAGGAGCAAACCATGGTTTGTTATATTTGCCAGAAGGAAGGCCATAAGTCCTATGAGTGCAAGGTGAAGCATGAGGGAGAGAAAAAGAAGAAAGAAAAGAAAAGGCAAACAAGCAAGCTCTCCAACACCTACACCAACAAGGTGAACAAGAAGGCCTCCACACCTTATCTTTTGAAGAAAAAGAAGAATGACAAGGTGGTGGCCATCAAGGTCAACAAGCAAGCCAACAACGGGGTCAAACACATTTGGGTGCCCAAGGACATCATTTCAACCATGAAGAGCACCAAAAAGGTTTGGATCCCGAAAGGGAAGTGAGAAGTCAAATGGACTACGGGAATTTGGAGACTTGGCAAAAGTTGGGTGCATATCATGGGGTGCATCACATTGGATCATGTCATTTCCATGTGTGTTAGTGGATACTATGGACCCAAGTTCCCCTTCCCATGTTAGGTAACTAGATTTAAATTCTTGAAATATCTTTTAGAATCTAGTTCCTTTCATTGCCTAGGTTTGCATTTGCATATAAATCCTTTGTCATGCATACACTAGGCTTATCATGTGGTAGTTTTGCTCGGTATCACTCTCATCCTTGGAGCAAACCTACATGGTTTAATTTGCTTAGGAGCACAACACATAGCTTCTCTTACTTGTATTTATCTTATATATGCCAAAGTCCAAATAGTAGATACACTACCCCGATTACCATCTTCAATTGGTGTCACATTTCTAGTGATGTCAACTTGCAAAATGGTAGTTTGACCTTGCAAGTCGATGTGCATGTCTCCTACAAGTATTTCAAACTTATATGCACAATTTTAGGGGGAGTTTACTCTACAATTTGAAAACTTTGAGACTAATACTACTTTCAAGTTTATCATGTATGTAGTAGTCTTGTTGTAAGGAAAATGGAGTCCCCGGAGACAAGCATCATGTGTGGCGATAATCCAATTGGTATCTACATGTGGTCTTTCTAACTGATATCATTATGTTGATTTCAATTTCATACTCTTATATGCTTTCTCCATGCATCATATAGATTAAGCTCCATTGTGTATTAATTTTGCCGGTTATGCATATGCTTTGCCATACACCATATGTATGCATACACTTAGGGGAATTTAGTTTATATAATGTGAGAGTCAAGTTTTGTGACCAATTTCACTCCACATAAAAAGGATCACAAAATTTGACCCTCCCTTGTGCCACTAATGTCTTACTTTTTGGTGTTTGATTGCAAAGGGGAGAATTTGAAGGACCAAAAGCAAGCCCAACTCAAAATAAATAACCCAAACCAAAATTCAAAAAAATTGTGGTTATTAATTTGGGAAGTTTCCTATTTTGGGAATGGTCCTAGAAAGGGAGGAAGTGGATTATGGAGTTAGGGGGAGGCTTAAATTCATGATGCCACAATGGGACACTATGGCAAGGGCAAGATAAGTTATAAAAGTATTTTCATTTTGGTATCTTTTAGCATCATTTGATCTTGTCTTTGTATTACATCCTAGCAAGTAGATTACATTTTAAATTATGTATCTATTATTTGCTTGCTTTGGTCGTTTTGTCATCAATCACCAAAAATGGGGAGATTGTAAGGAAAATGGACCTCAGCTCATTTAACTTTGGATTTTGGTGTTTGATGATCAACATAACCAAATTGGACTAATGTGTTTGCAAGTGTTTGTTTTGTAGTCCAATAGGGTTCAAACGTGACTTGGACGAAGGCAATATTGTGATCAAATAGTCAACACCTCAACCAAGACTCTACAATCTATATTCAAGGCTTACAAAGATCAAGCAAAGTCCAAGACACAAGAAATAGAGGTCCGGATGCAAAAGAAAGTTGAGCCGCTCAAGCCAAGACAAGAGCTGATTAAATTGGAACTGTCTCATGATTTTGGATCTGCTCAAACTGGCTTGACACTAGCATAAAGTTGTAGAGCTTTTCATTAGCTTTTCGAGAAGTCCAAGATCATCAAAATCAGAGTTTAGAGCTAAGAGTTATGCCCAAAATACGAAAGCGTGTCTCGCTGAAAAAAGAGCATCGGACGTGTCCGATGCCGGAGCATAGGACGCTCTGATGCCAGCATTCGATGCTCTCTAAAATTGACCTAGAATGAACAGTGTTATAGGAGATTTCGATGCAGCATCTGATGCCCCCGAAAAACAGGTATAACGACTAGTTTTCCAATGGCTACTCAACATATGAGCATAGGACGTTTCCGATGCCTTCCCTGTAGCGTCTGATGCTCTACAGAAAGCTGTTTTGAGCCCCCAATGGCTCTATTTGCTTGGGGGCCTATATATACCACCTCTAATTAGCCAAAAGGGGTGTGGAGGAGTGAGGAAACATACCAAGGGTGTTGCTACACCATATTAGTGCCTCCATATGCATAGTGCTTAGTGATTCACATGGTGATTAGTGTAGGTGCTTTGCGAAGTGCTTAGGATAGTTAGACAATCGCTCATGCGCTTGCTCTAGGTTTAGGCCTAGTGTTTAGTGAGGTTTGCATACCTCTTGCTACTCGGTGCTTGCGCGCACCATTGTTGTACATCGGAGGGGCTTGTTGTCTTGCGAGACCACACCAACCGTGTTTGTGGTGTGGCCGCCACCATGTACCGAAGAAATAAGGTCCGCGACAATTCGGTCAGAAGCTTGATAGTGGAGACGGCGGGGAGCATCCAAGAGAGGCTTTGCCACGAGTGGCTTAACCGGAGACCCACTTACGTGTGGGGAAGGACCGGAGCTATCCACGGAGTTACCCGACCGAGAGCTTGGCCCTTGCGAGGGATTCCTTGCGAGGGCCTCCAATGAGGACTAGGGGGAAGCTTGCGTGCTTCCCGATTCCTCGGTAAAAATTCCAGAGTCGTCGACGAGAGTTTGCATCTCTACCTTGCTCTTTAGCTTCCGTATTTACCTCGCTACCTTAATTATGTGCTTTACCTTTCCTAGCTTAGTTGATAGGATTGGAACCTGATCGCATAACTCTTTTGCGGTAGAGATAGCAACACACCTAGCAAAACCATAGTTGCACAATTAGATAGTTTACTTTCTTGCATAGGTTTTGACTAGGTGGTAATTAAGGTCATAGTTTATAGTTAACCTAATTCACCCCCCCTCTTAGGCGACACGGTCCTTTCACTAGGCTCACAATGAAATTAGGGCAATCAAAATGTGTAAGAGAGTGAGCCCAAGCCGGCCAAACGCCTTATATAGAGCTCCCTCAAAATATAGAGTCGTTGCCTCCCAAACCTCAGTTTCTGTGAGGGCATCGGACGCGACTGTCAGAGGCATCAAACACGTGGCCCAGCGTCTGATGCATGGATACAAGCCACGTGTCCCCTTCATTTAACCATAGTCGTCAGATCCCAATGGCTAGATTCCATTGCGCTCTCTTAATGTGGCATCAGACGCTACCATCGGACATATCGGTCCAGCGTCCGATGCCTTGTCAGACATCACAACAGCTAACTGCGCTGACATCGGACTCTGCTACAGGATCACATCGGACGCGCCAGAGCCAGCGTCCGATGTCTATGTAGAGAGTTTCCAGAGAGCCCCTGCGGACATCAGACACGTCCGATGTGATCACATCAGACGCACATGAGCGTACGATGCTCTCTGGCTGCTCTATCTAAGCCACATCATAGGCATCGGACGCACACACAGTGCAACTTGTGCGTCCGACGCAGCGTTCGATGCTACTCAGAGCAGTGTCCGATGCTACCCAGAGAGCACGAAATCGATCTCCACTTCATCCCTTGTGCAAATGTGTTAACTCCACCAAGTTTTCATCATCACTTGTGTACGTGAGCTAGCATTTGTCAAGCACTTTTCCAAGGGAAGTTAGCACCCACTAGAATCTAAATGCATATGCAAAGTGTAGATCATCTAATGGCACTTTGATAACTGCATTTCACAAACGAGTTCCACTCCTCTTAATAGTACGACTGTCAATCCTAAATGTGATCAAACTCTCTATAGTGTCTTGATCACCAAAAGCAAAATGGTCATATGGTTATACCTTTGCCTTGAGCCCATTTTGTTTTTCTCTTTCTTCTTTTCCAAGCTTTGGAGAACTTGATCACCATCATGTGGATATCACCATGCATCTAGCTCCATCACTTGGTCTTGGACTAACCTATCTCCTACACACTTGAGCATAGGGTTAGTCCAATAGGTTTCATCAATTAACCAAAAGCAAACTAGGGCTTTCAAGTGGAGTAGTGAAAAGAGTTGGTACATGTGATTCTTTTGCTACAGAATACAATCTTGAAGCTGAAGAGTATGTTCCTAACTTCCTATCCCCCAAGGTGAAGTTCATAAGAAGATAATACTGCATGTATCATTCTAAAGCTTTTTTTAACTTACATATTGTACCTTCGTTAGTGAATGTTACAATGTTTAATTGAAACAAATCTTTTGACTGTTATAACAATATACTCCTCAAGATGCAACTTTGACCAATAATTTCTATAATAAATTGTCGACTATTTTTCTTCACAAGATGGTCATGAAACTATAGCAATATAATATTGCAAGTTGATATTTTGATGATAGCTGATTGCTACAATCATTTTTTGCGGGGACAGGGAGCTTGCTATCGAGTTCGGCGGGAACGTGCTCAGGAAAGGGAGACTCAGAGTGAGGGCAAGAGGGGAGCACAACTCTAACAACAACGACGGTGAGTGGGGAGGGCACATTGGCTACCTCACCTGGAAGATGATGGTAAAGGGGGGTCGTGTCACAATTGTTGAAGGTTTTACATGTTTTAATCTATTTTTGATTGTTTTGTCTCAACATTCATCTTTTTGTGCATTTGGTGTGGTTCGTCTTAGGCACATATAAATGATATTTGCTCATAGGATGGTTCGTCTTAGGAGATTGGAATCTATCAGTGAGTTCTCTAATCCTTAGTTGGAGCTGAGGGTGGTTGTTTCAGGTAGGGATAGGAAAGTTTTTGAGTGGTAACTTTATTTGTCATTTAGGATAACACCATTTCATGTAAAATTCATAATTTAAAACCTGGCACTATACAATTAGTTGCTAGAGACACATAACTTTACAGCAACTGCTTCTCCACTATTGTTGTCTGCATTGTTCACAACCTCGCAAAAGGAAACATGAATTATATTACTTATTATAAATCAATGAATTAATTAACTCTAGTTGTTGTTCAATAGTGATAATGAACTGGTATGCACATAGGTTATTTTATCTTATAAATCAAGCACTAATTCTAGTTAATATTCAATAGAGGTTAGCTATTCTAATGACCAGTAGTGCTCAACTTTCGAATCAACCCAAACATGAATCAGTATAAATGAATTAACTCTAGTTAACTTTTAATAGTGATAATAAACTGGTATGCCCATAGGTTATTTTATCTTATAAATCAAGCACTAAGTCTAGTTAATATTCAACAGAGGTTAGCTCTTCTAAAGACATGTAGTGCTCAACTTTGGAATCAACCCAAACATGAACCGGTATCAAGGAATTAACTCTAGTTAACTTTGAATAGTGATAATGAATTGGTATGTGCATAGATTATTTATTCTAAATCAAGCACTAATTCTAGTTAATATTCAACAGAGGTTAGCTCTTCTGATAATCAATAGTGTTCAACTTCCGAATCAACCCAAATATGAATCAAAATCATTTTTTCAGAATAAAAATCATGGATCTGGATTTTACCTGTTTGCAGTAAGTTCCACTTATAATCATGGATGTGGATTGATCTGTCTGCAGTATGTTCCAATTATAATCATCAGATCTGGGTTTACCTGTTTGCAGTAAGTTTCACTTATAATTCCTGAGTCTGTATCCACATTGAAAATAATTAACCTTTAGTTGAGAAACTAGAAATAGTATATATGCACATGTTAGACAAAGATAGAAAACCAATATAGAAACAATAAGACAAGAGTTAAATTGTCAAAAACTTTAACGATGGATTACCAATGGAAACACACACTACTATCGAAAAATTTACCAAGGCAGGTTAAATATATTAACCGAGGCGGTTTTTCCAACCGCCTCGAATCAAAGGTCATGGTTAATGTGGCCTTTACCGAAGCGGTTTGCTACCCGCCTCCGTTAATAAAATAAAAAAACAAAAAAAGAGAAACCTGCAGCCCAACCGGGCCTGGATCTGGCCCGCCACCAGCGGAGCAGGCCCCGCTCCGCCACCGCCACCCGCAGGACGTCCTCTGCACGACTGCACCGCTGCCATTGCTCCTTGCCACATCCACGCCCGCAGCAACCCGCTGTTGACCCAGATCCACCGGATCCGCCCATCGTCGACCCAGATCTATCGGATCCGCCCGCTGTCGACCCAGATCCGCCCGTTGTCGATCGAAATCCGCCCGGTGGAGAGCGTCGCTACCGTACCCGTGCAGTCATGACCCATGCAGGAGGAAAGCCCGTTAACGTCTCGTTGGTCACACAGTTGTGTGTGAATTGAGTGTTGTTAGACTTGGGGCCTGTAAAAACATCTTCTGAAGATCACACGTTGTGTGATGTGAAGAGTTGGGTCCGATGTGTGACGGGGGAGATTGTTAGGCTTAGTCCCACATCGTTAATTGATGCTAGGGGAGCACAACATATAGGATGGGGCAGTCCTCACCTATCAGGCTAGTCTTTTGGGTTGAGTTAGGCCCAATGCCTGTATATGTTGTGGGCTCCGTTGGACCTGGGCTCGTGGGGCGCCGACTCGTGAGGATGTTGAATCGGGCCAGATTCCGTTGCGCACTCTAACAAGTGGTATCAGAGCCCGTGGTCGAAAAACCTGGAAAATCTCATTGGTCACATGTGACGGGGGAGCCCGTTAACATCTCGTTGGTCACACAGTTGTGTGTGAATTGAGCGTTGTTAGACTCGGGGCCTGTAAAAACATCTTCCAGAGATCACACGTTGTGTGATATGAAGAGTTGGGGCCGATGTGTGACGGGGGAGATTGTTAGGTTTAGTCCCACATCGTTAATTGATGGTGGGCGAGCACAACATATAGGATGGGGCAGTCCTCACCTATCAGGCTAGTCGTTTAGGTTGAGTTAGGCCCAATGCCTGTATATGTTGTGGGCTCTGTTGGACCTGGGCTAGTGGGGTGCCGACTCGTGAGGATGTTGAGTCGGGCCAGATTCTGCTGCGCACTCTAACAAGTGGTATCGGAGCCCATGGTCGAAAAAACCTGTAAAATCTTAGGGGTCACATGTGAGGGGGGAGCCTGTTTACATCTCGACGGTCACACGGTTGTGTGTGATATGATGTGTTTGACTCGGGGCTGTAAAAACATCTTCCGTTAGATCGCACGAGTTGTGTGATGTGAAGAGTTGGGTCCGATGTGTGACGGGGGAGATTGTTAGGTTTAGTGCCACATCGGTAATCAATGGTGGGGGAGCACAACATATAAGGCGTGACAGTCCTCATTTATCAGGCTAGTCTTTTGGGTGGAGTTAGGCCCAAAGCATGATATGTTGTGGGCTCCGTTGGACCTGGGCCCGTGGGGCGTCGGCTCGTGGATATATTGAGTCGAGCCAGATTCCGCTGCGCACTCCAACAGCCGCGGCGCACGCATAGCCGCGAGCTGCCTCGCCTCGCCCACGCAGCAGGAAGATGGGGAAGGAGGGCCATCGCCAGTGGAGGACTCGGGGTGTGGGAAGCGCCACCGCCGCGCTCGCACAGCCACGAGCCGCCTCCCCTCGCCACGTGCAGAGGAAGAGATGGGGGAGGACAGCCGCCGCCGGTGGACGAGTCAGGGAAGCCGCCGCCGCCGGTAAGAAGGGGTGCACAGGTGGGAAGAGGAGGGAGAGAGAGAAGTGAATCCAAAACCTAAGTCCACGCTTTTATACTCAGCCCGGCTATCGGGCCACATCTGGGCCTGACGGGCCTCGACAATGTTAAGCGTGGCGGGTGTTATAAGAGAGCCCACATCGGAAAATTAGGGTATTTTTGGAGGCGGACACTTTTATAATAACCGCCTCCGTTAATGGATTTTGCGAGGCGGATTCTTCTAACCGCCTCGGTTAATAAAAAGTGACCGTCTCGGTTAATATCAAACATTAACCGTGGCGGTTGGCAGCCTTGTCCACCACGGTTAAGAAAACTCAAGTGTCATGTAAAAGATTTTGTGTAGTAATGACACTCATAAATGTAAGGATCCTAAGTATTAAAACCTTGTTGACTTGTATGTGTTAATAAAAATGCAGCACATCATTTCAGTTTCAGGAAGAGATGCTAATTTCTCTTCCCATAATTTTCAGATTTTACCGAGAAGCCAATAAGTCATTTAGAAATATTGATGCTCATAGAATAGTTTATCTTATGAGATTGGAATCTGTTGTGAGTTCTCTAATCCTTAGTTCAAGGATGGTTGTTTCAGGTAGGAAACTCCCACCTAATTTTTGCTATTGGTGGGGTCGGGGTCAATATTATTGTTTTTCTTATATATTGTTTGAGCTATGTAATGTCAATTTATCTCATAGGCTTACATTGTTCCATAATTTTCCGTGCATCACTTAGTGATGCTCAAAAATATTCCCATGCCCCTATCGCCCATGAACTAATACATAATTTAACATTTATATGAACTAAAATAGAACCATACATTTGGCTTCAAAAATAGAATTGTTAGTTGAACCATTTTTAAAGTCACGTACCAATGAGATCTACATTGGTGACACTCAAATATTCATTTACACAGTTTTATTAAAAAATCCAAAATTAACATTTATATGAACTAATATAGAACCATATATTTGGCAGAATTGTTAGTTGAACATTTTTAAAACTCATGTACCAATGAGATCTACATTGGTGACACTCAAACATTCATTTACACAGTTTATAAAAAAATCCATAATGTATTTATTTATTATTATATATATATATATAGGGTGAGTTTTCTATACTCCCGGGAGTAGTTACTCCCATCCTCAAAACACCATGTTGCGTATGTGTTCATACTTGTTTATCACTTTGAGTATGTTTGTATACTCATGTTAAGATATTCATGTCTTAATACACTAAAAAATTTCAAAGGAACCCATACTTTTTAATATATTACGAAAATGCCACTCACTGTTGTATATAAATAAAGTATATTCGCATACTCTATGTATGCATGTATACTTGACGTATATACTTCCATAGATAGTCTAGTATGATCATATACTTCATGTAAATATACTTCGTTCGGTCATATATACCATAAATCTAGAGATATAAAACATGAGAGTGAGTAACTACTCCTAGGAGTAGAAAATAATTTCCATTATATATATATATATATATATATATATATATATATATATATATAATAAAAGAACATTTCACCTGGATCACCAATCACGTCATCTATCACAGAAGCGCGAATTCACCAGGCCCAGGATGCGGCCCACGACGCAAGGCAGTTCTCAGCAGTAGTCAGCACATACGTTTCCTTTTGGCTTTTCATATTCTGATCTGTATCTGTCGATGGGAGCTGTGTTCGAAAGACACCGCCACCCTAACGCCGCCGTCCGATGCGGACCAGTGGACGCGGTGAGGGATGACAGTGACGCCCTGGATCCTAGTCCTGGTGGCCGGTGTCCGCAGTCTGGTACTCTCGCCTCTGGCCTCTGTCCTGTTGCCTTCTGATCAATCAAAGTTTGCAATTTGCATGACTGTGCAATCACGGAAGCTCGCGGATTCTCTATTTCTCTTATAGGTAGATGTATAATCTTCTTTCTTTTATAGAAAATTACTATCTACTTTCATATCTATTGCTAACATCATAAATAACAAATGTTTAATTATTTAACATTGTGTTTTTTGTGTAGCTAAGAGAAACTCGATATTGCATCTCTTTTTCAAAAAAGGTGGTGGCGGCCATTGCTATTCGTTGATAGACCTCTTTTAACTCTTGTGCTTATACTTTAGAATATGCTTTACTTTAGCAACAACTTGGCATCAACTTGGTAGCCAAGTTAGCTTTTGCAACAGCTTCTTGGTACCTAAGTTTGCTGCCCTATATTTGTATCCCTGCAGTTTTTCATTGCCCACAAGGCCAATCGATCAGATTTGCCCCAAATTACCTGTGATAATTTCTAGCAAATGGTATCTAGAGCCTAGTTCCTTTCCTGGTTCTTCCCTTCCCCATCTCAATCCACAGCCATGTCCCTCCACTCCTACTCCTCTTCCTCTAGCCACTCTACCACCTCCAGCGGGCGGCGCAGGCAAACGGCCATCGACATCGACGGCGACGAGGACCTCGTTGCGCTGGAGGTGGAGGCTGCGCGGGTCACAGCGCGCCTGCAGATCGCGCGCGTGCTGCAGCGGACAGGCGCGAGGAGGAGGCAGGGCAGCGAGCGGAGGCGGCCGCTCGAGCAGATAGGTTGCGGCTGCCGAGAGCTCGCAGCCGAGGGGGCTGCTGACGGCCAGGGAGGCCGATAGAGGGCCGCCCAGGAGCGGGGAGGCGGGAGCGGCCGCTCGGCGAGTGGCGACTCCGAGCGCGCGGCGGCGTGCAGCTGGGAGCGGAGCGGGAGCGGATGGAGGCGGGAGAACCGGACGCACGCGCGGAGGCGGGCGCGCACGCGCGCGGTAGCAGCAGCGGACGCCACGACCAGGACCTGCGCGGGGCAGCTGCTGCGGGCGGCGGGGGAGGGCAGAGCCGCGGCCTGGGAGGCTGCGGATGGATGCCACGCGGCCCTGCGCGCTGGAGCCCGGCGCGACCTGGGAGCGCGTGGCTTCACCGTGCGCGCGGCTTCGAGATGGCTGGGCGCGAGGAGGCCTGGGAGGCGCGTGCTGCCCGCGACGCCAAACTGGTGGTTTGGACGCGAGGAGCAGCAAGACCGCGACGCACGTGGCTTGGCCGCGACCTCGACGCAGCAGCCGCTCGGATCTGCGCATCCAGCAGCCGCTCGAGGAGCAGCGCAGGCGTGAGCAGGCTGAGCAGCTGGAGGCGCAGCGAGGGATGCGGGCGCGTGATGCTCGAGCGCAGCTCGCACACGGCCTGTACGGACGCGAGCTGAACGCCTCGACGACCGCGAGCTCGGGGAGACGGGACGCTGGTGCACGCAAACCCTCACAGGCGACGCGCCTCCCCTTCTCCAGAGCGGCGTCGTGGTCGCCGTGCCGGCCAGGGACTCCTCCACTCGTCCAGACCATCGTCAAGGACGCCGGCGTTGGCAGCGGCTGGCCTATGCTCACCAAGACCAAACTTCAACGAGTGGTCGATGGTGATGAAGGTCAAGCTGCAGGCGCCCACATGTGGGACGCGGTACGGTACGGCGACGTCGACTTCACCGAGGATCGGCGGGCGATGGAGGCGCTTCTCGCCGCTGTACCGGTGGAGATGCAGACCACCCTTGCGGACAAGGAGACCGCCAAGGACCTTGGGACGCCATCACCGCGGCGCGCATCGCAGCGACCACGCGCGGCGATCCACGCTGCAGCGGCTGCGGAAGGAGTGGGGGGACATGACCTTCAAGCCCGGCGAGGACGTCGAGGACTTCGCCATCCGCCTCACCACTCTGCAGCAGCAGTCCTGCGGTACGGCGACACCAAGTTCGATGAGGAGGCTGTTGAGAAGCTTCTCCCGTCGTCCCCGACAAGTACAAGGTGGTTGCTGTGTCGATCGAGATCCTGCTGGAGTTCACCTCGCTCACGATCGAGGAGGTGACGGCCGCCTGAAGGCCATCGACGAGCGCTGGAAGGCTCCATCGCAGCCGACCAACGCCGGTGGCAAGCTTCTCTACACCGAGGAGCAGTGGCTCGCTCGGCAGAAGGAGCGAAGGAAGGGCGAGGCTGCACCGTCGTCGAGCACTCGCAAGCGCCGGCCGCGCAAGCGGGACAAGGCTCCCCAGGCGCATGGTGGCGCTCCTGACGGCGCCGACGGCGAGCGCAAGCCGAACCGGGACGACATCTGCAAGAACTGCGGCAAGACCGGCCATTGGGCCAGGGACTGCCGGCAGGCGAGGCGCGGCGGTCAGGCTCATGTCGCGCAGGCACAGGAGGGTGATGAGCCGGCTCTGTTCTACATCCACGGGGACATTGAGCTGTGCTCCTCTCCTGCGCGACCGCCGCCGCGCTTCTCCACCTCGACGAGCCCGCGCCACGCCTTCCTCGGCTCCGCCAGCGACGACAAGATCGACGGCTGGTACCTCGACTCCGGCGCCACCATCACATGACCGGGCAGCGGGAGTTCTTCTCTGACTTGGACTCTGGCGTGCGTGCGAGGCTCCGTCAAGTTCGGGGACGCCTCCGCCGTAGAGATCAAGGGAGTCGGCTCGGTCGTCTTCACCGCCAAGACCGGCGAGCACCGGCTACTCACTGGCGTGTACTACATCCCCGCGTTGAGGAACTCCATCATCAGCTTGGGACAGCTGGATGAGAAGGGCTCGCGCGTGGAGATCGAGCACGGGGTGCTACGCATCTGGACAGCAGTCGGAGGCTCCTCGCCAAGGTGAACAGAGGAGGAATCGCCTCTACGTCCTTCACGTGCAGGTGGGGCAGCCCCTCTGTCTTGCTGCCCGCCGCGACAACGACGTGTGGCGGTGGCACGAGCACTTCGGGCACCTCAATTTTGAGGCCCTCAAGCAGCTGGGCAGCAAGGAGATGGTGCGGGGGATGCCGCACGTCGACCACATGGAGCAGTTCTGCGACACCTGCGTTGTCACCAAGCAGCGTCGGCTGCCCTTCCCTCGCCAGGCGAGCTTCCGGGCCATGGAGAGGCTGGAGCTTGTACATGGCGACCTCTGCGGCCCCGTGACCCCTGCTACACCCGGAGGACGGCGCTACTTCCTCCTCCTCATCGACGACGTGTCCCGCTTCATGTGGGCTGTCCTGCTCGACACCAAGGGGGCAGCTGCGGACGCCATCAAGCGCCATCAAGCTGCTGCCGAGAAGGAGTGTGGCCGCAAGCTTCGGGTGCTGCGCACAGACAACGGCGGCGAGTTCACGACGGCTGAGATCACGGCGTACTGCGCCGACGAGGGGATCCAGCGCCACTTCTCCGCCCCGTACACCCCGCAGCAGAACGGCGTCGTCGAGCGGCGCAACCAGACAGTGGTGGCCACTGCCCGCGCCCTCCTCAAGCAGAGAGGGCTGCCGACGATCTACTGGGGAGAGGCGGTGATGACGGCTGTCCACCTCCTCAACCGCTCGCCCACCAAGGCGCTTGACGGCAAGACGCCGCACGAGGCCTGGCACGGGCGCAAGCCGACGGTCAGCCACCTTCACGTCTTCGGGTGCCTCGCGTTCGCCAAGGAGCTCGGCCACGTCGGCAAGCTCGACGACCGGAGTGCACCTGGGGTCTTCATCGGCTACGCGGAGGGCGTCAAGGCCTATCGCATCCTCGACCCTGCGACACGGCGCATCCGCATCTCGCGTGATGTCGTGTTCGACGAGGGACGAGGCTGGGCGTGGGACAAGGCGGTGGACGACGGCTCGACTTCGACCCTCCGAGACTTCGTCGTCGAGTACGTTCACTTCGAGGGGGCCGGGGGAGCTAGCAGCTCGTCTTCACCGAGTTTGCTCGCCTCGACTCCTCGCTCGCCTCCAGCTCCGGCGAGTCCTCCACCACCTTCGGCACCGGCCACACCCCACGCTTCGCCACCTTCGGCACCGACTACGATCCGCTCTGCACCAGCACCGGCTCCTGGCTCTCCAGCACCGGTTCCTGGGTCTCCAGCACCAGCTCCTGCATCTCCTGCACCGGCCACTCCACGCTCTCCTACACCGGCGGCCACACCACCGGGATCGGCCACAGCAGCTCCGGTCCACGACGAGCAGCGCTCGGTGGAGTTCGCCACTCTGCTGATCGACGATGAGGACCGCGTCGACGCCTACCACGACGACGAGCCTCTGCGCTACCGCACCATGGACAACCTCCTCGGCGAGTTGCCCGTCCTTAGATTGGCGCAACACGACTTCGAGGGGGAGCTGCACTTGACGCACGACGACGACGAGCCCCGCTCCTTCGCTGAGGCGGAGGGAGACGCGGCATGGCGTGCTGCGATGAAGCAGGAGATGGACGCCGTCGAGCGGAACCACACGTGGGAGCTGGCAGATCTTCCTGCTGGCCACCGCGCCATCACCCTGAAGTGGGTGTTCAAGCTCAAGAAGGATGAGGCTGGTGCTGTGATCAAGCACAAGGCACGACTCGTGGCGCGCGGGTTCGTTCAGCACGAGGGAGTCGACTTCGACGATGCCTTTGCACCCGTTGCACGCATGGAGTCCGTTCGCCTGCTACTCGCTCTGGCAGCCCAGGAGGGCTGGCATGTCCATCACATGGACGTCAAGTCTGCCTTTCTCAACGGCGACTTGAAGGAGGAGGTCTACGTCCGTCAGCCGCCGGGTTTCGTAATCCCCGGCAAGGAGAACAAGGTTCTTCGCCTGCGCAAGGCCCTCTACGGCTTGCGACAGGCGCCTCGAGCTTGGAACGCCAAGCTGGACTCCACCCTCAAGCAAATGGGGTTCCAGCAGAGCGCTCATGAGGCTACTGTCTACCGGCGGGGCAAGGGTGGCAACGCCCTGCTGGTGGGCGTCTACGTCGACGACTTGGTGATCACCGACACCAAGGAGGACGAGATTGAGGCATTCAAGGCGGAGATGAAGACCGTCTTTCAGATGAGCGACCTGGGTCTCCTCTCTTTCTACGTGGGGATTGAGGTCCACCAGGACAGCTCTGGCATCTCCCTTCGCTAGACCGCCTACGCCAAGCGCATCGTCGAGCTGGGCGGGCTCACCGACTGCAACCCAGCCCACACTCCTATGGAGGAGATGCTGAAGCTGAGCCGCGACAGCATGGCGGAGGAGGTTGACGCCACGCAGTACCGGCGCATTGTGGGCAGCCTTCGCTACCTCGTCCACACGCGGCCGGACTTGGCGTTCGCCGTGGGCTACGTCAGTCGGTTCATGCAGCGACCGACGACGGAGCATCAGCAAGCCGTCAAGAGGATTCTTCGCTACGTTGCAGGTACCTCCGACTACGGCCTGCACTACCCGAGGTGTCCCGGTGCGGTGCACTTCATCGGGTACAGCGACAGTGACCACGCCG
Source organism: Coix lacryma-jobi var. lacryma-jobi (assembly GCA_009763385.1). Taxonomy (NCBI): domain Eukaryota; kingdom Viridiplantae; phylum Streptophyta; class Magnoliopsida; order Poales; family Poaceae; genus Coix; species Coix lacryma-jobi. Next base: position 121,550,505 of record CM019822.1, read on the forward strand.
GCGACATTGACACAAGCAAGAGCACCACCGGGACGCTATTCTTCCTTGGCAAATGTCTGATTAGATGACAGTCGGTCAAGCAGCAGGTGGTGGGTCTGTCCAGCTGCGAGGCATAGTACATCGCAGCCACTACCGCTTCGACTCAGGCCATCTGGCTCGCTCGGCTGCTCGGCGATCTCATTGGCAGAGATGCAGCACCCGTGGAGCTGATGGTGGATAGCAAGTCCGCCTTGGCTTTGGCAAAAACCCGTCTTCCACGAGCGCAGTAAGCACATCAGGGTGAGGTATCACTTCATCAGAGACTGCCTGGATGAGGGGAGCATCAAGGCTGGCTACATCAACACGCAAGACCAGCTTGCTGATTTCCTGACCAAGTCCCTTGGGCGAGTCAAGTTCCAGGAGCTCCGCGCCAAGATTGGGATGGTTCAGGTTGTCCAGAAGCACACACATAAGACTTAGGGGGAGATTGATAGACCTCTTTAACTCTTGTGCTTATCCATTAGGAATATGCTTAGTATCTACTTTAGAATATGCTTTACTTTAGCAACAACCAGCCAAGTTAGCTTTTGCAACAGCTTCTTGACAGCCAAGTTTGCTGCCCTATATATATGTATCCCTGCAGTTTTTCATTGACCACAAGGCCAATAGATCAGATTTGCCCTAAATTACCTGTGATAATTTCCAACACTTGTAGCCATTACCTTAATCCAGTTGAATCTTGGGTGGAATAGCAGATCCATGAAAATAGTAAAAAAAAATTGCATTGTAAATCTTCGGTACTCTTTTATGCCTATATTTCAATTATTGATATGACTTTCAATTATTGATATTTCAACTTAATCCATTAATTTAAACCTTATCCTGTTACTTAGTGCATATATACCGAATCACGTCCTTAATTTTATAATTATTACCGAATTGCTAAAATGGACTTACCAATTTTATATAAAAAATTTTAGACAAGCGTTGGTTTGTTTTGGAAAGAACAGATTGAGCAATGTTTTGCCACCAATCTTCGCTACCGACCAGTCGGTGCGCTGACCACCCCTCTCCCCTCACTGTTTTTCTTCTTCCTGGGCTCGAATCGGTGGAGCGGTCGGCCCACCCTCTCCTCTCCCTCACCTTCACCATCTCCAACGGGTGTAGAAGGAGGTCGGCCGGGGGAGGCAGACAGGCCAGACGGCGGGGAAGGTCGTCGGGCGGTTTAGGGGCACTGGTGGCGGCAGCAGCGGTGGCCGGGCCAGGGCAGGGCGGGGGCTTCACGGCGGTAGCGGCGGCGGCAGGTGTGACGTCGGGGAGGGAAGGAAGGAGGCCGCCACGACCGCGTTAGGATTCGCCGGAGCTGCGTCGCCGCGCAGCTCCGGCGAACCCTAGCGCGTCTGCGGCGGTGGGCGGCGTGCGGGGGGCAGGGGTGGGGCAGGGCCGACGAAGCGTGCGGGGAGAGGAAAGAAGAAGAACAGGAGGGGGGGTCGGCACGTAGGAGCCCCCGTATTTTGCCGAGCGTGGTGTTTGTGGTGATTTTCTTTCCTTGCTGGCCGTTCGCAGGATGGGTGGTGATTTTTTTTTTCTTGCTGGACGTTTGCACGGGAGCCTGTGCTACGGCAATTGCGTTTTTTTCATTCGCAAGTGTGACGGATCGACGTATTTTACCGCACGAAAGCGGTGTTTATTTTTGATTCTTTTTAGATTTGTATATAAGATTTCGGAGTCGGATACCGTGTAGCCGTCGTCGTCGTGTTTCGCTCTCCATCCACGGAGCTGAGAGCCTGACTTATATGTAAAGACAAAGCTCCCGCCAATCTTCTCCTCCGTCTCCGTGTCCGCGTCGTGAAGGGCAACGGGCAACCCGCTGTCCGCCTCGGTCCCGCTCTCCGTCCACCCCATAAGCCGAGGCGGCCGAGCGGGTAGCGTCCCGCCGCGCGCTCTCTTGTTTTGTCCCCTCTCTGCTTTGATTTGGAATTCTGGTTGATGCTGGTCTCGGCGAAGTGATCGAGGAGGTGAGAATCCCGGCTGATGTTCTTGTATTTACTGTTTCTGCTATCGGGAAGGCAGGAGGAAGCAGGATGCCGTACTGTGTGGTGACCGCGGCGGCCGTCGCCGACGGCGAACAAGAGGAGGTGCGTATCTTCTACCAGCGGTACGGCCACGGCGCCACCAAAGTCGTCCTCATCATCGGTAGTACTCCTGCATTCTTCTCCTCTCTTTTGTTGTTTCTTTTGGTTTTCTCACCCTTCCTTGTTCTAAAAAAAACATGGAGCAACTTCATTTTCACACTGACACCGAGGACCAAACGGATCGCAGGATTCGCGGGGACGTACGAGTCGTGGGCCCCGCAGGTGAAGGGCCTGACGGGCGCCGTGGAGCCCGTCGACGAGGAGGCTCCGGCCGCCGACGGCGACGACTCCGGCGCCGTGGAGGGCGTCGAGGTCTGCTGCTTCGACAACCGCGGCATGGGGCGCAGCTCCGTCCCGGCGCAAAAGTCGCAGTACACGTGCGTGCCCGCATCAACGTTTCCCTAGCACTTTTGCTCTTCTCCACTCGTTTTTTCCCCTTCACCGTGGTGGCTTGGCGACAGCGACGGACATTGTTCTTGCATATGCTGTGTCGTTCTGGTTCTGACGATGTCGCTTGCTCTTGCTCAATTCTTGGCTTCGCAGGACCGTGATCATGGCCAAGGACGTGCTAGCGCTCATGGATCACCTGGGATGGCGAAGAGCGCATGTCTTCGGCCACTCCATGGGTAAGACAACTCCTTTCCTCCTCATCCGAGTCTGCTGAGTGGTCATCTCGGTCTTCCTGATGTGATGACTGACGACTCTGACTTACTTTATCACACTGTAAATGAACTTGACACAAACTGTATCTGGCCGGATTCTGGAACAGGTTCCATGATAGCTTCGAAATTGGCCGCAATGGCGCCGGACCGGGTCGCGTCGCTGGCGTTGCTCAACACCACAGGAGGAGGCTACCAGTGCATCCCAAAGGTAGGTGTGGTCGCCCACTCGCCCAGCAATACAGACACTGCTAATCATGTCACCTTTTAGCACTTCTCTTTAACACGTTCAGAAAAAGCTCCATTTGTTTGTGAGTTGAGTCACAGTCACTTGGAGGATATTTCTGTGTGTGTGTGTTTTTTGTTGTGTTGTGTGTCAACCGTTCCTTTTGGCAACTGATTCTCCGGCTTACGGGTGGCCTATTATTGGTCCACATAAATTGACCAAAACATGATAAACTCAAAGGTGAATTCAAAATCTGCTAGCTGACATCGATATAGAGGAAGAGTCAACACTTGCTAGAATCAACGGTTGGTAATGACTTTGTCACACGGAATGGAAACATGGGTGAAGCTTCTAGTTTCTAGCTTCAAATTCAGTGGTACAATGTGGACCTCTCTGATGGACAGGAAACAAAACTTAATTATAGTTTCTTTTCAGAAAATGGGAACCTTTCGATTTTCTTCTTCAAAGGAAAAACTTACCTTTTGATTTCGAGATGCTGATATTTGCTGAAAGGATAGGACGATCTTTTTGGGCCATGATCGCGACCTCCTTATCTACGTTAAATTTGAGAAAGCTACGGTGATTTAAGTTTTGGACCATTTTGTGCCAAATGGACGATGCTCCTTGGATATAGTCTCGCAGACATATGACATATATCTACGTTGAACAACAATTTGTTGGGGTTCCTTCCTGGTTACAACTCAGAACACTACATATTTTCAACACAACTTTGGGCCTTTTCGGCATTTGTGCAAATCATGGTTTCCTTTTTAAGAATATAGTTATTTAAAGTTTGGATGTTTCATGTTTTATAAATTAATTATTTAAAATTAATCCACTCATGTTACTGACAAAAGTTTCCATTTACCTCTTCAATGCATTGGTTAGCCACTGTTTAACTATTTTCTTTGCTGCTGTCATTGCACTTGAGCTGACCCGGTTTTTTAGGAGTAAGCTCGTCCTAATGCCAATGACATTTTCAATTCCAGATTGATTTGCACACGATATCTCTTGCATGTCGTTTTCTAAGAGCAAGAACGCCGGAGCAAAGAGCCATTCTCGATCTTGAAGTCCACTATACGAGGGTTGGTGACCACTTTTTTCTCTCTCGAAAGTACCGAGTTGCTTATGCCCATGGAAAATTTGTCAAAGGATAAACTGATTCAGAAATCATATCATACTGCAGGAATACCTCGAGGAAGTTATTGGAACAAATACCAGAAGACAAATGCTTTATCAGGTACTAACTAACAAGTTATTATGAACCATTGAAGAACAGTGAAGGAAGTGAACTCTTTGTTAACATGATAAATTTCTTTGGAAAACAAGAACATGCGGGATTATTGACCTGTCCTATAAAACCAGATTTGGTTACAACAAATAGGACAAGACAAGAACGCCTATAGTGTTCAGTTACCTCCCTATTAGAACGTTATTTGTCATGTACTCTGTATCTGATTAAGTATGTGACTATCAGACTTATGTATAATATATATTTTCTTTTCAGGAATATGTTAAAGGTCTGTCATCCGGTGGCATGCAATCCAGATATGGATTTGAGGGGCAAATCAATGCTTGCTGGACACATAAGCTCTGTTCGACAGAATTAGACAGGATTCGCCACGCAGGTTTTCTTGTTCTAATTATTCATGGCAGGTAACTGAAAACTCGCATAACCCATTATTGTCCATCGATCCACACAATACTGATCAGCGGTACGTTGACATTTCATCAGGGATGATATCGTTGCTCAGTTGTATCATGCAAGGAGGCTTGCAGAAAAGCTCCAGCCTGCTGCTAAGTTGGTTGAGCTCCACGGAGGCCACCTTGTGAGCCATGAGAGACCAGCTGAGGTAAACAAAATATTGCATTTATGTAGTGATGGAGCTATTGTGTCATATAACTGATAAATTTCTTTGCAGGTTAATATGTCCCTCATGGAGATGATAAAGGCATCAAAATCAAATACAGACCTAGAGGAGTGGTCAAACCTTCCAAACAAGTCTGATGGCCTTCTTCTATCTGGATCAGCAAGTTGTCTTACCAAAAGAGACGATGACAGAGTGAATTATCTCGTCTTTACATACAATCTACTTGGGAAGCTCCAACTTATTTTTCTCTTCATCTTTGGAGTGTTGTATGTTATTCTTGAACACGTGAGGAGAGTTGTAAGAATTTTGAAGCCTGTCAGGGTGTCTGCTTCCACCTTATAGGTAAGCACTGTTTGACACATTCCTTATTTAGTCACTTTATAAGTTGCTATATGGTATTGGTAGACTTGGATTTGACAAGAAATTTATCTTGCAGATTAATTAGCAAGTCAACTATGTTGCAGTCAAAGTTCTCATTGCTTCGGGAAACTGTGAATTTAAAGAGATACAGTCCCTAGCTAGTACATCCGGCAAAAATGTTGTTGCAGAAGCTGGGCAAGTGAGCATTACAGGCGGTCCTCCATCAATTGTTTTGATGATGTGTTATGATCGGCAAAGTATACCAGCGCAGAGCCCGTGGCTGATAGTATGGCCAAGTCACGAGCTGCTCTGCAGCCCACGTCGATATTATGAGAGTCGAGTTAGGGAGTTTTGTTAGAGTTAGATTGGTCTTGCATGTATAAGTGAGACTCTTATTATGAAATTGATTAGCCTGGGATTGGAGTTATCTCCCCCATAGGCCCCCCGGCAAACCCATCTGTTATTGCGCTCTGTTTCCATCGCCTCCCCTTCTCCTTCCAAGTCGGTGAACACGGCCGACCCACCACGTCGGCGAGAGGTTCCGAGACCTTGCCCTCCAACCAGCCACTCATACGCTCTCAGGTCCCTAGGCTCTACCAATCTGGTATCGGAGACTATGGCTTCCTCGGGAGTTCCCGCCGTCTCTGTGCCCCTGCCCGCCTCCGCTCCGCCGACGTCCACCCCCTCCGCGCCGATTGCGTCGACCGGGGCACCGTCCACGTCTACCACGCCTCCCACCATCCACGAGTCTCTGGCCGCTTTTGGCGGCTGCGCAACACCAACTCACCGAGCTCTGCCAGGGGATGCACAACCAGATGGGGGAACTGTCTCTGCGCCACGCCGCCGTGGAGGGCCGCCCGGGTTCTTCAACGTCGTCGGCGCTCCAGTACTCCGAGCCGCTGCGGCTACCCTACGGCCTGCCTGGCTACAGTGGCATCCCCGGGCTGCCAGCCTCAGGCCCCATCGTTTCAAAGATCCTTCCGACGCCGTCTTCTTCGCCACGAGCAACGACGGTCCCGGCCGTGTCCCAACTGCCGGCCACGGGGCTCCCCATCCAGTCCATCCAGTTCCCGCATTCGCCATCACCGATCCCGTCGCTGTCCTCGATCATGGCATGATCATGTCCGAGGCCACGGTGATTCATTCGTTGCCCTAGCGCGATCTTGAGCCACCCCCTCAGGAGGGCGTCGGCGTTCCCAGGTACCACAAGCTCTAGTTCCCCACTTATGACGGCAAGGAAGATCCAGTGGGATAGCTGAATCGCTGTGAGGCGTTCTTCGTCGGCCAGAACACCCGTGAGCAAGACAAAGTGTGGCTGGCATCCTTTCATATGACGGGTTCAGCACAACAGTGGTACTATGTCATGGTGCGCGACACGAGCAGACCACAGTGGGAAGAATTCAGGCTGCTCTGCCATCAGCGTTTCGGACCGGCGCTCTCGACCAATCTCCTCGCTGCGTTGGCTCGTCTGCCGTTCAAGTCTACCGTTGATGCTTATATGGAAGATTTCCAGGGCCGCTTGGCGCATGCCGGACGCCTGGCACCCTTGCAGCAGGCTCAACTGTTTACGGGTGGATTACATGAGCGCATTCGCGTCGATGTCGAGCTACACGAGCTTCAGGATTTACACCACGCCATGCGCCTGGCTCGGGCATATGAACGGCGGAACGCGCCAGCGGTACTCCCCCTGCCTGCTCCGACTAGGCGTCCCCCGCGCCGTCTCCTTCCGGCAGCAACATCGTCTGTGGCCACAACTGGGTCGTCTTCGGCCGCTGACAGCCCTGCTGCCCCCTGTCAGTTCAAGCTGCTTACCCCCGCAGAGATGGCGGAACGCTATCGCCAGGGCCTTTGCTATAATTGTGATGAACAGTATGTCCAAGGCCACAAATGCGCACGACTATTTTTTCTAGAGGCTGCAGATTACATCGTGGAGGAATCGTCTGATGAGGATGATGTCGCGCTTACCGAGCCCACTGAGCAGGTTGCAACCGATCAACACTTGGGTGTGATTTCCCTCGGCGCAATCGCGGGCATTCGCATGCCGGTTTATGTCTCTATCGGTAATGAACAGTTTATATCCCCTCTTGATTCTGGATCGACTCACAATTTTGTTAGTGGTGAAGCTGCCCGCTGTGTCGGCCTCCAGTTCCTCCCTTGCCCGGGTGCAGGTGTGATTGTCGCCAATGGTGACCGCGTGGCGTGTCACTGTCTCGCGCGGGATGTCGACATTCGGATTGCTGATGAGTCCTTTGTTGTGGACTGCTATACTATACCTTTGGACAAGTGGGATATGGTGCTCGGGGTCAAGTTCTTGCGCACCCTTGGCCCCATACTATGGGATTCTGATGATCTGTGCATGGCATTCACCCGCAGCGACAAGCGAGTGTTTTGGCGCTGTATTGGCTCGACTCGTGGGGACGTGCAATCAACACGGCGCCTCAACATCATCCACAATGAACCGGAGCTCTTGGAAAGGTTTGTAAGAAAAATGGACCTCATCCCATTTGACTTTGGATTTGGGTGTTTGATGATCACAACCATATTGGACTAATGTTTTTGCAAGAGTTTGTTTTGTCGTTCAATAGGGTGCAATGACTTTGGACGAAGGCAAATGTGTTGATAAATCCCGTATCAGACATTGAAGCTCAGTAGAAGACTCTCAAAGATCAAGCAAATTCCAAGGCACAAGACTGGAACCAAGACAGCGCAAGAAATCATGAAGAAACAAAGAGAAAGGGACATCAGACGCTGCATCGGACGCTGGCTTTGCAAGCGTCTGTGACGTAACGACCCTAATCCCATGGCCCACTGATCACTATCAACCACTGACAGTCGATCCGTACAGCCAAGAGATTAAGACCGGGTTCGCCACTGGGCTACATCAGTGCCCTATGTCCGCAGGATCAGCTCACAATTCAGTTACAATCTCTTGAACATTTTGACAAATAACATCGGAGTAATAGCGGAAGACTTAAATAACCATAGTTTTACAAACCAGTGTTCAACATAAACTTAAAGTGAAATTATTACAGACCATAGTTCAAATAGAGTTGGCAGGTAGCAGATGACAACAACTAAAAGATAAAGATACATCACCCAGCCCGAGGGTGAATAATCACTCATCGGCCTCATCGGCCTCTTCCTGAACAACAGTCACACAGCAGGGTCCAAGGCATACTGAGGGATCTGCCATACCTGCAACATGGGTAAAAGAACCCTGAGTACAAAGGTACTCAACAAGACTTACCCGACTAAAGAAAAGGGAGAAGACTCAGGAATGCAGGCTTAGGGTAGTCAAGGTAAGGCTTAAGCAAGTTCAAGTATTTTGCAGAAAAGCATTTTTGGTAAACCTCATTTTTATTTTGAAAGGTTCGGTATTCCTTGTTCCATCATAATCATTCATGATTCATTTTACTTTCAAAACAGACCTAGTTGAGAACCACTCCCTGTTGACAGTCAGTGACTAAGTCTCCATAACCGAGGAGCAGCGTTAATCCGGATAAATAATACTCAGCTGAGGATCCCTATCCACACTGCATATGTAGCACCCAAGCTTGCATATGCCAACTCGTCTACCACGATTCCTCCAAGATTGGGCCCGGTCCTACGCCACCCGGAAGTACAGTACACCACTCCAATCCGGGCCTCTAACCCACGTGGGTACATGCTACTTCCGCCATCTCTCCACTCCCAGTGCGCGGTTGTCGGTCCAATCAAGGATTCCTCGGAGCCGAAGCTTTCCGTAGTATGTGAATAGTTGCAAGTCTTAGTCAATCAGGCCCCCATACAGGTGGTCCCTAAATTTTCCAGCCAGCGACAAGCACCTCGGGACTCTAACCCAAGAGTACAGGTCCTGTCAGTTTTTCAACCCTGTCCCGGTCGGTGTCAACTGTTGAGTCCCGGACTACAACATGACGGCACCGTACGCAAGGACAACCTCTCCTTCCCATTGACTAGGTACGGATCAGATACTTAGCCAATGGTGGGAGTAAACCAGAAATTCCCATAAATATTCTTAAAGTGATCACACTTTTGAACTTGGCATTTTTATTGCAAATCTATCATATAGCATTGCTAAGCATTTTTCAAATAGTTTTTGAAAAGCAGGTATCGGGTGTATCATTGGTCAAGGTAGATAATGCATCAGATAGGATTTCACTCAACTCCTATCAACCTAATGCAATAATTTAACTCAAAACATTTAAAGAAAGCATTTATAAAAGCAAGGTAGGGTTAAATGCACCGGGGCTTGCCTGGATGGCAAAAGAGCAGAGTCGGGGTAGGTATAGCGTCGGAGCTCGGGGTTGCCTCGGGGACAGATCCTTCGGCGGCTACCTCGACTTCAGGGCCTTCTTCGTCAACTATACGGATGCAATGATGAATGCTCATGAGAATGATGACATGGACTTCAGGTGCAAGACAATACCACAGATTCAAGATTACTCTAAGGCAAGGCATAATCGAAATCTAGGTTGAGCATAAAAGTTAGCATTTCTTCCTTAAGCAAAATTGATTAAACTAGACTTTATCATAACTATCCTAACCAATCAAACATAGCATCACAAACATCATAGACCAAAGGGTAGGGGTCTATGAACATCAAGCAATCCCAAAAGTCACATCACAGGTCAATCAACGCTAACCCTAATCACCCTTTTCTATTTTTCTTAATTATTTAAAAAGGTCATTTTATGAAGGTGCTCCAAAAATTACCAAATTAATCACACAAGTTCATTAGGGTACAAGTATATGGCAAAACAAATTTCATATAATTTTGGAGGTCATTAAGGTGCTCAATTAAATCTAGACATTTAATTACCAAAAGGCACTATTCCTTAATTAAAATAAAGCTCAAAAATCAACTTGTTCCAAATGACTTCAAAATTTCACCAGAGACTTGTCATGGCATAACTAGCTCACAAAAACTTATCTCATAATTTTTGGAGTTATAAATTATTTTCTAAAAATCCAAAACCATCCATTTATTAATTAAATGGGAGATTTTTCATTTTCAAATTTCTGCAGAAGGTCAAGTTTTATATTTTTATAAAATTCTTCAGGTACAAAGAGTCTATCCTCAAAATTTCAGAATTTTTGAAGCAACTCAGAAAATCACACAAAAATATGAAATTTCAGCACTATTCAAATAAACTGGAAATTGGAAAACGGTACTGTTCTTCGTCTTCCTCCCTCCGCCGCGGTCACCCGACGGCGGCGAGATGCTGTTCCGGCCACGGCAGGGGCTCGCGGCCGAAACCAGGGCATGGAGAGGTTCAGGAGCTCACCGGCAGTCGATGACGCGCGGTGGCGAGGCGAGGGGATGGTCGGAGCTAGGAGGTCGACGGAGCGGGGGTCGTCGGCGGGCAGAAAAGCGTCGCGACGGCGTTCCGGCGATCCTGAGCACCACACGGGGTCACCAAGGCATGGTTAGAATCGCAATGATTCGAGGAAGAAGAAACAGAGGTCGGGGAGGGATGATCATGGCCGGGGAGAGAGAATTTCTCCCCGGACCGAGCTCAACGGTGCTTCGCCGGCGTTGGGGAAGTCGGAGTTACGCCGGGCGATTGGGGATGGTAGTGACCAAATTGAGGGGCGGTGAAGCGCTGCGTGAGACCACGGCGGAGCTTTAGGGCTAGCTGGGAGGGAAGCGGAGGCACTGGCTTGCTCTGGCGACGGTGGCGGAGATGAGTTCTACTCCGGCGACCTCGTCGGGCCTTTTATAGCCGCGGCAAGAGGCTGGCGGAGCGTATTCTGGCGCGGATAAGATCTCACGGAGCGTGCGCAATCGATTGCGGTTGGGCAGAAGGGTTGACGCGCGCTCAGGGCCCGGGTGTGCGCTCGCCGGCGACGGCCACGCGGCGGCGCTGTCGGGGAGCAGTGGGGGACGGGTGTGGGGGTCGGTTCTTGCGCGTGCGGGTGCGGCGCGATGTCGCGGCTGCAGGCGACAGGTCGGGGATGGGCGTGCGGCTGCCAGGCACGCGGCGCGTGCAGCGCCGGCGAGCGCCATGGCCGGGCCCCCCCCCCCCTACCGGAGAAGAAGAACAGTAGCTAGGGTAGGGTTTGACTTTCTGTTTTGCAAATTACTTCCAAAATTTGAACTGTGCGACAAAAACTCAAAACACAAAGTTGTTCAGAAAAATGAGATCTACAACTTTGTCAATATGAACATTTTCAAATTCCAAATAGTTTTTGAACAATTTGAAAACAGTAAAGGGGACACCTTTTCAAACTTGATTCAAATCAAATTTACTCTGGATTTCAAACTGAACCTTGAAAATCTGTAAACATGAAAGTTGTTCCTTTTATCAAAACCTACAACTTTGCTATTATACATTTTTCCTGAAACTCATTAGTTTTTGAACTCATTTTGAAAACTGAAAAGGGGACAAAACTGGAGTTTGATTGAATTTGAAATAACTCAAAACTTTGTACTGCAACTTGAAAATTTGTAAATACCAAAGTTGTTTCTCTTTGACAGATCTACAACTTTGCTTTTTGGACCAATCCCAAATTTTGAATAATTTTGAATCACAACAAGAGGGATAAAATCCAGGATTTGGAAATCAGGGTTTTGCAAAGAGTTTTGAAATCAAATTCTGATTTTTGAACTTTGGCCAACACAACAACACTTCAAGACACCAAAGGAATAAGAATTACACAAAGCTAATCACAGAGATGAAATTACCATTTTGCCCTAGTAGAGAGAAGTGGGCTAAATAGGGTTTTTGCAATAGAGATAAATCACATAAAATGATACACTTAGCAAAATGCATACACATGAAATCATGATCAAGATGCTTAATGATGATATGTCAAGTTAATTACATGCTAAACACCAGAGGTGTTACAGCCTCCCCCCCTTAAAGAAATCTCGCCCCGAGATTCCACGTCTTACAAAAGGACAAAGAAGGGATAAAGGCAAAACTTTACATTGACAGAGATTCGAGAAAGTCGGGGTGGTTCTTTGCTAAGAAGTCTTCAGATTCCCAGTGGCTTCTTCTTCAGAGTGCTGGTTCCACTGGATTTTGTACCATCTTGTGGTGGTTCTTCGGGTAACGCGATCCTTGTGGTCCAACACGCGAACTGGGTATTCTGAGTAGGACAGATCAGGCTCTAGCTCGACACCTTCAACTTCCACGACATGTTCTGGTACTCTGAGACACTTCTTGAGTTGGGAGACATGGAAAACATTGTGGACAGCGGAGAGATGATCAGGCAACTTCAGCTTGTAAGCTACCTTGCCACAACATTCCAAAATCTCAAACGGACCAATGTAGCGAGGTGCTAACTTTCCTTTGACTCCAAAACGAGTGACTCCTTTGGTTGGTGAGACCTTGAGATATACATAATCTCCAACTTGAAACTTCAAAGGTCGACGTCTCTTGTCTGCGTAGCTCTTCTGTCGAGATTGGGCAATCTTCATATTCTCCTGTATCTGCTTGACTTTCTCTTCCATATCCTTAACCAGGTCAACTCCAAAGAATTCTCTTTCTCCGGGCTCAGACCAACTGAGGGGTGTACGACAACGACGACCGTACAGTGCTTCAAAGGGTGCCATTTTGATGCTCTCTTGGTAACTGTTATTATAAGAGAACTCTGCCAAAGGCAAACAGTCATCCCAAGTATCTGCGAAGGTAAGAACACAGGCTCTCAACATGTCCTCCAGCACTTGGTTGACTCGCTCAGTTTGTCCATCAGTTTGAGGATGATAAGCTGTACTATGCAAGAGCTTGGTTCCAAGTGAGGTATGGAACGCTTTCCAAAACTTAGCGACAAACTGGGTACCACGGTCAGAGACAATGCTCTTGGGTATGCCATGAAGCTTCACTATGTTGTTCTTGTACAAAGTGGCATACATGGGGACGGTGTAACTGGTCTTGACTGGCAGAAAGTGAGCTTGCTTAGTGAGTCGGTCCACGATTACCCAAATGGAATCAAAACCTTTCTGGGTTCTGGGTAGTCCATTGACAAAATCCATACTAATGTCGTCCCATTTCCAAGCGGGTACTGACAAAGGTTGCAATTCTCCTCCAGGCTTCATGTGTACTGCCTTGACTCTTTGGCAGGTATCACACTGAGCGACATACCGAGCAATCTCAATCTTCATTTTAGTCCACCAGAATCTCTGCTTTAAGTCTTGGTACATCTTGTTGCTACCGGGGTGAATAGAGAATCTGGTCAAGTGTGCTTCATCAAGGATTAACTGTCTCAATTCAGGCACCTTGGGAACTACTAGACGGTTCTTGAACCAAACAACTCCTACATCATCGATCCTGAAACAATCAGTCTTTCCAGTCTGGACCTTTTCGATGATGTGCTTGATTCCAGGGTTATCCTTCTGAGCAGCAATGACTTGATCCTTGATGGATGTTTCTATGCTGACATTATTCAGGCTTCCTTGCGGGATCATTTCGATACCCATCCTTTCAAGTTCATGGCACAAGGAAAGATCATAGGGCTTTGTCGTCAGACAGTTGCAGTGTGACTTGCGACTGAGGGCATCGGCAACTACATTTGCCTTACCAGGATGGTAATGTACCTTGAGATCATAATCTTTAATCAGCTCAAGCCATCTTCTCTGCCTCATATTCAATTCTTCTTGAGTGAATATATACTTTAGGCTCTTGTGATCCGTATACATATTGCAGGTACTGCCTAACAGATAGTGACGCCAAATCTTCAAGGCATGCACGACTGCTGCTAGCTCAAGATCATGGGTGGGGTAGTTTTCCTCATGTCGCTTAAGCTGTCGTGAGGCATAAGCGATTACTCGTCCTTCTTGCATCAAAACACAGCCCAAACCAGTACCAGATGCATCACAGTATACATCGAAGGGTTTCTCGATATCTGGTTGAGCTAGGACTGGTGATGTAGTTAGCAGTTTCTTCAAGGCTTGAAAGGCTTGCTCACAGGCTGGTGACCAAACGAAATCCACGGAATTCTTCAACAACTCTGTGATAGGCTTGGCGACTCTGGAGAAATCTGGGATGAAACGACGATAGTATCCAGCCATTCCCATGAAGCTGCGAACTTCGCGGACAGTGGTAGGTGGCTTCCAATCCAAGATATCTGCCACTTTTTCAGGGTCAACTGACACACCTTCAGCGGACAGGACATGACCAAGGAATTGAATTCGATCTAGCCAGAATTCACATTTACTGAACTTGGCATACAGCTGGTGATCTCTGAGACGAGAGAGAACGATTCGAAGATGCTTGGCGTGATCTTCAGGAGTTCTTGAATAGACAAGGATGTCGTCAATGAACACGACTACAAATTTATCGAGCTCTGGCATGAACACAGAGTTCATGAGATACATGAAATGAGCGGGGGCATTGGTCAAGCCAAAGGACATGACCAAATACTCATAGAGCCGTATCTGGTGGTGAAAGCTGTTTTAGGAATGTCTTCTGGACGGATTTTTATTTGGTGATAGCCAGATCTGAGATCAATCTTGGAGAACACTCTGGCTCCAGATAACTGGTCAAAAGAAGGTCAATGCGGGGCAAGGGATATTTATTTTTGATGGTGACCTCGTTGAGCGGGCGATAGTCAACGCACAGACGAAGACTTTTGTCCTTCTTTTTCACAAAAATAGCAGGACAGCCCCAAGGAGATGAACTTGGGCGAATGAGACCCTTGTCCAATAGCTCTTGCAATTGGATCTTCAGCTCTGCCAACTCTCTGGGAGGCATTCGATAAGCTCTGCGGGATATAGGAGCAGTCCCGGGCTTTAGCTCTATGGCAAACTCAACATCACGGTCAGGAGGCAGACCGGGTAGATCTTCTGGAAAGACATCAGGGAACTCACAGACCACGGGAATATCCCTGACTTCCGGAACACAGGCGGTATCTTTCAACTGGGTGGTTGCTGGTTTTTGAGGCATAGGAAGTTGGAGAAGGGAGTTTGAAGTGCTGTTAGGGAATATCCACTCTCACCAACTCTATTCAAGATGTCTATCATGGCTTATACTGACACATCCAATTCATGCCTAAGATGACATCTATCTCTTGATCGCGCAGTACTATATGGTGGTGGTAGGAAAGACATGTTCCCCAACATTACTGGTATACTGCGGACCACTTCCTTAGTATTTATCCGCCCTCCAGGCGAAAGTATGCAGAAACTTTCTTTTAACTCCCCCATGGGTAACTCATGCTTGATGACAAAAGTGCGACTGATGAAGGAATGCGATGCACCAGAATCGAACAAGACGACTGCAGGATGATTGGCAACAGGGAACCTACCGAGCATGACGGGCTCTCCTTCTGGGATGTTACTGACGGTGGTGAAGTAGACTTGCCCGTGCTTCTTGACAAACTTGCCCTTCTGGACGTGCTGCTGCGGTGCACGGTGCTGCTGCTTGATCCTCCAGGGCCTTTCTGTGCATGCTGGGCATTCTTCTTGGGTTTTCGGACAATCACGAGACCAGTGACCAACTTGGCCACAGTTGTAGCATGGATGGTTGTAAGCTGTTGTGGGTGGTGATACGAACACCTGGGGCGTTCGCTGAGTAGCACTTTGCTGGTTGGCATTATGGGTGGTGGCCGCGGTACGAACGACCACTTGCTGATGGGGATATGGGGCACGGTTTTGGTGGTGTGACTGGTGGGTGATAGATGATTCTTGGGCGCTTATGGTTGCTGTGGAGAAGCTGCTAGACCCAGCCTCTTCTTCTTCTTCTCCTCCTGATACTGGCGGTTACTTTCCTCGAAAGCGACAGCACGGTCAACGACATCATGATAAGATCCGTTGAGGTTGTGGATAGACCTCTGCGAATCTTAGGGTGCAGACCCCTAAGGAAACAATCTCTCTTCTTCTCATCCGTGTTGACATAGTCGGAGGCATACTGGCTCAGGTGGTTGAACTGACCCACATACTGCATCACTGTGGATTCCTTCTGCTGCAGGGCTAGGAACTGATCAAGCTTCATCTTCATCAGACCTGATGGGATGTGGTGTGCACGAAAAGCGGTGCGGAACTCTTCCCAGTCAGCTGGTGTCCTTCAGGCTGGGCAGCCAAGAGGTTGGCATACCAAGCACTTGCTGGACCACGGAGCTGCTGAGAAGCGAACCGAGGCTTCTGGATTTCAGTGCATCGGATGAGACCAAACTTCTGCTCCATGGTGCGGAGCCAATCATCAGCTTCGAGGGGTTCATCGGCTCTGGTGAAAACCGGTGGACGGGTTTCAGTGAACTCCACATAGGTGGTTTCTTGGTTGTGACGACCACGGTGACCAACATTCTGCTGTCCTTGGTTCTGAGCCATTAGGTTGGCAGCGGCGGCCAAGGCTGCAATGGCATCTGCCAGGGTAGCAGGAACTGGTGGAGGGTTTGGAAGGTTGGCACCTCCGGAACTTCCGGCTCCAGAGCGGGTGTTCACAGGCATCTGTTAAGAATTTGGGAACTTAGCATCCAAAGATTGCTTTTGAACGAAACTGACTGATAAGATTCATTGATGTAAGGGTAGATAACTGATACAGAAGCGATAGATAGCTACTAACTGACAAAGGAAAGGTACAAGACATGATACAGACTCGACTAGACAGAAGACCAACTAACGTCCCAAACCTAGACTAAGGCTTTAGGTGAGCAGATGGTACAGACACAAGGAATCTAGTCGTCATCGATGATGATCATCTCTTCATCGTCATCTTCATCTTCGATGATGAGCTCAGGCTCTTCCTCCTCATCTTCATCTTCAACGTGAACATCTCCAGCAGGTTCCATTTCTACATTCTGGACTGGCTCATGTTCTTCTTCAGGTTCCTCCACGACTCCATCTTCTGGATCCTCAGCAACAGGTGGAATCATGGGGTGGAGCTGGTCGTACAGTTGATGTACCTCCTCATGAAGCATCGTTGTACTGCTCAATCTGGGCAGTGTACTGCTGCAGTCCATGGAGCTGGGCTCTGGCGACGTCCTCGCGGTTCCAAGCCTCGTTGCGCTGCTCGATAGCGCGAACCGTGTTCCGATTGGCCTGCTCCAGGGAAGCTCGTGCCTCATAAAACTCCATGCGGGAAAGATAGAAGTCATGCTCCATGTTCTCCATCTCAGCCTTCAAATTCTTGATTTCCTCCTTCAGGTTCTTGCGGGTGCGGCGGGGAAAACGACGACCATTGGAGGATTCTCCAGTCTCTTCTCCGGTGCGTGGCGCCAGCTGGTGACGCGGCACACCGTTCGGTCCAGTCGACTTGCGAGCAGTCCGCTTGAGGATGACCATATCTGACAAGAGATTATAGGTGAGAAAGGCTAGCAAGAAAAAGGTAAAGGCATACTAACCCAACCGACTTAGAGAGGAAGTTAACTTAAGTGATATAATGACATGATGCATGATTCGTTCCTACGGAACAAGGCAATGCAACTACTAAGGTAAGGTACATAGGGCTTAAACAAGTTGTCTTGCTACTAGTTGCCAAAGACAAGATGAGATGAGAGAAGCAATTTGGACTCAAAATAGTCAAGTTTAGTTTTTGAACTTAAAAACCTTTTGAAATTTTCGCAAAAGATTGCAACGTCGTAGTGAGATGCTCCGATACCACTCTGTGACGTAACGACCCTAAACCCATGGCCCACTGATCACTATCAACCACTGACAGTCGATCCGTACAGCCAAGAGATTAAGACCGGGTTCGCCACTGGGCTACATCAGTGCCCGATGTCCGCAGGATCAGCTCACAATTCAGTTACAATCTCTTGAACATTTGACAAATAACATCGGAGTAAATAGCGGAAGACTTAAATAACAATAGTTTTACAAACCAGTGTTCAACATAAACTTAAAGTGAAATTATTACAGACCATAGTTCAAATAGAGTTGGCAGGGTAGCAGATGACAACAACTAAAAGATAAAGATACATCACCCAGCCCGAGGGTGAATAATCACTCATCGGCCTCATCGGCCTCTTCCTGAACAACAGTCACACAGCAGGGTCCAAGGCATACTGAGGATCTGCCATACCTGCAACATGGGTAAAAGAACCCTGAGTACAAAGGTACTCAACAAGACTTACCCGACTAAAGAAAAGGGAGAAGACTCAGGAATGCAGGCTTAGGGTAGTCAAGGTAAGGCTTAAGCAAGTTCAAGTATTTTGCAGAAAAGCATGTTTGGTAAACCTCATTTTATTTTGAAAGGTTCGGTATTCCTTGTTCCATCATAATCATTCATGATTCATTTTATATTTCAAAACAGACCTAGTTGAGAACCACTCCCTGTTGACAGTCAGTGACTAAGTCTCCATAACCGAGGAGCAGCGTTAATCCGGATAAATAATACTCAGCTGAGGATCCCTATCCACACTGCATATGTAGCACCCAAGCTTGCATATGCCAACTCGTCTACCACGATTCCTCCAAGATTGGGGCCGGTCCTACGCCACCCGGAAGTACAGTACACCACTCCAATCCGGGCCTCTAACCCACGTGGGTACATGCTACTTCCGCCATCTCTCCACTCCCAGTGCGCGGTTGTCGGTCCAATCAAGGATTCCTCGGAGCCGAAGCTTTCCGTAGTATGTGAATAGTTGCAAGTCTTAGTCAATCAGGCCCCCATACAGTGGTCCCTAAATTTTCCAGCCAGCGACAAGCACCTCGGGACTCTAACCCAAGAGTACAGGTCCTGTCAGTTTTTCAACCCTGTCCCGGTCGGTGTCAACTGTTGAGTCCCGGACTACAACATGACGGCACCGTACGCAAGGAACAACCTCTTCCTTCCCATTGACTAGGTACGGATCAGATACTTGCCAATGGTGGAGTAAACCAAAAATTCCCATAAATATATCTTAAAGTGATCACACTTTTAACTTGGCATTTTTATTGCAAACTATCATATACATTGCTAAGCATTTTTCAATAGTTTTTGAAAAGCAGGTATCGGGTGTATCATGGTTCAAGGTAGATAATGCATCAGATAGGATTTCACTCACTCACTATCAACCTAATGCAATATTTAACTCAAAACATTTAAAAGAAAGCATTTATAAAGCAGGTAGGGTTAAATGCACCGGGGCTTGCCTTGGATGGCAAAAAGAGCAGAGTCGGGGTAGGTATAAGCGTTGGAGCTCGGGGTTGCCTCGGGGACAGATCCTTCGGCGGCTACCTCGACTTCAGGGCCTTCTTCGTCAACTATACGGATGCAATGATGAATGCTCATGAGAATGATGACATGGACTCAGGGTGCAAGACAATACCACAGATTCAAGATTACTCTAAGGCAAGGCATAATCGAAATCTAGGTGAGCATAAAAGTTAGCCATTTCTTCCTTAAGCAAATTGATTAAACTAGACTTTATCATAACTATCCTAACATCAATCAAACATAGCATCACAACATCATAGACCAAGGGTAGGGGTCTATGAACATCAAGCAATCCCAAAAGTCACATCACAGGTCAATCAACGCTAACCCTAATCACCCTTTTCTATTTTTTAATTATTTAAAATTAGTTTTTATGAAGGTGCTCCAAAATTACCAAATTAATCACACAAGTTAATTAGGGTACAAGTATATGGTAAAACAAATTTCATAATTTTGGAGGTCATTAAGGTGCTCAATTAAATCTAGAGATTTAATTACCAAAAGGCACTATTCCTTAATTAAAATAAAGCTCAAAAATCAACTTGTTCCAAATGACTTCAGAATTTCACCAGAGACTTGTCATGGCATAAGAAGCTCACAAAAACTTATCTCATAATTTTTGGAGTTATAAATTATTTTCTAAAAATCCAAAACCATCCATTTAATTAAATGGGAGATTTTTCATTTTCAAATTTCTGCAGAAAGGTCAAGTTTTATATTTTTATAAATTCTTCAAGGTACAAAGAGTCTATCCTCAAAATTTCAGAATTTTTGAAGCAACTCAGAAAATCACACACGAAAATATGAAATTTCAGCACTATTCAAATAAACTGGAAAATTGGAAAACGGTACTGTTCTTCGTCTTCCTCCTCCTCGCCGGCGGTCACCCGACGGCGGCGAGATGGTGTTTCCGGCCACGGCAGGGGCTCGCGGCCGAAACCACGGGCATGAGAGGTTCAGGAGCTCACCGGCAGTCGATGACGCGCGTGGCGAGGCGAGGGGATGGTCGGAGCTAGGAGGGTCGACGGAGCGGGGTCGTCGGCGGGCAGAAAAGCGTCGCGACGGCGTTCCGGCGATCCTGAGCACCACACGGGGTCACCAAGGCATGGTTAGAATCGCAATGATTCGAGGAAGAAGAAACAGAGGTCGGGGAGGGATGATCATGGCCGGGGAGAGAGAATTCTCTCGGACCCGAGCTCAACGGTGCTTCGCCGGCGTTGGGGAAGTCGGAGTTACGCCGGGCGATTGGGGATGGTAGTGACCAAATTGAGGGGCGGTGAAGCTGCGTGAGACCACGGCGGAGCTTTAGGGCTAGCTGGGAGGGAAGCGGAGGCACTGGCTTGCTCTGGCGACGGTGGCGGAGATGAGTTCTACTCCGGCGACCTCGTCGGGCCTTTATAGCCGCGGCAAGGCTGGCGGAGCGTATTCTGGCGCGGATAAGATCACACGGAGCGTGCGCAATCGATTGCGGTTGGGCAGAAGGGTTGACGCGCGCTCAGGGACCGGTGTGCGCTCGCCGGCGACGGCCACGCGGCGGCGCTGTCGGGGAGCAGTGGGGGACGGGTGTGGGGGTCGGTTCTTGCGCGTGCGGGTGCGGCGCGATGTCGCGGCTGCAGGCGACAGGTCGGGGATGGCGTGCGGCTGCCAGGCACGCGGCGCGTGCAGCGCCGGCGAGCGGCCATGGCCGGGCCCCCCCCCCCCTACCGGAGAAGAAGAACAGTAGCTAGGGTAGGGTTTGACTTTCTGTATTTTGCAAATTACTTCCAAAATTTGAACTGTGCGACAAAAACTCAAAACACCAAAGTTGTTCAGAAAAATGAGATCTACAACTTTGTCAATATGAACATTTTCAAATTCCAAATAGTTTTTGAACAAATTTGAAAACAGAAAAGGGGACACCTTTTCAAACTTGATTCAAATCAAATTTACTCTGGATTTCAAACTGAACCTTGAAAATCTGTAAACATGAAAGTTGTTCCTTTTATCAAAACCTACAACTTTGCTATTATACATTTTTCCTGAAACTCATTAGTTTTTGAACTCATTTTGAAATCTGAAAAGGGGACAAAAACTGGAGTTTGATTGAATTTGAAATAACTCAAAACTTTGTACTGCAACTTGAAAAATTTGTAAATACCAAAGTTGTTTCTCTTTGACAGATCTACAACTTTGCTTTTTGGACCAATCCCAAATTTTGAATAATTTTTGAATCACAACAAGAGGGATAAATCCAGGATTTGGAAATCAGGGTTTTGCAAAGAGTTTTGAAATCAAATTCTGATTTTTGAACTTTGGCCAACACAACAACACTTCAAGACACCAAAGGAATAAGAATTACACAAAGCTAATCACAGAGATGAAATTACCATTTTGCCCTAGTAGAGAGAAGTGGGCTAAATAGGGTTTTTTGCAATAGAGAAATCACATAAAATGATACACTTAGCAAAATGCATACACATGAAATCATGATCAAGATGCTTAATGATGATATGTCAAGTTAATTACATGCTAACAACCAGAGGTGTTACAGCGTCGGACGCACCGATGGCAAACCCTAGCTCGGGTCAGCGCTAGCAGAAGCATCGGACGCGCCGATGCGAGGACATCGGACGCAACGGTAACACTGTGCATCGTGCACAATATTACATCGGATGCACCGTTGCACATCGGACGCTACAGGACCCCTTCGTTCCTTGCTTATGCAGAGAGGTTCCAGAGAGGCTCTAAAGACATCGGATGCGTCATGTTTTCGCAGAGTCCGATGTGACTCAGTGACATCGGACGCGCATTGTTGACACTAATTAACTCTTATTATTAAAGGTCAATTAAGCATGAAAATGGATGAATATATAAACTCCACCTTAGTATAGGGATTAAAACTAATGAATTCCACAAGTTTTGGTGAATTGTGAATCTGCAGGGACTAAACCAGGAAACAACCCTCGATTCCTTCCCCTAGAAGGAAAGCGATCGAAGATAACGCATTCGCCAAGTCAGGAACCTTCAAGAAGACTCCAGAGATCATGTAGAGACACCACGAGGGAGGGCACCCCCCTTCACTTCCAGGTGGGACCGACCGGTCCCCTGGCCCACCGGTCGGTCTCCCCCTGGCGCCTCTGGCTTCCGTCCTCTGCAAGCTACTTCCACCGCCTTTGATCCAACGGTCGCGGTTATTCCTCAGGGCTATATAAACAGACCCCCAGGCCCCAGGTCAGAGAGGAGGTCCCTCTTCAGAAGACTACGCTTCAATTAGAAACCCTAGAAGAGACTTCAGGAGTTAGCTTTCAAGTAGAAGACTAGATATCCCTCTAGTAGGATTAGAACCTAGTCTTATTTAGAACTAGAAGAGAGAGAGAGAGAGGAAGAGATCAAGAGGAAGCTCCGGCCTGTCAGATCAACTTCTTCATCTTGTACCTGTGGATTCAAGTTCTTCATCGACTTGCTTCAACGATTGTTTCGGTAATCGACATCTACATTTAAGATTGAGCTATTGTTCTTATTGTTCTTAAGGTTTATGACTCTCTTTTGAGTACTTTAATTCTAGTCGCTCTAGAGTTGGAGTAGTTGGATAGTGTAAGCGTGGTGCTTAGACTTGATAGCTCATATTTACCTCCTCCTATAACGCCGGTAGTAGTGGTAGTTCGCAAGGGTGACTCTTATAGCCTTGTTGATTCTTCTATAGTCCCCTTACCCGTGTGTAGGCTCGGTAGGATTATACATTTGCATAAACAATCATACTCTGTTGTGACCTTTTATGGCAACTTCCCCAAATAAGAATAATATAAACATATCACTCTTAAGTTGGATATAGATAACCTTAGTGATCCCCTCTATACTTTTAGCTTCTCCGTCCTTGTTAGTTACTCAGGGGTTATACACTTGAGACCCATTACTACCCGTTCCTTTGGGTTCGATATTAAAACTGGGTTACTCCGGTGAAGTGCTACATCGGTAGATTTTATCTGTGCGCTTGCGGATAAAGTAGAGTGTGCATTAATTTATACCAACAAGCATTTCTGGCGCCGTTGCCGGGGAACGGTAGATCATTTTACGTCTTGAGTATAACCTTGTATTATACTTTTATACTTTATCTTTTACCTTTATACTTTACTTTGCCTTTGCTTTATCTTTTATATGTTTTTACTCTTTTCACAATGGATTTCTCAGAGCCAACCACTAGCTCCACAGATTCCATTCCATTGAACCAGTATATCTATCACACACTGTCGTAGACTTAGAGTTGCCCAAATCTGCTAAGCCTATCCTTTCAGACAACTACGAGCTACGCCCATGTTTGATAGAAATGGTTAAGAATCAAATTTTTTCTGGCTTAGAAGACGAAAACCCACATATTCATTTAAATGAGTTTGAACAAACCTGTGCGTGCCTACATATCGTAGGCATGTCTGACGAAACCCTTAGATGGAAACTTTTTCCATTCTCCTTAGAGGGAAAAGCCAAAACATGGTACCTTCAAACTGCACCAAGTAAAAATGGGGATTGGAAAGAACTCTGCTCTAGCTTTTGCTTAGAATACTTCCCTGTCTCCAAAATCATTTGTCTTCGCTTAGAGATTTTGTCCTTCATCCAAGAGGATAATGAGTCTCTAATTGCAGCATGGGAAAGATTCGATAATCTTGTCCGCTCTGGTCCAGCCTTATCTATTCCAGACCCTGTCTTGCTTCAACACTTTTATAATGGTCTGAATAGAAAAACTTCTAACTACCATAACTTAGCTTCAAACGGATCATTCCTACATACCCCAGCCCAGCCAAGGCAGGGAAAGTTACAAAACTTATCTCAAATCACTCCTACTCGTGAAGCTAAACCACAAGAACCACTAGAAGTAAATCTAGAAGCTGATCCTATACCTATTCTTAATCATGAACAAACCTCAGCTTTAATTCCTAGTGAGAGGGAAACCTCAATCTTAGGAGATACCTTTGACTTCGAGGATGAGTACTTTACCGAATTTGGTAATACCTCGAAATATCACACAATTAGGAAACCACAAAATCAAAAATCATCTTTAGAAGAACTTACTGATAAGTCTTTCCTAAAAGAAACTACGAAGAAACTAATCTCTATAATAAGTCATGAATGGTTAGAAGAATCAGAACTTTCCACTGATATAATCCGCTTAAATTCACCTTCTACACACATTCAATGTCAAATCCATCAACAACCCTTCGAAGCTCTCTATAATCCTGTTGTGGGAATCAACATTATGGCTGAAACCTTTGCTCAAATTTATTAAAACAAATACCACTTACCCCAACAGCTAAACTTTTAAAAACCCCTTTAGGACATGTTATTCCTAGCTCAGGAATCATGTATGTCCTGCCTGTCACAATAGATAACACTCCACTACACTTAAGTTTTTATATCTTTGATGTTAAAGAGTTCAATCTGCTGATAGGCCAACCACTTAAGCAACTCATTCATGAAGGACAATTAGGGATCTTAAGCTTCCATCTTGGGAAAAATCTTAAAGGAATCATGCCTATCACTCACTCTCTAAATGCTGAGAATGAATCATGTCCCGAGCCAGATCCTATGGAAGAAATTAAGGAAGCATCTTTTGAAATAATAAATGAATCCGAATATGAAGAAGATGCTTAGTTCTTCACTGAGGAAGAAGATAACACACCTGATCCAGATCCTTTAGATTCTTTAGAAGAACCTCCTAAACCTCCCATAGAGTTAAAACCCTTACCTTCTAGGCTTCGATATGCTTTCTTAAATAATGATCCTGAATCTCCTGTAATCATAAATAATAATCTTACTCAGGAACAAACTTCTAGGTTGATCACTGTCTTAGAGAAGCATAAATCAGCCTTCGCTATTCACTCCATGATTTAAAAGGAATCAACCCCGCTTTCTGCACCCATCGCATTCCTACTGATCCTAACATATCACCATCTAGAGAGCCACAACGCAGGCTTAACAATGCGATGAGGGAAGTAGTAAAGAAAGAGGTTTTGAAACTCTTGCACGCCGGGATCATTTATCCTGTGCCACACAGTGAGTGGGTAAGCCCTGTCCAAGTTGTGCCTAAAAAGGGAGGCATGACTGTGGTAAAGAATGAGAAGAACGAATTAATTCCACAAAGAACTGTTACTGGTTGGAGAATGTGCATTGATTACAGAAAATTAAACAAGGCAACTAAGAAAGATCATTTCCCGCTACCTTTCATAGACGAAATGTTAGAACGGTTAGCCAATCACTCTTTCTTTTGTTTTCTTGATGGATATTCTGGATATCACCAAATCCCAATCCATCCAGATGATCAAAGCAAAACCACTTTCACATGTCCATACGGAACTTATGCTTACCGCCGAATGTCTTTTGGATTATGTAATGCACCTGCTTCTTTTCAAAGATGTATGATGTCTATATTTTCTGATATGATTGAAGAAATCATGGAAGTTTTCATGGATGACTTTTCTGTTTATGGAAAAACTTTTGATGATTGTCTTGAAAATTTAGACAAGGTTTTACAAAGATGTGAAGAAAAGCACTTAGTCCTTAATTGGGAAAAATGTCATTTTATGGTTAAAGAAGGCATAGTGCTAGGTCATTTAGTATCAGAACGTGGAATTGAGGTAGACAAAGCTAAAATTGAAGTAATTGAACGTTTGCCTCCACCGATTAATGTCAAAGGAATTCGAAGTTTTCTTGGCCATGCAGGTTTCTACCGTAGATTTATAAAAGATTTTTCTTACATTGCAAGACCACTTACAAATCTTTTAGCCAAGGATGTTCCTTTTGAATTTGATGATGCATGTCTAGAATCTTTTAACACTCTTAAGAAAGCGCTCACTTCTGCACCTATCATTCAACCGCCTGATTGGTCTCTACCTTTTGAGATCATGTGTGATGCAAGTGATTTTGTTGTAGGAGCTGTGCTAGGACAATATAAGGATAAAAAGCATCATGCAATCGCTTATGCCAGCAAAACTTTAACAGGACCTCAACTTAATTATGCTACTACTGAAAAAGAACTTCTGGCTGTTGTTTTTTGCTATAGACAATTTAGATCTTATTTAGTGGGAACAAAGGTGATTGTTTTTACTGATCATGCTGCATTAAAGTACCTGCTCACTAAGAAAGATGCTAAGCCACGCTTAATAAGATGGGTTTTGTTACTCCAAGAATTTGATTTAGAAATAAAAGATAAGAAAGGAGTAGAAAACTCTGTAGCTGATCACTTGTCTAGAATGTATTTTGAAAATCCTCAGGAATTGCCTATAAATGACTCACTCAGGGACGACATGCTTTTTTCAAATCTCTAGATCTGATCCCTGGTATGCAGATATTGTCAATTTTATAGTTGCAGGGTATGTACCACCAGGAGCAAATAAGAAGAAGCTGGTCTATGAGAGCAGAATCCACATATGGGATGATCCATATCTATTCAGAGTTTGCTCTGATGGATTACTCAGAAGATGTGTGCCAGCTGAAGAAGGAATCAAGATCATTGAACGCTGTCACTCTTCACATATGGAGGACATTATGGGGCATTCCGAACGCATGCAAGATCTGGCAAAGTGGATTTTCTGGCCAACTATGTACCAAGACACAAAAGATTTTGTCCGGAGGTGTGGATCATGTCAGAGGCACGGCAGCATCAACACCAGAGATGCCATGCCACTCACTAACAACCTTCAGATTGAGCTCTTCGACGTCTGGGGAATTGATTACATGGGACCATTCCCTAAATCAAGGAATCATGAGTATATCCTAGTTGCTGTTGACTACGTCTCAAAATGGGTCGAAGCAGTGCCATGCAAGTCTGCTAATGCAAGAAACTCTCAGAGGATGTTCGAGGAAATAATATTTCCAAGATTTGGAGTGCCAAGGATGGTAATTAGTGACGGAGGAACCCACTTCATTGACAAAGGCTTTCATAAATATCTGACAAATCATGGGATCCGTCACAATGTTGCCACTCCCTATCACCCCCAGACAAGTGGCCAAGCAGAAACGTCAAACAAGCAAATCAAGAATATTCTGCAGAAAACTGTTGACGAGATGGGAACACAATGGAAAGATAGACTACCTGAAGCACTGTGGGCCTACCGTACTGCCTACAAAACACCATTGGGAATGTCTCCATATCAACTCGTCTACGGAAAGACCTGTCACTTACCAGTAGAATTAGAATTCAAAGCTCACTGGACAATCAAAAGATGGAACATGGACTTAGAAGCCGCAGGAGTCAAGAGGAAAATGCAACTCTCTGAACTAGATGAATGGTGCGAAAAAGCATATCATAACGCAAAAATCTACAAAGAGAGAACAAAGAGGTGGCATGACAAGAGAATCAAGAAGAAGAGTTTCACTCCTGGAGATAAGGTATTACTTTTTAATTCCAGGGTAAAATTTTGGGCATGGAAAACTACGAAGCAAATGGGAAGGACCTTTTACGGTGGTAGCCACTTCATCACATGGAGCCATTACACTTCAAAATGACGAAGGTACGCTATTCAAGGTAAATGGACAACGTCTTAAGATTTTTCTAGAACCTGAAAAGAGTCCTGAAGAGTTGGATGTCATCCAATTCTTCGTTATCCCATAGATTTACACCATCGTCATTTTTCCGATAAGTTTGCACATCGGGGTATATTTTCTGGGATTAGGATCAAGTTTAAAGACACCACGAGCGACGGACCCGCGAGATCCCACAGGGAGGGACCGACCGGTCTCCTAGGGAGACCGACCGGTCTGCCCTGGAGGCCCCTCGCCCTCTGCCTTCTTTCGTTACGTGTCCCGACTCTTTCTCGTACCCATTCTGGTAACCTGATCCGTAGAACCGATAACTCTCGTAACGAACCTATCATTCTGCCTCCTCAGCTATAAAACCAGCCCCATGCCTGCCTCTAGATTCATTGCAACCTCTTCCAGAAAACCAGCAGCAACAGAGCTCTCCTCCCACCAGCGCTAATGGCCTCCTATCCAAGGATCGACCTCAACGAGCCCGCTGACGACTCGATGGCTCTTGTCGTCACCGCATCAAAAGATCTTGCCGTAACGCCATCAAAGGAGATGGCTCTTGTTGACTCGCCTACACCCGTTGATACGATTCCGCCAGAAGAGACCTCGTCGCATCGTCAGCAAGCTTTCTACGCTCAAGCGGTGCCGGTGAGAGGACTTCCGACATTCTCCGTCTCCAAAGAGATCCCGCTCCTTCCTCCTAGGCCCAATGAGACACTCGT
This sequence comes from Coix lacryma-jobi var. lacryma-jobi, assembly GCA_009763385.1. Taxonomy (NCBI): domain Eukaryota; kingdom Viridiplantae; phylum Streptophyta; class Magnoliopsida; order Poales; family Poaceae; genus Coix; species Coix lacryma-jobi. The sequence goes on from CM019822.1 coordinate 121,579,031, forward strand.
CGGGCTGAAGACGAACAAGCTTGGGGAACCCACGGTCGTAAAATACACATCTACAAATCCGCGCCCGCGCTTTGAGGGAGTTCGTGGTCACCCTGAGCAGATCAAGGTCACTCCACCAGTAAACAGGGCACCCACCACTCCTAATATCGCAGCCAAACGCAAGAGGACCACCCAGTTAGATCGCCTCGGAGACAGAATTGAAGAGCTTGAGAGAGATAATTTAGAACTCAAGCAGAGATACGCTTCTCTAGCCAAGACTACGAAAAAGATGGCTGTTACGATGCATGAATATGTAACTAAACACATTAGCTTAAAGGACAAGGTCGTCAGTGTAGCCTCTACAATAACAAATCTGCTCGAGGAGAGAAGTAAGAAATAGTTCGTCGATAGTTTGTTAAGGCACTCGTGTTTGCAGAGTCTCGTGTTTAAGTCTAGTTTTGTTATGAGTTTTGTTTAGTTAATTCTTTGTGTAATAAAAGTGCCTTGAATATCAATGAAGTTTTTGTTAGAGTTATTTTTTATTATTTTGGATATATGTCTTGTCTCCACATGTTGTGATTAGCAGAAAACAGAAAATAAGTGTGGGGGAGTAGACGACGACAGAATTACCGAAAATCAATCGCGAAAGCTGCATAGAACAGAAGATATCATTACCAAGATCACGTACCACGAAGCGGGCCACGGTTGGGCCCTAAGCCCAACCGACCGGTTGGTAGACCCCACCGGTCGGTCAGGGGTGGACCCCTCTGGCCTCCTCCTTCGTCCACGGATCGGTACGCAACTACTACACTCTATTTTCTGATATTCAAGCTTCTGTTCAAATTAAAACCATATTCTCGCAGTTCAAGAACTTTAAAGAAAAAATATTTTGACATGCTCATGGTATACAATCTCATAATACTTTTCTGAAAGGACCTGTTTTGATATTCTAACCCATATTATCTAGAGTTGTTATGGAATATGATAGTGAATAATGAAAACTCAATTCTTAAGGTATGAGTATTGGAGAATTTTACTTGCAAAGTTAAAAAGAGATTAGCAACACTTCTCCTTTGTAGTAAATAAGTTGCCTGCCAAAGTCATCAATCAATTATTGTTTACTTTAATACTAAGTTCTTTGTTGAGAAATTTATTATGCTCTAAAGATCGAGACCCTTGAAAATAAAAGAAAGATTCACTCTTCCGAAGTAGTATTTATTAGAGGCATGGGCTATGCAAAAGTATGAAATATGAGGAAAGAAAAAAGGACAAGTGTCCAACATACCTCAGAAGAAAAAAAATATATTTTAGAAAAAGAAAAAGTACTATGATAAAAGTATGATAAAAAAAAGAAGATAGCCCATGGTCCCTCTAATTGCAATATGCCAGTAAGAGTGACAAAGTTTAAAAAGATTAATGTCTTGATCTAAGAGTATAGTATTCTTCTCCTTTGGCTTAGTAACATAAAACTGCTGCTCTTCATAAGTCAAATGCTTTGGTAAGGAATTGAAATGCTACAAAAGGAGAAGGAAAGCTATGACTTGTTTCAGAAATTTCAAAAACTCCAATGTCTTATGCTGAAAGAAAGGGGTGATCTGTTTCAACTATTCTATTCTCCAACTTCTAAAGATTTTATGGTAAACACAGAAAAGCTTAATGCTTGATATCTTATGATCCAACCTTTTATCGAGGACGAGTAAAAGTCTAAGTGTGGGGGAGCTTGTTGACACTAATTAACTCTTATTATTAAAGGTCAATTAAGCATGAAAATGGATGAATATATAAACTCCACCATAGTATAGGGATTAAAACTAATGAATTCCACAAGTTTTGGTGAATTGTGAATCCACAGGGACTAAACCAGGAAACAGCCCTCGATTCCTTCCCTAGAAGGAAACCGACGGAAGATAACGCATTCGCCAAGTCAGGAACCTTCCAGAAGACTCCAGAGATCACGTAGAGACACCACGAGGAGGGGCACCCCGGTTCACTTCCAGGTGGGACCGACCGGTCCCCTGGGCCCACCGGTCGGTCTCCCCCTGGCGCCTCTGGCTTCCGTCCTCTGCAAGCTACTTCCACCGCCTTTGAGGATCAATCTCAGCCCTACGTGAAGTCGGTTTGATCCAACGGTCGCGGTTAATCCCTCAGGGCTATATAAACAGACCCCCAGGCCCCAGGTCAGAGAGGAGGTCCCTCTTCAGAAGACTATGCTTCAATTAGAAACCCTAGAAGAGACTTCAGGAGTTAGCTTTCAAGTAGAAGACTAGATATCCCTCTAGTAGGATTAGAACCTAGTCTTATTTAGAACTAGAAGAGAGAGAGAGAGAGGAAGAGATCAAGAGGAAGCTCCGGCCTGTCGGATCAACTTCTTCATCTTGTACCTGTGGATTCAAGTTCTTCATCGACTTGCTTCAACGATTGTTTCGGTAATCGACATCTACATTTAAGATTGAGCTATTGTTCTTATTGTTCTTAAGGTTTATGACTCTCTTTTGAGTACTTTAATTCTAGTCACTCTAGAGTTGGAGTAGTTGGATAGTGTAAGCGTGGTGCTTAGACATGATAGCTCATATTTACCTCCTATAACGCCGGTAGTAGTGGTAGTTCGCAAGGGTGACTCTTATAGCCTTGTTGATTCTTCTATAGTCCACTTACCCATGTGTAGGCTCGGTAGGATTATACATTTGCATAAAAGAATCATACTATGTTTGTGACCTTTTATGGCAACTTCCCCAAATAAGAATAATATAAACATATCACTCTTAAGTTGGATATAGATAACCTTAGTGATCCCCTCTATACTTTTAGCTTCTCCGTCCTTGTTAGTTACTCAGGGTTTATACACTTGAGACCCATTACTATCCGTTCCTTTGAGTTCGATATTAAAACTGGGTTACTCCGGTGAAGTGCTACATCGGTAGATTTTATCTGTGCGCTTGCGGATAAAGTAGAGTGTGCATTAATTTATACCAACATGCATCTGATGCTCCCGACAGGAGCGTCCGATGCTACGCAGAAAAGTCCATCTTTGGTGTCCAACGCTCTATTTGCTTGGGCTCTATAATACCCCCATGGCCGGCCAAAAACATGAGGTGGAGCTCAAGGAAGTGTACCAAGTGCTTAGACACATATTTAGTTGCTCTAGCCACCAAAGTGCTTAAGTGATATACTAGGTGATTAGTGTAGGTGCTTTGCGAAGTGCTTAGGCTAGTAGACCATCGCTTTGTGCTTGCTCTAGGTGTTATACCTAGTGTTTACTAGTGAGGGTTTGCTACCTCTTACCTACCGGTGCTGCGTGCACCGTTGATTGTACATCGGAGGGGCTTGTAGTCTTGCGAGGACCACACCAACGCGTTGTGGTGTGGTGTGGCTGCCACCGTGTACCGAAGGGAAAGGCCCGCGACGGTTCAGCCAGAAGCTTGATAGTGAAGACGGCGTGGAGTATCAGGGAGAGGCTTTGCCACAAGTGGCTTAACCGGAGACCCAATTGCGCATGGGGAAGGCCCGGGGCTATCCACGGAGTTACTATAGGGTTACGAGGATGCTATGCTAGCCGTAAAACAAAATATTTCGACCCCATAAACCAGGAACTACTGCTAGTTATAGATCACGGGATTACCACTAGACGCGCAGATGCAGCGGAAGATGTCTCGGTGTAGACCTGCGCATCGCAGCGGTGCCGTGCAGTTGCTCACGTCCGTACTTCACGTCTCCACGTGCGGTTCGTCCTTGTGCTCCAGATGCAGCACCTCCGAGGTATCCACACGTACAGGGAGGAAGTGTCACGCCTCCAGACTGCTAGGTCTGCGAGGAGTAGTGGGCGTGTGAGAACATATATGATGAATGATTGACTTTGATGAGGAAGGTTTGAGGCTTTTCCCGGTTGAGTCATTATCAGCTATGCGCTTAATGTTTATGACTAACCGGTGGCGTTGAGTTGTGTGTATTTACCGGGTTGGCGTCTGTGGGCAACATGTGTCTCTTGGCTGTGTTGATGTGCAGGTGTTGAGCTCAGATACAGTAGTCGATGGCAAGGTGAAGGTCAAGTAGAGACGTACCGTGCCGACGAACCGGGAGAGGTGAAGGATGGGCGTGCCGTGCGGTGGACGTGCCATGCCGATGGACCCAGAGCGGTTAAGGGCGGACGTGAGGCTTGGACCGATGGACTGGAGGGCCAGAGGACCAGCTGTGGTACCTGGCACGTGGCATCGACGAGCAGGAGCACATGGGCATGTGCGGTGCATCGGCCGAGTCGGGAGGAAGACGATGGCATCGTGGAACTCGGCGGGAGGTCGGACACGGGCTTGCGTGCGGCGCAAGTGCCGTCGGCCAAGTCAAGAAGGATGGCGAAGGCGTTGTGCCCGGCATGGAGGCTGGACATGCATCGGCATCGGTGCCGGTGGTCGTGGTGTGCAAACCACATCCCGTCTACGGTGCGGGTTCGGTAGCTGAGCCTCAAAAAGCTACCATCGACGGTTTCCGGGTTTGGGCCTCAAAACTCGGGGTGGCCGGTTTCTGAGTTTGGGCCTCAAAACTCGGGGTGGACGGTTTCCAGGTTTGGGCCTCAAAACCTGGGCTTGCTGGTTTCCGAGTTTGGGCCTCAAAACTCGGGGTGGACGGTTTCCAGGTTTGGGCCTCAAAACCTGGGCTGGCGGGTTTACCGGTTTGGGCCTCAAAACCGGGGGTGGTCCGAAAGGACGGTCGACGCGTGGCAGCGTGGGGAGGCTGGCGTGGCGGCGAAGCTATCCACGAGGAAGGCGCGGTGGTCGACATGACGGCACGTGGCCGCATCAGGGAGGTCGCGTCGAGGCGAAGCTACCAGATGTGCGGGCGTGGCCGTCGGATGAAAATCGCCAGGACTGGACGGTTTTACCCCTAGGGGGTATTTGGGTTGAGTGCTTAATGTAAGGGCATTTTGGTCTTCGGACGTGCGCCTATATATAGATGAAGTGGGCTGCTAGGGCAGCTATCCTTGGGAATCCTTGGACGGTGTCACTCTCATTTTGGTGTTTATGAGAGGAGGCTAGGGTTAGGGAGAGTTGGCTCTTGTTCTTGAGCTTTTTGCCATCCGAGCTTTGTGTTTCTAGGATTGGCTTGTAGCCCGACACCGAGTGCTTAATCAATCATCCATTCCTCTGAATCCAAGGATCAAGTTCGTGGTTCAATTCACGTTTTGAATTTGTTCTTCGCGTTCTTCTTTTCTCCACGATTTTCCCCTCCCTCGATCTCCCTCTACGCTGCGTCTTTTGCGATTCCGTTTGAATCAACATGTTCTTTGATGTGAGCAGAACATCTCCACCGAAGGAATTTATCTCTACCCTCACGAACAAGTAGATCGGGTCGAAATCATTTGGTGAACTTGACTAATCAACTATGAAATATCCTAGGATTAGCTTCCCAACACGTTGAAGAACACTTGGGAGAAGTTTGGTTGCAGCCTTGTTCGATTTGGTGAAGATCCAATCGTTTTTGGTTTTGTCCCGTGCAGTTTTTGCACTTTCTGGGAGGTCGCGGACAGTCCGCCGTGGGGGTCTCGGATAGTCTGCCATAGTGGCCGCGGACAGTCCGGGCATCGGGGCTTCAGCCGAGCAGTGGCTGTTAGCCTCGGGCCTTTTCCTCTCAGGTGACCGGCGGACAGTCTGCCGTTGACTGGCGCGGACAGTCCGCGAGCCGCGCAGGGGAGGATCAGCAGCGTTGCTGTTTTTGTCTTTTGCCGGCGGACAGTCCGGGGTCCCAGGCGCGGACAGTCCGCCCTTGACCGGACAGTCCGGGACCTTGACAGCAGACTGTCTGGGATCCTACTGAGAGCTGACTTTTAGTGCATTGGCTCTCCCGGCTTTTCCGCTTTGTTTCCGAACTTCTCGTTTGCTCCTAGAGTTCACCTAGGAACCTCTCTAACTATCTTTGCTACGTGTTAGCATAGGTATTTGGAGGAATTCTGACGTAGCCCTCTATCTACGTCCGGGAGTCGGTTTTTGGGTCCGAACTTGACTCGGAGTTTTGGGAGTTTTGGTTTGCTCCTTTGTGCGGTGCTTCGCTGTGATCCTAGGGATCATCCACCCTCTTTCTAGGGTCGTGGGCATCGCGTTTGAGTCCGAAGATTTTGGGGTTGTTTTTGTTGGGACAGAGGCCGTAATTTCGAGAAGAAATTTTAGGCTCCCATTCACCCCCCCTCTGGTCGCCTTGCTTTAGCATTTTCGGTCCTTCAATTGGTATCGGAGCCAGTTAAGGATCTCTCTACCTTAACCGGTTCTGGATCCGCGAAGGCGACCTTTTGAGAGCAGTTGTGTTTCCGACTTTGCTTGTCGAGGTGTTGAGCTTGTGTTTTGGCTAACACTAACGGTGCTTTTTGAGATGGCACCAAGTTCTTCTTCCAGTGTGTCTTTGTCCTCAGGTTTGAATCATGGACGTGCGATTGAGGATGACATTTTGGCAAGAAGGTGGAGTGCGGTTCTTGAGACTGAACGAGAGGTGGAGGCTTTGCTGGACTTTCTAGGAGATGATGAGCATTCAACGGAGGATCTTGTACGTGAACTTGGCAAGGCCAAGAAAGGTACACTTGTTGCTAGTCTTGGGGCTTTGTCTCAACGATTTGAAGCTTGTTGTGATGATAATGTTAGATATGACGAGCTTTGTGATACCTTGCGTAGAAAGATTGAGAAGTTGAATTGCTCCATCACTAGGCTAAAAAATGGTCTTTTTCATTGGAAGTCTAGTGCATCTTCACCTTGCACCTCTTGTAGTGACATGGTTAGGAAGAATGATGAGCTATGCTTTTCTCTTGCTAGCTTAAAATCTGAAAATGAAATGTTGACATCTAATGCTTCCAAACTATGTCTAGTTTGCATTGACTTGCGCAAGGACTTTGATTGCGCTAAAGCTGAAATAACCTTGCTAAAGTCAAATGCTTTGTTACCATGTGTTTCATGTGAGTCTTTACATGCTGAAATAAATGAACTAAAATTGACTCACACCACATGTGTAGATGAACTTGAGCATGCCAGGGCTGAAATTGTTGAGATAAATGCTAGGCCTTGTAGCTTGTGCTTTTTGAATAAAAATGCTTGCCTTACTTGTGCTAATCATGATTCATTGCTTGATGTGAATGGTGATGTTTCTTCCACCGATTTCAGTTGCACATCTTGCACTGATTTAGAAAAAGAAGTTTTGGCTTTGAAACAAGCGCGCGATGATATGAGCGCCAAGTTGGTTGAGCACAATGATATGAGTGCCAACCTTGAGAAGGAGATTGAGCTCTTGCGTACCACATATGCCGAGTGCATTGAAAAGGAGATGGAAAACTTAAGAAACACTCCTTGTGGTACTTGTGACCGCCTCATGTTTGAAAATGAGGTTTTGGCCAAAAGATGCAAGAGCTTTTGTTCGAAGTCGTTTGAGTCATGCATTTCTTCCAACTCCAATGTTGATGTTTCCAAGTCTGCATCTTTGCAACCGGAGTTGAGTTCTTATGTTGCGCGTGAGTCTTTTGACGATAGCACTTGTGCCAAGGTTTCAGATAGCTCTTTCATAGCTACTCCTAACCTTGTTGTTTCTTCGATTGATGTCCAAGGGACTTCTCTTGATAAGGGTGCTTCTCATATTTTTGGGACTCGTGCTCCCAATCCAGTTTTCCATTGCACCTTTTGCAAGAAGGATGGACACTCATTCGATTTTTGTTTCCGCCGTGTCAAACACGAGTGACGAATTCGAGCTAAAGCTTTTAGGAAGCCGCGTAGCCTTTCCCATGGCACGTGTGCTCCTAGTCTTGGCACCAAGTTGGTAGTTGATGCTTCTTGTTCTAAGTCCCAAGGGACTTCTCACTTGTCGGAGAATGGTGTGCCTTCGAGTAGGCCTTTGTACCATTGCTCTTTTTGTGAGAAAGATGGGCATCAAGAGAGCTTTTGCTATCGGCGTGCCAAACGTTTGCGCCAAGCTCGCTCTTCTAGGAAGATAGTGGTTCATAGCCCTTCTAATGGCATGAACGCTTGTGCTCCTAGTAAGAAGCCCCTCTTTGTTGATGGGTTTTATGACTCCTTTTCTAGCGGGATAGGTCATGGTCGTGGACATGCTTCTAGTGCTTCTTCTCTTGGTCCACGTCATGCTTTTCGTGGTGCTTCTATTGGTTCTTCTACAAAAACATTGGAAGATGTTTGCCTCTTTTCCCGTGGTATGACTCGTTCTTCTCCTCGAGTTGTCCTTTTGAGGAATGCTTCCAAGGGTGTTTCACAATTGCATTTGAACCAACATTTGCATCATGCTAACCCACAAGATAAGTTGAGTTTTGGGACCAAGTCTTGGGTTCCCAAGTATATGCTTGCTAACCCTTCAGGATCCAAGACTCGGGTTATTTTGTCCTCTTGTGTGTAGATATGAGGACGCGGGGTGGAGAACATGCGCCTGATGGAGCTTGATCTTTTAGATGTGATCAAGAGTTGATGGTTCTCTACACCCCTCTTAGATTTGCCTCCAAAGAGGCTTTTGCTATCTCGGTGAGCTTTCTTACACACTCATGCCTTGAACATCCATGTTCTATTTCTTGTGGTATGAGATGGACTTTCATGTGCTCACTTGTATAGTTCTTGCATGTACATTTTCTTTTGTATCATGTTTTGTTTAGTCTAGCATGTGCTATCTTCTGTATCATATGTCATGCTAGCTTTGTGTATAGCCTGGTGGATTAGTCACTTTTCATGCTAGTTTGTGACCCTCATGAACATTGTGCCATGTTTTACCATATTTCTCCATGAGCTTGATTTGTAGTTGTATGATGTTCATTAGGTATCACTTTTCAGGTGCTAGTTTTGGTTAGCTACATGTACCCTGTTGATATGTTTAGTTTGAGCACTAGCCCTTCCACAATTTTATCATGTTACATGCTTTTGGATCTATTGCTATCATTACCTTTCATTGTAGCATGTGTTGAGGTTTAGGCTGTGTTTGGGTTGATCATGTCTCTACGCTGCATTTTGCTATATAGTGCTTTATCCTGTTGCATGGTAGTCTTGACTAGTTTGAGTTCAGATCCCCTCACGGTATCATTCTTGGGTAGGCCTCTTTTTGTTGAGAGTCCACCTTATGCTTTTTATGTGACTAACCGTTTTGTGGAGACCTTGAGGTCACACTAGACAAGACAATGCCTTGTGTTTCTTCTGCCTTTGAGTGTGCAGGAGAACAGGAGCCTGGAGAGAGCATTTCGGCTCACGGACCCGATCTCACTTCTTCCACGACTTGGGGTTCCGTACGAGCAGCTCTCCAGTGAGCACTAGCTGCACCTGTGGGAGCGATAGCATCAGGCGAGGGGGAGACGACTTTGGCAAGGCAGGCGCCCCAGAGACTTCAGTGGATTCAGGCGTCCCCTCGGGTATCACACAAGCAGGCGGTCAAGCGCTTCATGAGGTACCTCCGACACACTTCTGAGTTCGGGTTTTGGTACTCTTCTTCTCCGACACCTTTTTGCTGTGTGGTCTTTCCGATGCGAATTTTGCTGGTTGTTCGCTTCCGCGTTTCTTGGCTCTTTTCTTGTGAGTTTGGTGCGTGTTTCCCTTTTAGTTGGGGAAGCATTTTGCTTGTTGTATCTTAGTTGGACTTCTTCGATACACTTTTTCTTTTGGGTCTTCTTTTTAGGCTAGTTTTTGTTTCAATTCTTATTGACTAGCTTTTGCATGCATTTCATCATGTATTTAGTGCATTTTAGAGCTTCATATATATAGTAATGAGAATGAGATTATGCTCTTTTTGGTATGCCCTGTTTATTCATGATGATGCTTGTAGCTTAGGCTCTTTTTGATCACTTGGTACATGTTATGAGCTAAGCTATTTTTTGCAATTGGTGAACTTGACTAATCAACTATGAAATATTTAATTTGTTCACCATTCAGAGTGGCAACTAGCATGGGTAGGATGTGTTGAGATCCTTGTGCTATCTTTTGTATGCTAGGTTGCTATGTCCCTTGCACTGAGTCATTCACATGCTTGGATTGTTCATATTTACCTTGTGCTTAAAATTGGATCCAAGTCTAAGTGAAATGAAAAGATCGAGATGGGATTGCATGTGTCAGCACCTCACGGTATCGAGACTGTTTCTCATTGCACAATTGAGTTAAACTTGAGCCATGTAGTGTAAGACCGAAACCGGTGCTTTAAGCTTCCGATTGCTTTTATTGCATAGGCTTAGCCCGGTTGAAAAGTTAGGCAATGACCATGCTTTCAACCTCTCGCAATCACATTCTTTTAATTTGAACTTGTGTTAATACCGCTGCAAATTCCGATAAAATTTGATAATGACACAAGTCTATGCTTCATTCTATGGCATGATGATTGAACTTTGCTAGGGGTAGTTCACCTTTTATACTTGAGTTAGCACTTGCTCGATTTCCTGTCTATTCATGCTAAGTGCTATTTTAGTGGTGGACTCCTTTTCAAATGGCTTAAAACTGCTCATATGCTTAATTGTTCATATTTCGTATTCATTTGATCAGTTTGAGCCTTTGCTAGCATTTGTATTGGTTGCTACACTTTCAGGGCAGCACCCTTTTGAGCATCTTTTCATTCTGATTGCTATACACTTGAAGCAGTTGCATTGTACATTTCATGCATTTTTAGCTTAGTGTACATACCCCCAGCTCCGATACACTTTGTGGTCACTTTCAGTGCTTTTCATTACCCCCATATGCTTTTGGTTGATGACTTGTCTTGTGTTTGTGTCAACTTTGTGGAAAAATGTCAAAACCCCTCAGCATGTTCCCTTTTGTCAAGGGGGAGAAGCTGTTTGCAAGGGGGAGCTTGTGTGTTGGCACAAAGGGGAGAGTCATGCATTTTGGGGAGAGCTGTGAGCTAGGGGGAGTTTAGCTCTTTTATGTTTTTTCTTCAATTGGTATAGCACCTTTATGTGTTTCAATTGGTATCCATCTTTTTATATGGAGTTTAATTGGTGTCATGAGCTTTGTTGCATAGCCTTTGTATGTAGGCTTGCTTTCAGGGGGAGTTGTTTTGCTTTGCTGCTTCTCCGCGTGCTCCGAGTGTCTGTGCTCCATTTAGTGTTGAACTTCTCTTTGTGTTTTTCTCAATCGGTATCGAGCCTGCTAGTCGTGTTGAGCTGTTTTTGCCTCTCTTTTGAAGGACTAGCAGTTTTTGCTTGGTATTTTCGATTGGTATGGACCCTTCAGCTAGTTGCGTCGAGCCTATGTGCCTCTGTCTTGAGGAACTAGCTGTTTTTCACCAATTTTTGGCTGCTTGTGATTGGTATCGAGTCTTCTGCTAGTTGTGTTGAGCCTCCGTGCCTCTATCTTGAGGAACTAGCAGTTTTGCATTCTTATGCGTTGATTCAGCCTCAATTGGTATCGAGCCTTGAGCTAGTGGTGTTGAGCCATTTTCTGCCTTTTCTTGAGGGCTAGCTCATTTTTGACTTGGTTGCGTCGAGCCGTTGCCCATGTCCTTGGGGACCAAGTTTTTCGCTCTGTGTGATCGATTTTTTGCTCTTTTATGAGTTGTTGCTCTGATCCTTTGCTTGGTTGCGTTGAGCCGTTGCCCATATCTTTGGGGACCAAGTTTTCGGTTTCTGTATCTCAAACCATCTCTTGTGCCTAGTTTTTTTGTCAATTCAATCATCAAGGGGGAGAAAAAGGTGGAGAAATTTCGACCCAAGTGAACCCAAGTGGATAAGTACCTTGGATTCTTTTGTGATGATTGTTTGACAATTTATTTGAGATTGGTTTTCGAGTACATTTTGGGATTTCATGAAACTCTTGTTTTATCTTGACTCTTTGGTTGTGTGGAGGCTTTGCCTGCTTTTCCCATTTCTTTCGGGACCGAGAGCTTTTACTTGGAGTCTTCGTGATCCTTCCTCATCAACAAGTGGCCTTGTGTTTGCTTTTGCTTGGCTTTTGGGCACTTGAATGAGGCTTGCCATCAAACCCTTCCTTTGTGGTTTTATTGTTAGTCAATGCATTCATCAATGGGGAGATTGAGAACATATATGATGAATGATTGACTTTGATGAGGAAGGTTTGAGGCTTTTTCCGGTTGAGTCATTATCTCGCTATGCGCTTAATGTTTATGACTAACCGGTGGCGTTGAGTTGTGTGTATTTACCGGGTTGGCGTGTGTGTGCAACATGTGTCTCTTGGCTGTGTTGATGTGCAGGTGTTGAGCTCGGATACAGTGGTCGATGGCGAGGTGAAGGTCAAGTAGAGACGTGCCGTGCCGACGGACCGGGAGTGGTGAAGGATGGGCGTGCCGTGCGGCGGACGTGCCTTGCCGATGGACCCAGAGCGGTGAAGGGCGGACGTGAGGCTTGGACCGACGGACCGGAGGGCCAGAGGACCAGCTGTGGTAGCTGGCACGTGGCATCGACGAGCAGGAGCACATGGGGATGTGCGGTGCATCGGCCGAGTCGGGAGGAAGACGATGGCGTCGTGGCACTTGGCGGGAGGTCGGACACGGGCTTGCGTGCGGCGCAAGTGCCGTCGGCCAAGTCAAGAAGGATGGCGAAGGCGTTGTGCCCGGCGTGGAGGCTGGACATGCATCGGCATCGGTGCCGGTGGTTGGGGTGTGCAAACCACATCCCGTCTACGGTGCGGGTTCGGTAGTTGAGCCTCAAAAAGCTACCATCGACGGTTTCTGAGTTTGGGTCTCAAAACTCTGGGTGGCCGGTTTTCGAGTTTGGGCCTCAAAACTCGGGGTGGACGGTTTTCAGGTTTGGGCCTCAAAACCTGGGCTCGCGGGTTTCCGAGTTTGGGCCTCAAAACTCGGGGTGGACGGTTTCCAGGTTTGGGCCTCAAAACCTGGGCTGCAAATCCCAAACTTGGAGAAGATGATCACGAGGTAGTTGGATGACTATCCCCAAGAAATCATCCGCTCAAATCAACTCAAACACCTGGAATTCGAGAGGGAAGGAGTATGAACCGAAAAAGCGCCATGAAAACAAAATCAACCCGATCTACTTGTTCGTGAGGAGTTAGATGAATTCCTTTGGTGGAAATGATCTCCTCACTATAAAGAACAAGTTGATTCAAACGGATTTCGAAAATACGCAGTAGAGAGGGAGATCGAGTGACGGGAAGATCACGGAGAAACGAAGAACGCGAAGAACACGAACAAAACGCGAATCAACACATCGATCTGCAACCGTGTGGCTACCACACGCTACAACAGTGAGATTACGGTCTCACTTCCTCAAAATCTCCAGTACACAGAGGTATGGTTCTCTGCGGATCTCAGTTGCTACAGTAGGGGATAGGGAGAGCAGGAAAACCTAGAAGGCAAAGAGCAAATGACTGAGATAGGATGGGAGGTGGGTGTCTCCCTCTACTTATCCTAATTCTAATTCCCACTCTACCCCTAACTAATTACAGAGCGAACCAGCTAAACCCTAAGGTTATTCTGGACCAACTCGTGGTAGGTGGTGATCCGACGGCCACGCCCGCACAACTGGTAGCGTTGGCTTGACGCAACCTCACCGATTGCCGCCATGTGCCACCACTGCTCTGCTCGTCCTTTTCACGGACTTCACCCCCGGTTTTGTGGCCCAAACCGGGAAACCAGCCTTCACGACCAACCCCCGGTTTTGAAGCCCAAACCGGGAAACCAGCCGTCCATCACCTGAGTTTTGTGGCCCAAACTCAGAAACCCGCAGCGCCCAGGTTTTGAGGCCCAAACCTGGAAACCGTCCTCAGCCCGAGTTTTGTGGCCAAAACTCGAAAACCATCAGCGCCCAGTTTTTGAGGCCCAAACCTGGAAACCGTCCACTCGGTGGTTTTTCTTGGCTCAACCACCAAATCGAGCCGTAGAGGGGATGCACCGCCCGTGCACCCCGTCCACCCGCAAGTCTTCGCTCGTCGCTGTCCAAGGCTGTTAGCCACCACAGCTGATCCTCTGGCCACCGGTCCCTCAGTCCAAGCCTCACGTCCGCCCTTCGCCACTCTCGGTCCATCGACACGGCACGTCTCTACTTGACCTTCACCTTGCCTTTGATCTCTGTATCCGTGCTCGACACCTGCACGACACAAGCCAAAGAACATGCGCATTATCCCAGTTAACAATCACTCATCACTCGAGACTCGGCATACACCCATGTATCCGCAATCTTCCTGTTGGCACAAAATGTGGCGCACTGTGCCTCACACACAGCAAGCCGGAAAGCGTGGCATCAATCGGGTGCCCGGGCGATTCGAAATCCGAAAACGTGCCAGTCGGTTTGCCCTTTAAACCAACAAGGGATAAACTATGAGAATAAAACTAGAACATGCTGGGTGAGACCAGACAGTTCCATATTTACGGCTTTGAAGCCACTTTCGATGACATACAACTATAGAAGCTATCTGTCAACAAATTTAAGAGTCATTCGGCTAACTCTAAACATGAACATATGTAAACAGCTGGTTGTCGAACGCATGTACATGAAAAGACATGCTTGAACAAGTGAAAAATAAATTATGAGTTTACGTGTAACCAAGCTCGGCAAGTCAGCCGAGTTGGGGTCCATGAAGAAGGAACATGCAAACAAACATGATCAAACCCATCTAAAACCTGCATCTGCCGCACGATACCTAGTTTCATCTAAGCTTAAACATGATTGACATGCGTGAACCCGCAACATGTAACAATCTAGATTAGAAACTAATCCGACCATCATAATCGTGCAATTTGCAAGAGATATCATGAAAACAACGATTATTGGAGCATAAATAAACTTGTAAAGAAAGGCCGAACAAAATCAATCTAGATTGGGCAAAAGAGTGTTACATAATTAATTAAAACATGCAACACATGACAACTTAATGAATCTATTAGATCTGCCGAATCTAATAGAGCCGATAACTATCTCGCTTTTGCTAAACGTATCAATAAACGCCTGTCGCACGGTATTCACTCATAAGCAAAGCATAAGCAAAGACTTCTTGAATATTAACAAAGGTCCGCCGCACGACCAATGGAAACAAACAAGACTACTTGCATCACATCTAAATCCACTGCATGATACTAGACATGATAACAAGGTTGCCGGAACTTATGGAGGTCGACGGATCGATGATTCCTCTCGAAGAACTCGACGACACGACAAAGGACTCGAAGATGGCACATGGACGGTTTGTATTGATATGGTTGTGAACCCCTTTTACAATAGCCAAGGGTTTATATTTATACCCTGGACGCAATACAAGTCCTAAGAGGACACGACTATGAAATATTAAAGGAAAATACAATATTTTTTGGCCTTCGACTCCCCTCGGAATCTTCATTGCCTTAATTATCGCAATTTTGTTGCCCGATCGGCTCTTGCTTCCATCGTTTCAACGGAAACTCCCCTTGAGAACACAAGGTTGATATGTGCCCTTGTGGTTCCCTTCCTGAGTGATGAGTGATCGATCAACGGTCAACATGTCTCTTGGCTGTGTCGATGTGCAGGTGCGGAGCTCGGGCAGTGGTCGAAGGTGAGGTGAAGGTCAAGTGGGGACGTGTCGTGCCGACGGACTGGGTGCGGTGAAGGTCGGACGTGGAGCTTGGACCGACGGACCAGGAGACCTGAGGATCAGCTGTGGTAGCTGGCACGTGGCATTGACAAGCAAGAGTACATGGGGATGTGCGGTGCATCGGCCGAGTCGGGAGGATGCCCGGCGTGGAGGCTGGACATGCTCCGGCATCGGTGCTGGAACTCGGGGTGTGCGAACCACATCCCGTCTACGGCACGGGTTCGATAGCTGAGCCTCGAAAAGCTACCCTCGACGGTTTCCGAGTTTGGGCCTCAAAACTCAGGGTGGTCGGTTTCCGAGTTTGGGCCTCAAAACTCGGCGAGGACGGTTTCCAGGTTTGGGCCTCAAAACCTGGGCGCACGGGTTTCTGAGTTTGGGCCACAAAACTCAGCCTGAGGACAGGTTTCCCGGTTTCGGCCTCAAAACCGGGGGAAGGCCCAGGTTTCCCGGTTTCGGCCTCAAAACCGGGGGGAGGTCTGCAAAAAGGACTGTCGACGCGTGGCGACGTGGAGAGGCTGGCGCGGAGGCGAGGCTATCCACGAGGTAGGCGCGGTGGTCGACTGGGCGGCACGTGGCGCATCCTGAGGCTTGCGTCGAGGCGAAGCTGAGGATGAGGAAGGCGCGTGGCCGTCAGATCAACTATCAGCAGAGTTGGATCGGGATACCCCTAGGGTTGGCCGTTTCGCTCATGTATCTAGGGGTAGTAAGGGGATTATTGTTTTAGGCTATAAATAAGAGAGGCACCCCTCCTCTCTCCCTATCCTTGCAGTCATTTGTTCCTGAGCTCTCTTTCTCTAGCCCTTGCTTAGGTTCTAATCATACCTCGCTGCAAGCGATCCGCAGAGACGGAAATCATACCTCTGTGTATTTGGATCTTTTGAGGAAACGAGACCGTATTCTCGTTGTCTCCTCGTGTGGAGGAATTTCGGCTAAAATCGAGTCGTGTTCTGTGTTCTTCACGTTTTGGTTTTTCATCTCTTGGAGATTTGCCTCGTTCTCCCTCTCCACGAGATGATTTTCGATTCCACTTGAATCAGTTTGTTCTTGGTCGTGAGGTCCATCTTTTCACTGAAGGATTTCTTCTATAACCTCACAAGTCCATAGATCGGGTTGATTTCGTGTTCGTTCTTCCTCTTTCCCCCTTTCCGGTGTTTCTCGGATTACCCTTGATTAACTTGGATTGGTGCGATGATTTCTTAGGATTAGCACCCCAATACGTTTAGAAACACCTGGGAGAAGTTTGATCGAACCCCCTTTTCGATTTGGCGAAGTACCGATCGATTTGCTCTTTTACCCCGAGCAGAATTGTGCTTTCTGTTCATCCGCGGACAGTCCGCGCCTCCAGCGGCGGACAGTCCGGGGATCGGGGCTGGGTCGATTCAGTCAGGTGCAGACCCCTGACTGTTCACTATCGAGTGAACGGTGGACAGTCCGCGGTACAAACCCGCGGACAGTCCAGGACCTGTCTAGCAGACTCGCAGCACTGTTTGGTTTCTGCGTTTTTGCCGGCGGACAGTCCGGCGCCTAGTCGCGGACAGTCCGAGACTGAACGGCGGACAGTCCGGGACTCTGACCGCGGACAGTCCGCGAATCTGCTGTTTGTGCTGTTTTGCTCCGAGGCTTTGGCAGTTGGTTTTGGGGTTTCTCCGGAGGTTCCGCTGTACCACTAGGACATCTCCTAGGGTATCCACCTACTCGTAGGTTGTGAACTCTCCGGTCGTTTCTAGTCTTCGCTTTTGGGGTGTTTTTCTGGGACAAGGGCTATATAATTCACGAGTTGAATTTGAAGCTCCCATTCACCCCCCCTCTGGTCGCTAATCCGGTCCTTCACCCCTTTTCTTAGAATAGCCGATCGCATAAGCAGTTGCCGAATCCTTGGAAACTAGCCGACCGCATGGACACTTGTCGAATGCCTCATACGCTCATCTCTCGCACACTGGCCCATCTATCATCTCCTTGTGCGTGCGAAAATCTGGTGTTAACACATGCCTCCTAATTTTGAGATAAATATTTATTCCAAAATTCCTTTCTCCTGTACTACTGACGTGGAACTCTCCGGTCGTTTCTAGTCTTTGATTTTGGGGTGTTTTTCTGGGACAAGGGCTATACAATTCATGAGTTGAATTTGAAGCTCCCATTCACCCCCCTCTGGTCGCTAATCCGGTCCTTCAATTGGTATCGGAGCCGGTTAAGGATCTCTCCTACCTTAATCAGTTTCAGATCCTAAGGGCGACATGGAACGAGGGAACAGCAAGGCTCCTTGGTTCGATGGAACGAACTATCCCTATTGGAAGATTCGGATGCGTGCTTATCTCAACAACATCGGATCTTCTGTCTGGGAGATATGTGAGAACGCTGAGTACGTAGTCCTTGCGGCTCGTGTGGGTCAGATCCAGATTGACCAACACGAGGCCAACTCCAAGGCTCATAATGCTCTTCTGGCCAGCCTCTCTCTTCCTGAGTTCGAACGTATCTCTGAGCTTGAGACGGCACGGGAGATCTGGGTGAAGCTTCAAAGCTATCACGAGGGGACCGCTCAGGTCAAGACCAGACTCTTCGAGACCTACAAGCGAGAGTACGAGAACTTTGTTCAGTTAGAGGGAGAGACGATTGACGCTATGTTCGCTCATTTCCAGACGATCGTGAACAAGATGCGTGCCAATTGGGCCAACCTACCCTATGACGATCATGAGAGGGCTCTCAAGTTGCTATATGCCCTGGATCGGAGGGTATAGGAGGTGAAGGTGTCAACCATCATTGAGTCTCCTGCTTACGACACCCTCACCGTGGACGAGCTGTTCAGCAAGCTCAAGTCCACCGAGATCGATCACCTGACTCAGGCCAAGCTGAAGAACCCATCTTCACACACCATGGCTTTGGTCTCATGAACAGGTGGATCGACTTTCTCTGCTGACGCTTCACCTCCTCTTGTTGCTTTGTCTTCTTTGCATACAGTCATGGAGGAGCAGTTGGAGGCGCTTGGAGACGACGAGCTTGCCCTCGTCATCACCCGGTTCTCGCGGTTTCACAACAACCGCCTGAATCGCCGGCGTGGTGGCGCACGCGAGGGCTGCTACAAGTGTGGTGATCTAGACCACTTCATGGCGAACTGCCCCAAGAACGACAAGAACTTCCCCGGCAAGAAGCGCAACTTCAGGCGCAAGGTCAAGCCGGAGAACAAGGCCGGGAAGAAGAAGAAGGATGGCTTCTACCGCCAGGAGGACATGGAGAAGGCTTTCGACGCCGGCAAGCGTGCCTTCCTTGCCACTATCGGCGATGGCGAGAAGACCTCCGACGGCGACTCCAGCGACAACGAGTCCGAGCACAAGATGGAGGATCGCTTCAACGGACTCTGCTTCCTCGGCAAATCCTCCAAGGGCTTTTGCACCATGGCCTTGGATGAAGAGGACCGCAAGCACCAGGAAGAGGACGCTGATGGCGCCCACAACGACGACGACGACGACAGCGCTTCTGAGGTATCAAACTCTTCTGAAGTCGATCGTCTCATTGAGGAGCGGGATAGGTTTGCGGATTTAGTCCTAGTTCTAGAGAAGAGGCTTACAGAAGTTTTCAAGGAGCGTGGTGAGTTTAAGGCTAAGATGAAAGAGGCGCGTAAGCAGCTTGACTTCGCTAGGTCCGAGGTGAAGGTAGCCGATGTGGAGGAGTGTGAGGAGTGCACGATGCATATGACAAATTTTGCCACCCTGCAAACCAAGTATGCCTCTTTGATTGAGGTGTATGATGAGCTGAAGAGTAGGCTAGACTTGGTGGGTGATTGCAAAGAGTGTCCCTCCCTGAAGGAAGAGCTAGAGGAAGTGAAGGCTAGGTCTTCTTTGTTGGGTGCGTGCAAGCTTTGTCCTAGCTTGCGAACTGAGTTGGCAGGAGTTAATGCCAAGCTTGCTGAAGCCTTGAAGGCCAGCTCAGTTAGCACCTTGTCTGCTCCATGTGAGCGATGCGTGGGGATGGAGCTTGAGATTGCCAACTGTCAGCATGACAGGATGCAAACCGAGGAGGAAAACACGTACCTTCGGTCCATCTTGAGTTGGGTGTCATGCAGTGAGCCGCAGTTGGGCATGATGATCAGTCAGTTCAAGAGGGGAACCGATTGCTCGGGAGTAGGCTTTACTTCAGGTGGGAAGGGCGCTAGTACCTTTGGTAAGATCGGTGAGTTTAGCGGAGTGAACCCGAGTGAGAAACCATCCGCTATCCCTAAGCTTACCAAGATCACCCCACCTGAGCCCCCTAAGCCTATCACCAAGGATGGCATCCTTGATGAACCTCCCAAGGCTCCACCTCGCAAACAAGTGTGGGTTCCAAAACCTAACCATCTTAGGAACACACTTGACACCCTTCCTGACGTCTCTAGTGATCCCCTTCCAAGAGGCAAGCAGCCAGCCAGAGTGAACAACCCTCACAACAATAGGAACCAACAACCCAAGAGAGTGGTGTGGTTCGAGTGCGAGTTCTGTCACCGCGAGGGTCACCTAGCTGAGTTTTGCTTTCGGAGGAAGAGAGACGCTAGGAAGAAGTTGGAGCTGAACAACCAGGCCAGGCACCACCCTTTCCATGGTGTGCAAGGTCGGGGAGTTCAGAGGTAGGGCGCTAGACCTGGAGGAGCACCCCCTCAGGTTGCTAGGCCCCAGGCAGCAAGACCACAGGGTGGTGGTCGTGCCCGTCGCGGTTCCGGTCGTCCTCTATACGATCGTGAGCCGAGTGTAAGAGGTTTTGCTGCTCAGTCCCATAGCGGACCACCTTTTCAGTATGGTGGTGATCGCTTTGCTCAGATGGGACAGGTAGGTCAGTTTGGAGGTTTTCCGTTCCATAGCGGACCACCCTTTCAGGTTGGTGGTGATCGCTATCCACCCATGGGACGAGGACAGTTTGGTGTTGCTGCTAACACTTTTTCTGGGCCTATGACACAGCACTGGTATCCTTCTCAGTATACTAACCCCAGTGTTGTGCCATATGCTCACTTCCTGCCTTTCTATTGATGCAGGAACTTTGGTTGGAGAACATGTGGCTCATGGATTCCGGGTGTTCGCGCCACATGACCGGAAAGAAGGAATGGTTCTCCAGCCTTAGCCCTGTGATGCACAAGGAGTACATCACTTCCGGGGATAACAGTAGAGGTAAGGTTGTTTCTCAGGGAGCTATCCGGCTCAATGAGAACTTTGTCCTGAAGAATGTTGCCTTGGTTTCTAATTTGCATTTCAACTTGCTTTCTGTTTCGCAACTTCTTGAGGATGATTGTGAAGTGCGCTTTAAGAAGGGTTTGAGTCGCGTTTTAGACCCTCGGGGAGATCTTGTTTGTCGGATCGTCCCTTTTGGCCGTGTTTTCAGGGCCGACTTTTCTCAGTCTTTCGGCTCTGCTAGGTGTTTGATGGCTGGTCCTTCTTCTTCTGATTTGTGGAAGTGGCATAGGAGGCTCGGTCACTTGAGTTTTGACTTGCTTGCAAGGCTTAGCTCACTTGGCCTAATCCAAGGATTGCCCAAGCTTAAGTTTCAGAAGGACCTCGTTTGCCATCCTTGTCGTCACGGGAAGATGGTCGCTGCTTCTCACCCACCTGTTAATCAGGTGATGACAAAGCGACCCGGTGAGCTTTTTCACATGGACACAGTTGGTCCAGCTCGGGTCTGCTCAGCGGGTGGGAAGTGGTACGTTCTAGTGATCGTTGATGATTTTTCGAGGTACTCTTGGGTATTTTTCATGGAGGATAAGGATGAAGCGTTTTCTTTTGCTCGTGATTTGATTTTGAGGTTGAAAACTGAGTTTCCCCCTGATACCATTAGAGCTATTCGTAGCGATAATGATACTGAGTTTGATAACTCTCAGTTTGCTTCCTTCTGTTCTTCTAATGGGATCGAGCATCCGTTTTCTTCTCCTTATGTCCCTCAGCAGAATGGTGTTGTTGAGCGCAAAAACCGGACCCTTGTTGAGATGGCCAGGACGATGCTCGATGAGCATAGGACTCCTAGGCGTTTTTGGGCCGAGGCGAACAACACTGCTTGCCATGTTTCAAATCGCATCTTTCTTCGTGCTTTGATGAAAAAGACTTCTTATGAGTTGCGTTTTGGATGAGTACCCAAGGTATCTCATTTTCGGGTGTTTGGGTGTAAGTGCTTTATCCTGAAGCAAGGCAATTTGGACAAATTTGAATCTCGGTCTGCTGATGGGGTGTTTCTTGGTTATGCTTCTTATTCACGTGCTTATCGAGTTCTTAACCTTGAAACTAACCGGATAGTGGAGACCTGCGAGGTCACATTCGACGAAACTATGCCTTGTGTCTCTTCTGCTTTTGATGTTGCAGGAGAACAGGAGATGGGAGAGACCATCTTTGTGGAGGAGGAGCAGGAGAATGCCGATTGGGGTGATCCCGAGCCAACTCCACTGGCTGCCCCCGTCGACCCTGCGACGTCTACTTCAGCTCGAGGACCCGATCCCACGACATCTTCTTCTTGGGGTCCTCTAGAGCCACCTCTCCAGCGAGCACCCGCTGCACCTGAGGGAGCGACAGCATCTGGCGAGGGGGAGGCGACCTCGGCGAGGCAAGCGCCCCGAAGCGTTCAGCAAGTTCACCCCCCGCGACAGATGATCGGCGGCATCGACCAGCGAGTCACGCGGTCGCGAGCGTATGAAATCTCTCACTTTGCTCATTCTGCATTCGTTGCTTCTTTTGAGCCCAAAGATGTTGGACACGCACTTTCTGATTCTAACTGGGTCAATGCCATGCATGAGGAGTTAGAAAACTTTGAGCGAAACCAAGTTTGGACCTTAGTGCCACCTCCACCACAATGCCACCCTATAGGTACCAAGTGGGTTTTCAAGAACAAAGAGGGTGAGGACGGGATGGTAGTGAGGAACAAGGCTAGACTAGTAGCTTAGGGTTTTTGCCAAAAAGAGGGTATAGACTATGAGGAAACCATTGCCCCTGTAGCCCATTTAGAAGCCATTAGAATCCTTCTAGCCTTTGCCGCTTCGAAGGGTTTTAAGCTTTACCAGATGGATGTCAAGAGTGCCTTCTTGAATGGGTATATAGAGGAAGAGGTTTATGTTAGGCAACCCCCTGGCTTTGAGGATCCCAAGTTTCCAAACCATGTTTATAAACTTTCAAAAGCTTTGTATGGTTTGAAACAAGCCCCGAGAGCGTGGTACGATCGTTTGAAAACCTTTTTACTCTCCAAGGGTTTTAAAATGGGACGGGTCGATAGAACTTTGTTTCTCCTCAAGCAAGGCAATTATACCCTGTTAGTCCAGATTTACGTGGATGACATCATCTTTGGTGGCTCTTCTCATGCGCTTGTTGCCAAGTTTGCAGATACTATGAGCAGGGAGTTCGAGATGAGTATGATGGGCGAGTTGACTTTCTTCCTCGGGTTGCAAATTAAGCAAACCCGAGACGGGACATTTGTGCATCAAGGAAAATACACGAAGGATATGTAACGTCCCGCCTCCTCGAGGCCGGGCCCGCTTACATCAGGCAGCTTTCATAGGACCTAGACTATCCTCACAGACCAACACCAGTCTTTTCTGCGCACTTTGTCCTCACTCATGCGTACCCGGGAAGAACTTCCCGGTCGGTCACCCATCGCTCCAAGCCAAGCACGCTTAACTTTGGAGTTTTTAGGAGATGGGCTTCCGGAAAAGAAGTTGCAACTTATTGGTATGAGTATTCTATTAATCCTATTAAGCCCTGAGCCGAGATGTTACAATCTCACCCCCTTAAGAGATCGACGTCCTCGTCGATCAATCCCAGGCCAGGAACGTCCTCTCTTGGCCACGTCCGTATGCCCAATGCCAGCGCATATGCCATGCTGTGTGACCACTCCGGATCCACACCAGCCATGCGCACTATGCCTGCGCAACTGCGACACACGCGCCCGTGAAACCGCGAGAGTCGGCTTTGATACCATTCTGTAACGTCCCGCCTCCTCGAGGCCGGGCCCGCTTACATCAGGCAGCTTTCATAGGACCTAGACTATCCTCACAGACCAACACCAGTCTTTTCTGCGCACTTTGTCCTCACTCATGCGTACCCGGGAAGAACTTCCCGGTCGGTCACCCATCGCTCCAAGCCAAGCACGCTTAACTTTGGAGTTTTTAGGAGATGGGCTTCCGGAAAAGAAGTTGCAACTTATTGGTATGAGTATTCTATTAATCCTATTAAGCCCTGAGCCGAGATGTTACAGGATATCCTGAAGAAATTCGACATGGGCGAGGCCAAGCCTCTTACGACGCCCATGCCGACGACTGCGGTGATGGACGCGGACCAGGACGGAGAGCCGGTTGACCAGAAGGAGTACAGAAGCATGATTGGTTCGCTTCTGTACCTAACGGCAACGAGGCCAGATATACAGTTTTCTGTGTGTCTGTGCGCTCATTTTCAGACGTCCCCTCGGACTTCCCACAAGCAAGCAGTCAAGCGCATCATGAGGTACCTCCGTTACACTCCTGAGTTCGGACTTTGGTACTCCTCTTCTTTGACTCTTTCGCTCTGTGGTTATTCCGATGCGGATTTTGCCAGCTGTCGGCTCGAGCGCAAGTCTACTTCTGGGACTTGTCAGTTTCTTGGCACTTCTTTGGTTTCGTGGTCTTCTCGCAAGCAGTCGAACGTAGCCCAGTCTACTACTGAAGCCGAGTATGTTGCCGCTGCATCTTGTGCTTCGCAGCTTTTATGGCTGGTTGCTACATTGCGTGATTTTGGTCTAGATTTCAGTCGGGTCCCTTTGCTTTGTGATAGCACTTCTGCCATTAGTGTAGCAAAGAACCCTATTCTTCACTCCAAGACCAAGCACATCGATGTTCGCTTTCACTTTCTTCGTGATCACTATGAGAAAGGCGACATTGATCTTAGGCATGTAGACACCCATAACCAGGTTGCGGATATTTTCACCAAGCCTTTGGATCTCTCAACTTTTGCTAGGTTGAGAGGTGAGCTTGGTGTGTGTTTCCCCTTTTAGATGGGGGAAACATTTTGCTTGTTGTAAAATAAACTGACTTTCTGATCCTTTTGTTTTTGGGTCTTGAGTCTTTCTGTTTTTGTTTTGGCTCCGATTCTGTCTTCTTCATGCATACATCTTGCATTTTCAAGCTTCATGTATATATTCTTGAGAATGAACTTATGCTCTGATTAGTGGATGCTTCGATGATATATGATGATGCTTGTAGCTTAGGCTCTCCTTGATCACTATTAAATTTTGTGAGCTAAGCTATTTCTTTCAGAACGATGAACATGTTTAATGAACTTAAAACTTGATACATGTTCACCATTAAGATTGGCAACTAGCATGTGTAGGATGTGTTGAGGTCCCTTGAGCTATTGCATATATGCTAGGTTGCTATGTCTCTAGTTCTGAGTCATTCACTTGCTTGGATTGTTCATATTCTGCTTAAAATGAACCAAGTTTTAGTGAATTGAAAAGATCGAGATGGGATTGCTCTGTCAGCACTTCACGGTATCGAGACTGTTTCTCATAGCACTTTGAGTTAAACTTGAGCCGTGTAGTGTAAGACCGAAACCGATGCTTTAAGCTCCTGATTGCATATGCATAGGCTTAGCACGGTTGGAAAGTTAGGCAATGACAAGCTTTCAACCTCTCGCAATCACATGCTGAATTGGAACTTGTGTAAAAACCGCTGCAAATATCTCCGATAAAATCTAAAAACACAAGTTTATGTTTCACTCTATAGCATGATGGTTGAACCTTGCTAGGGGTAGTTCACCTTACATACATGTTTAGCACTTGTTTGACTCCCTGTCTATACATGCTTAGTGCTAATTTGATGGTGAAACTCCTTTCTAAATGGCTTAAAACTGCTCACTGGGCTTATGCATTCATATCTTGTTTTTCAGTGATCAGTTTGAGCCTTTGCTAGCACTTGTGTATGTTGCTATGTAGTCGGATCAGCACTCATTAGAGCATTCTTTCACTCTTTCGAGTATATACCTGAAGCTGCTAACATGCATTTTTGACTCATGTGCATGTGCTTGACTCCGATAGGCATGACCTAGCTCCGTTTGACTTATTTGAGCTCTTTTCCTTCTCTTTTTGTTTGCAAATTGCCCCCAAGGGGGAGAATTGGAGAAAATGTCTTGTTGTGGTGACAATTTGCAATTTGTGCTTCACTTGTTGAGGGGGAGTTCTTTGAGTGAGGGGGAGTGTTTCTGCCTGTTCTGAGTTGTTTTTGGCTCATATCGATCTTTTCAGCTAGTTGTGTCCTCTGTGCCTCTGTCTTGAAGGACTAGCTGTCTTCATCGTGTTTTAGTGGTTCTTGATTGGTGTCGAGCTTTCAGCTAGTGGTGTTGAGCCCCTTCTGCCTCTTCTTGAGGACTAGCTTGCTTCTGACTTGGTTGCATCGAGCCGTTGCCCATGTCTTTGGGAACCAAGTATTGTGCTCTCATTTTGATCGAGTTTTGCTTCTGATGAGTTGTTGCTCCGATCTTTTGCTTGGTTGTGTCGAACCGTTGCCCATGTCTTTGGGGACCAAGCTTCACTTATCTCGAATTGTTCTTCTTTGGCCTTTTCTCTGGCTTTTGGACATTTCGAGTGAGTTTTTCTCCTTCTATCTAATTCTGGTTACAGATACTATGAGTTGACGATGCACTCATCAAGGGGGAGATTGAGAACACAAGGTTGATATGTGCCCTTGTGGTTCCCTTCCTGAGTGATGAGTGATCGATCAACGGTCAACATGTCTCTTGGCTGTGTCGATGTGCAGGTGCGGAGCTCGGGCAGTGGTCGAAGGTGAGGTGAAGGTCAAGTGGGGACGTGTCGTGCCGACGGACCGGGAGCGGTGAAGGGCGGACGTGGAGCTTGGACCGACGGACCAGGAGACCTGAGGATCAGCTGTGGTAGCTGGCACGTGGCGTTGACAAGCAAGAGTACATGGGGATGTGCGGTGCATCGGCCGAGTCGGGAGGATGCCCGGCTTGGAGGCTGGACATGCTCTGGCATCGGTGCTGGAACTCGGGGTGTGCGAACCACATCCCGTCTACGGCACGAGTTCGGTAGCTGAGCCTCGAAAAGCTACCCTCGACGGTTTCTGAGTTTGGGCCTCAAAACTCGGGGTGGCTGGTTTCCAAACACGAGGCGAAGCTAAGGATGAGGAAGGCACGTGGCCGTCAGATCAACTATCAGCAGAGTTGGATCGGGATACCCCTAGGGTTGGCCGTTTCGCTCATGTATCTAGGGGTAGTAAGGGGATTATTGTTTTAGGCTATAAATAAGAGAGGCACCCCTCCTCTCTCCCTATCCTTGCAGTCATTTGTTCCTGAGCTCTCTTTCTCTAGCCCTTGCTTAGGTTCTAATCATACCTCGCTGCAAGCGATCCGCAGAGACGGAAATCATACCTCTATGTATTTGGATCTTTTGAGGAAACGAGACCGTATTCTCGTTGTCTCCTCGTGTGGAGGAATTTCGGCTAAAATCGAGTCGTGTTCTGTGTTCTTCACGTTTTGGTTTTTCATCTCTTGGAGATTTGCCTCGTTCTCCCTCTCCACGAGATGATTTTCGATTCCACTTGAATCAGTTTTTTCTTGGTCGTGAGGTCCATCTTTTCACTGAAGGATTTCTTCTATAACCTCACGAGTCCATAGATCGGGTTGATTTCGTGTTCGTTCTTCCTCTTTCCCCCTTTCCGGTGTTTCTCGGATTACCCTTGATTAACTTGGATTGGTGCGATGATTTCTTAGGATTAGCACCCCAATACGTTTAGAAACACCTGGGAGAAGTTTGATCGAACCCCCTTTTCGATTTGGCGAAGTACCGATCGATTTGCTCTTTTACCCCGAGCAGAATTGTGCTTTCTGTTCATCCGCGGACAGTCCGCGCCTCCAGCGGCGGACAGTCCGGGGATCGGGGCTGGGTCGATTCAGTCAGGTGCAGACCCCTGACTGTTCACTATCGAGTGAACGGCGGACAGTCCGCGGTACAAACCCGCGGACAGTCCGGGACCTGTCCAGCAGACTCGCAGCACTGTTTGGTTTCTGCGTTTTTGCCGGCGGACAGTCCGAGACTGAATGGCGGACAGTCCGGGACTCTGACCGCGGACAGTCCGCGAATCTGCTGTTTGTGCTGTTTTGCTCCGAGGCTTTGGCAGTTGGTTTTGGGGTTTCTCCGGAGGTTCCGCTGTACCACTAGGACATCTCCTAGGGTATCCACCTACTCGTAGGTTGTGAACTCTCCGGTCGTTTCTAGTCTTCGCTTTTGGTGTGTTTTTCTGGGACAAGGGCTATATAATTCACGAGTTGAATTTGAAGCTCCCATTCACCCCCCTCTGGTCGCTAATCCGGTCCTTCACCCCTTTTCTTAGAATAGCCGATCGCATAAGCAGTTGCCGAATCCTTGGAAACTAGCCGACCGCATGGACACTTGCCGAATGCCTCATACGCTCATCTCTCGCACACTGGCCCATCTATCATCTCCTTGTGCGTGCGAAAATCTGGTGTTAACACATGCCTCCTAATTTTGAGATAAATATTTATTCCAAAATTCCTTTCTCCTGTACTACTGACGTGGAACCTCCGGAAGCATCCACCCTCGTGGAAATTTTGCGTGCTATAATTGCCTTGCCTATCGATTCACCTTCCAATGCACCTTTTGGGGTCCTTTTAAGTCACCCTTCACTCTGTTTCGGCCTGCACCTTCAAACTCTCCTGTTTCGATCTCAAAACCAAGAAAAAACCCTTCTTCCTCCTGTCATCATCCAATCCAACCTAGAAGATGTCTTCCGTGGCGAGCAGACATAGCTCCGAGCTTGGCGCTTCCAGTACTTCTATGAAGAGGGCTCTTTTCTGTCCTTCGTTTCAAAATGAAGCAGCCGTTCTTACTTCGTTACTTTTGTTCAGGAGGATCGTCGATGATTTCTCTGAAAACCTGACTCGGCAGGTCATAGACCTTCAGCTTGATCTGGAGGAGAAAGATCAGGAGATTATCCGAGTCTCCCAGGAACGTGACGTCGCTAGGAATCGGGCCGCCGGTGAACATTTTTTCATCATTTTTTGTCTCTGTTTTCCCTCTTGCCTTTTCTTACTCTTCTTTCTTTCAGCTCTGGAGGCAAAACTTCATGCTCTTGAAACTGCCGTCGCCAAGCTTGCCATTACGGCTAATGCGGCAGGCACGACGTCCTTGAATCGGGTAAATGAGGTCAACTGAATCCTCCCCGACATCTCCAGGGCCGGCATGGGATACGGCACAACGCTTGCCTTCAACGCCGTACGGATTCACTCCGGCGCCGATTATCACAGATTCGACGTCTGTGAGCGGGGGCTGGAATATAGGGTAGCAAACTCTATAGATGATATGAAGGAAGCTGGACCAGATCTGGCTGATTCTTTCGACCATGTTCTTCCGATTAATCATAGGATGGAATGGACGAACTG
Source organism: Coix lacryma-jobi var. lacryma-jobi (assembly GCA_009763385.1). Lineage (NCBI taxonomy): Eukaryota > Viridiplantae > Streptophyta > Magnoliopsida > Poales > Poaceae > Coix > Coix lacryma-jobi. The sequence continues at coordinate 121,607,859 of CM019822.1, forward strand.
ATCCTCATCGTAATCTCATGTCCCCCGTTTTGTAAATAAAAAGTCCTTCTGTTTGATCCCTGAAATCTATCTGTGACTGATCCTTCGAGATCAAAGCGTGTTTTGCTTCGTGCATTAGTCATTGACTTTTATTTTTTGTTCCAAAGGCGATGTATATCTCATCAGCTATTGCTGCCAATCATGTCAGTCACCCCTGTTCTGTAAGCGATTGTCGTAATCGGCTATTTTCAGATCTAGTGTTCCAGATCCCTTCTCAATTTTCCAATCCATGACGATGTCAGGATGGTACTTCTCAATTCGAAGACCATTTGCCAAACTTACTGTCTTCGGTGCTAATCGGTAATACGAATCTCCAAACAATCGACCGAAACTGAATTCTTCATGCGGCAACAATTCTTAGCCGAATCCTATTTGCTTCCTGACTTTGGAGCCACGATCTCCTCAAGTCGGCAAAAATCTGGCCCGGCCCAACAACGGCCCATAAGTCATGAAAAACCCTAACCCGATGCCTGGTTTTTCGGGGTGCAAGCCACGGTTCCATAAATATGACCCTACACAGGCCACCACCTTCAACCCCAACCGAACAGTTTGACTCGCAATCTCTCCATTCCCCAGCTCCTAACTCAAACCAAAGAGAAAACCCTCGCCTGTATTTTCATCAATGCAGGCAATGGTGACCACGGCAAACGTCCTGCTGAAGCAGAAGGAAATCGAGCTCCGACTCGTCAGTGTTATGGGTAAAAATTAGTTTCTTGCCCCCTTGCGGTAGTTTCTCTTGTTTATCCGCCCCTGATTCACTGTTCATCTTCCTCAAAGGATGAGGGTTTTCTCCAGTCAAACCTGGATTCCTTTCCCAGAAACGGCAACTCTACCGAGCTTTTTAACTCCTTCTTCTAGGTCATCAAACTTCTCTGAGTCTAATGACTCACCTCGGTACACCCGTTTGGACACTCTCCGGTACCGTGAGGAGAGGGACAGGGCCCAGAAGGAGTTGGAGGACATATCCAAGAAGTATGGCATTGAGGAAGCCGAATGGGAGTACCAACAGAAGCAGCTCCGCAATGCCATTACTGGTTTGACGTCTATCGTTCATTCCATCTTCTTTTGGCCTTTCCCTGCATCACGAACTCATTCTTTCTTCCTTCAGCTCTTTCCGCAGAGAATGACCTTCTGAGGGTGGCGGCGAACAGAGTTGCCGACAAAGTGAATGCCCATGGGGATTCAGCTGAGGCGCGTCTTGACGCTACAGATGGCCGCATAGATCAGGCCGTCATCCAAGGTGTGCACCTTGGCGTCTCCCTTGGGCTAGCGGCGATGAGCTCTTGGACCAATGAGGACTACTCCTTTCTACTAGTCGGCTTCGCAGGCGGATGTCTAGATGAAATCAAAGGCATTGAAGTTTATGATGATCATGCCGCTGCTCTTGCCGAAGTCACCAATCTGCAATCCGTTCTGAACAGATTATTCCAGGAGTAGTTTGTACTAGGATGGATCTGCAAATGAATAAACGAAGTTGTTTTTCTCTGAATAATGTCTATCTGCTTCTCCTGATTACCTCAGTGATTTTCCCGATTGCAACATTTCTTCAGAAAAACGCTTGCCGAACGCATGACGTTATCTTAGCCGACTAGATCTCGTTTTGACATGTCATATCACTCGGCATCTTATTTACTATGCTTCACCTTTCTCTCCTCCCGATAAACTTGCTAACTTAAAAAATGTTAAGGTCATCAGTGTCATGAACATTTTTGTACTAAAGACGATATAAACAATATCGGCTATATTCTAAACTCTTGGAGCATTTTCTGCTAAAGGCGATGCTTTACATCGGCTATCTTTGCACACGAATATTCTTGCATCTGCTCACATAATTATCACGCATTCGGCATTTAATAAGTAGTGCCGAAACTTGGTACATGAGTAATACACATAAACAGAGTTTCTTTGTAGCTGAATACCTCGTCTTTGGGTCTTAACAGCTTTCAGCTAAGGTAAGCTATTACTCCTTCTTTTCCATCAAATTCTTATATAAGGGCCGATCCTATTGTTAGGCTATCGGCCGCCACGTACAACTTGAAAGATTTACCAAGCTGTGGAGGTACAAGCACTGATGGTGCCTTTAATTTCACCAAAAGCTCTCTATTGTACGTCACCCCATACAAATCTTTTGATCTTTCTTGAGCTTCAGCAACAGAGAAAAAGGCAGAACTCCTTTAAAAGGTTTACCAATTTTAATCTATACTCTAAATCCAAACTTGTACCAACATATATTGGTCTTGTTTCGGCTTCATTATCAATATTCACTCCCTCTAATTTATCAGCCGACATGAAACCTCGTCCCAACTTTCCTCCGTTACCATCAATTGGATTATTCATTCAAAAATTGCTCTAAGAGCCGATTGCTTGGATCGGCTGTTGGTCCTTGTCAAAAACATTTACAGGACCTGCTTTCCAGACTCTTCCAGAGAAGCACTTGCCAAATCCTTGGAAACTAGCCGACCGCATGGACACTTGCCGAATGCCTCATACGCTCATCTCTCGCACACTGGCCCATCTGTCATCTCCTTGTGCGTGCGAAAATCTGGTGTTAACACTCCCCCTTGATGAGTGCATTGTCAACTACCAACACAAATCATAATGGAATAGAGGAAGGAAGGAAGAAGGAGAGAGATCTCGACCAAATGACCCAAAAGCATAACAAAGCCGAAGAAGGTCAAGTGGAAAGAGCAAGAGAACTTGGTCCCCAATGACATGGGCAACGGCTCGACGCAACCAAGCAAAGCAAAGCTAGCCCTCAAGAAGAGGTAGAACAGGCTCAACACCACTAGCGAGAAAACTCGACACCAATTGAAATACCAATTGAAGTTCAAGCAGAATAGAGCTAGCCCCCAAGACGAGGCAGAACGGGCTCAACACCGCTAGCGAGAAAGCTCGATACCAACTGAAGAGCACAAAGGCAAAGGCGCTAGTTTCTCAAGAAAGAGGCAAAGGCTCAACACAACTAGCTACCAAAACTGCTCCGAACCAATTGGAAAATTCAAAATCCGAGCTCAAACTCCCCCTCCAATAGTGCACACAACCAAGAAATTCTTAGTTGATCTTATGATTAGAGAGAATTTCTCCCCCTTATGATTTGGCAAACTTCTCCCCCTTAGTTGAAAATGCACTATCAAGTATCTCCCCTCCAAATGCACATGAGTCAAAATGCAAGTTAGCAGCTTCAGGAATATAGTCGATAGAATGAGAAGATGCTCGACAAAATACCGATCCGATGACTCATAATATGCACAGAATGCTAGCAAAGACTCAAACTGATCACTAAATACGAAATATGAACATTGGAGCAAAATGAGCAGTTTTTAGCCAAAAAGGTATTCACCATCAAAATAGCACTAAGCATGTATAGACAGGAAGTCAAACAAGTGCTAAACATGTATACAAGGTGAACTACCCCTAGCAAAGTTCAATCATCATGCTATAGAATGAAACATAGACTTGTGTATTCAAATTTTATCGGAGTTGCAGCGGTTAAATTACACAAGTTCAAATTTCAGCATGTGATTGCGAGAGGTTGAAAGCTTGTCATTGCCTAACTTTTCAACTGTGCGAAGCCTATGCAGAAGCAATCAGAAGCTTAAAGCAACAGTTTCGGTCATACACTACACAGCTCAAGTTTAACTCAAAGTGCAATGAGAAACAGTCTCGATACTGTGATGTGCTGACAAGCAATCCCATCTCGATCTTTCCAATTCACTTAAAACTTGGTTCAATTTTATTGACAGAATATGAGCATACCAAGCAAGTGAATGACTCAGAACTAGAGACATAGCAACCTAGCATATATGAAAAGCACAAGTGATTTCAACATATTCTGCACATGCTAGTTGCATATCTCAATGGTGAACATTTTCAAGTTTTATGTTCATTAAGCAAATTCACCATTCTTAAAATAGCTCAGCTCACAACATGTATCAGTGATTAGAAAGAGCATAAGCCACAAGCATCATCATAAAGCATCGGAGCATACACTAAACAGAGCATAGTCACATTCTAAAGATTATATACATGAAGCTCTGAATGTAAATATGCAAGATGAAATGCAAGAATGCATGATGAAACCAAAAGGAAGAAAAAGAGTCAGTCTATAATACAAGAGCCAGAATGTTTCCCCCATATAAAAGGGGAAACACACACCAAGCTCACCTCTCAACCTAGCAAAAGTTGATTGGTCCAAAGGCTTGGTGAAAATATCAGCCAACTGATGATGAGTATCGACATGGCGAAGGTCGATATCACCCTTCTCATAGTGGTCTCGCAGAAAATGAAAGCGCACATCAATGTGTTTGGTCTTAGAGTGCAGCACGGGGTTCTTAGCAACGCTAATAGCACTCGTGCTATCACAAAGCAAAGGAACGAGAGAAAAGCTTAGACCAAAATCACGCAAAGTGGCCATCATCCAAAGCAATTGGGAACAGCAGCTAGCCGCAGCAACATACTCAGCCTCAGTGGTAGACTGGGCGACGCTAGACTGCTTGCGAGAAGACCACGATACAAGAGAAGAACCAATAAACTGACAAGTCCCAGAAGTGGACTTGCGCTCAATGCGGCAACCAGCAAAATTGACATCAGAATAACCGCAAAGGGAAAGAGTGGAGGAAGCAGAATACCAAATCCCAAACTCTGGAGTGAAGCATAAGTACCTCATAATGCGCTTGATCGCCTGACGGTGAGAGGTGCGCGGTGACGACTGAAATCGCGCGCAAAGACACACCGTGAACTGGATGTCCGGGCGTGTCGCCGTCAGGTACAACAGTGACCCGATCATACTCCGGTACTCCTTCTGGTCCACAGCTTCTCCATCCTTGTCCGCATCCAGGGCCGTCGTGGTCGACATGGGTGTTGGAAGAGGCTTGGCCTCACCCATATCGAACTTTTTCAATACATCCTTGGTGTACTTGCCCTGGTGCACGAACGTTCCGTCTCGGGATTGCTTGATTTGCAATCCGAGGAAAAACGTCAACTCGCCCATCATGCTCATCTCAAACTCCCTGCTCATAGTATCTGCAAACTTGGCAACCAAAGCATGAGAGGAACCACCGAAAATGATATCATCCACGTAAATCTGGATCAAGAGAGTATCATTGCCTTGCTTGAGGAGAAAGAGCGTTTTATCCACACATCCCATTTTAAAACCCTTAGCAAGCAAAAAGGTTTTCAATCTATCATACCAGGCTCTAGGGGCTTGTTTCAAACCATACAAAGCTTTTGAAGTTTAAAAACATGGTTTGGAAACTTGGGATTTTCAAAACTGGGGGGTTGTTTCACATACACTTCCTCTTCTATGTAGCCGTTTAGGAAGGCACTCTTGACATCCATTTGAAAAAGTTTAAACCCTTTGGATGCAGCAAAAGCCAAGAGGATCCTAATTGCCTCCAAACGAGATACAGGAGCAAAAGTCTCCTCATAGTCTATCCCCTCCTTCTGACTATAACCCTTGGCTACAAGTCTGGCCTTGTTCCTCACAATGTGGCCATCCTCTCCTTGTTTGTTTTTGAAAACCCATTTTGTCCCAATAGGATACAGTCTGGAGGAGGTGGAACCAAAACCCAAACCCGATTTCTCTCAAAATTCTCTAACTCCTCATGCATGGCATTGACCCAATCTGGATCCGTCAAAGCGTGTCCAACATCTCGGGGTTCAAAATCAGCAACAAATGTAGAATGAGCAAAGTGAGAGATTTGTTGTGACCTTGACCGAGTGACACGTTCGCCGATGCTGCTGATCATCTATTGAGGCGGGTGTTGGCGCTGAATGTGTCGTGGCGCCTCCCGAGCTGAAGATACCTCCCCCTCAACAGCAGTTGGTGCCTCCCCGGGTACAAAAGGTACCGCTCGAGGTGGCAGATCCCACGGCCCCCAAGTCGAAGAAGAGGGATCGGGGCCGTGAGTCGTAGTAGAAGCCGCTCCTTGCGGCACAACAGGTGGAGGTGATGTTGGGTCACCCATGCCTTCAGCATCCTCGTCCTCATCATCAAAAAGAGGTTCACCGACCTCATGATCACCTGCACGCTCAAAACGAGAAGAAGGACAAACCATGGTCTTATCGAAGGTGACGTCGGATGTCTCCATGACTCGGTTAGTATCAAGGTTAAGTACACGATAAGCTCGAGTGTGAGTGCCATAACCCAAAAATACACCGTCAGAAGAATGAGACTCAAACTTGTCCAAGTTGCCCTTTTTGAGTATAAAACAATGGCAACCAAAAACAATGACAACTCATAAGAAGTCTTTTTCAAGAAAGCTCGGAGAAAAATGCGATTGGAAATGTAGCATGCAGTGCTCATAGCTTCGGCCCAATATCGCCTAGGAGTCCTATGCTCATCGAGCATCGTCCTGACCATCTCTACAAGGGTCCGATTCTTCCTTTCTACAACACCATTTTGTGGCGGTGTGTAGGGGGAAGAAAACTGATGCTCTAAACCCAAAGAGTTACAAAACTTCTCAAAGTCTGAATTCTTGAATTCGGAACCATTGTCACTACGAATAGCTCGCATCGAGTTCAAAGGGAACTCGTTCTGAAGTCGCAAAATCAGATTGCGAGCAAAAGAGAAAGTCCCAGTCTTCTCAGTCAAAAAGAAGACCCACGAATATCTCAAAAAATCATCAACAACAACAAGCACGTACCACTTCCCCCCAACCGAGCTCACCCGAGCCGGACCAACAAGGTCCATGTGTAAATGCTCTCTAGGGCGCTTAGTCATGACCTGAGTCACTGGATGGTGGGGAGCGGCAACCATCTTCCCATGTCTACAAGAATGGCAAACAAGATCCTTCTCCATGCACAACTTGGGCAATCCTCGGATTAGACCAAGTGAACTAAGCCTTGCAAGCAAGTCGAAGATCAAATGTCCTAGTCTCCTATGCCACTTCCAAAGATCAGAGGAGGAAGGTCCAGCCAAAAGACAATGAGAAGCTCCAAACGACTCCGAGAAATTCGCACAAAAGACTTTCCCAAAGGGCGAAATCAAACAAACAAGATTGCCCTGAGGATCCAAAATACGACTGAGATTCGGCCTAAAACGAATCTCATAGTCATCATTGAAAAGTTGCGAAATAGAAAGAAGGTTAAAATGCAAGTTAGAAACAAGAGCAACATCGCGCAACACAAAATGCTCATTAACTCGCACCGGCCCACGAGACAACACTTTACCTTTTCTATTGTCGCTGAAAGTGATAAACTGTTTTCTGGCGACCGGACTAAGACTGGAGAACCACTTGGCGTTTCCGGTCATGTGCCTCGAACAACCGGAATCCACCAACCAAACGTTCTCCAGTCGTTTTACCTATATCAATAAAAAGACATAGGGTGAGCATACGGTCCAACACTGGGGTGAGTGATGTAGGGAGAATACCAGTGTTGGGCCGGCTGCTCAAAAGAACGGTTAGCAGAAAAACCATTCCTAGCACGCCTACGGGAAGAGCGATCACCACGTAGAGGAAAACGTGGTCCGCTAAGGAAGGAGCGTCCATCGTGATACTCAAAACGCGATGGGGGAAAACGCTCAACTACAAAGCCACTGCCACGGGGTCCATAGCCCACAACTGCAGGCTCCCGCCGGGCACGTCCTCCTCGTGGCCTAGGCCTAAGAACTTGAGGTTTCAGACCTCTAGGCCTAGCAGCACGCTTCTGAACATTCGACACATGTACATCATGGAAAGGATGGTACATGTCCGTGTTGTTCATCTCCTTTGCACGGCGCGCCTCTCTCTTGCGCCGAAAGCAAAACTCACTCAAGTGTCCATCTCTCCCACAGTGCTTACAGTGGTACCTCACCGCTCTCATAGGGGGTTGTTGGTACTCACGGTAGTGGGTGTGGATCACTTTGCCCTTCTGTGGCATAAGCTCCTCTTGGATGGGTGGCATTGTGTCTAGCTTGTTCTTGAGGTGGTTTGGTTTTGGAGCCCATGACTGTTTCTTGGGTGGAGCTCTCGGAGGTTCAACAAACACACCATCCTTGGTGTTAGGCTTTAGAGGCTCTTTGGGTGGAATCTTGCTAAGCTTGAGAGTAGTGGTGGAGTTGGGCTTCGCACTCGGGTTAAGACCACTAAACTCTCCAACCTTGCCAAAAGATGAAGCACACTCAACACCCTGAGCAAAGCCTACACCTGGACCTCCTGCAGCACGCTTGAACTGGGAGATCATCATCCCAAGCTGCGGCTCACCACTAGACACCCATGACAAGATGGTCCGAAGGTATGTGTTTTCTTCCTCGGTTTGCATCTTGTCATGCTTCACATTGGCTATCTCCATCTCCAAACCTTCACACAAAGCGCATCTAGACACGCAAGCGCTACCTGAGCTGGCCTTCTCAAGAGACACAATCTTGGCATTCTTCTCTGCCAACTCGGATTGCAAGCCTGCACAAGACTTGCACGCACCAAGCACCGAAGATCTAGCTCTAAGCTCATCCACCTCTCCTACCAACACAACATACTTACTTCTCAAAGTGAGAAGGTCAGTCATGTGTGTAGAGCACATCTCACACTCCTCATCTGTGACAACAACGGTGGACTCGACAGATTCAAGTTCCTTCACCGTATCCTCCCACTTCTGCCTAAACTCCTTCCTCTCTCTAGCAGTGCGCCTAAGCAGCTTGTCTTGACTAAGGAGAGCGGCAGTAAGTTTCTCGACCTCAGCAGAAAGCTCATCGGGGGTCTGAGATACCTGGGAGGTGTCGTCGTCGTCGTCGTCGTTCTGAGGGATGTCCTCTAGCTCGCTGTCGACCTCCTTGCCGAGGGCCATGGTGCTGAAGCCCTCGTTGTCGGCGAAGAAGCAGAGGCCGTTCAGCTTGTCCTCGATCCTCTTCTTCTTCTCGGACTCATCGTCGCTTGAGGAAGCGGAGTCATCATCCGAGTCGTCGACGTCGCTGAGCGTGGCGAAGAAAGCACGCTGCTCAACCTGTGCCTTCTCCAAGTACTTCATCTTGATGTACTCCTTGTTGAAGCCGCCCTTCTGCTTGTGCTTCGCGGGGACGTACTTCTCCTTGCGCTTGCCGGAGTCGTACTTGTGCCCATGATCCGCCTTGCTTGTTCTTCTTCGGGCAATTGGCGATGAAGTGGTTGGGGTCGCTGCACTCGAAACAACCCGAGCGTCCTCCTCCGCGGCGACGGTTCGTGCGGTTGTTGTGGAACCGCGAGAACCGGTTGGCGAGCAAAGCCAACTCGTCATCCCCCATGAACTGCAGATGCTCCCCTGTGATAGAAAGAAGAGAAGAAAGTGCAAATCCTCCAGAGGGGTTAGCAGAAGAGCGAGAAAGCAAAGCCATCGACGGGCCAGAAGGATTTTCATAAGAAGCCCTCGCCATGGCATCAATCTCACTAGACTTGAGCTTACTGAAGAGCTCGTCGCATGTGAGGGTCTCATAGTTAGGTGATTCGATGATCGCCTGAACCTTTGAGTCCCACACCGATCGATCAAGAGTGTGCAAAAGCTTCAAAGCTCTCTCATGATCGTCGAAAGGCAACAACTCCTTGTTAGCCCTCATCCTGTTGACAATCACCTGAAAGCGAGCGAATAAACTTTCTATGCTCTCGCCAGGCATATGTCGAAAGTTCTCATACTCTCGCTTCAACGACTCGTAGAGACGGGTTTTGACTTGAGTGGTTCCCTCATGGAAACGCATGAGGGTAGCCCAAATCTCCCGAGACGTAGCGAGGTGAGAAACGTGATCAAACTCCGTCATGCTCAAGCATGAGAAAAGATCATTACGGGCTCGGCTATTGGCATCGTGCTCATCGATCTGATCTGAGTAACACGAGCAGCCAAGACCACGTAATCGGCAGAGTTGCAAATATCCCAGATGGAAGCACCCAAACTCTGCAGATAGGCCAACATGCGTATCTTCCAATACGCATAGTTCGTCCCATCGAAAACAGCGGTTTGCCTACGCCGCGATCCATGTCGCCTTCGGTGGATCTGGAACAGGCTAAGGTGGAAGATCCTTAAGCCGCTCCGATACCAATTGAAGGACCGAGAATGCAATACCAAGGCGACCAGAGGGGGGGGGGGTGAATGGGAGCTCAAAAATTTCTCTCGAAACTTCGGCCTTTGTCCCACTAATCAACCCCAAAAACTTAGACCAAAACCATGATGCCCACGACCATTGGAAGAGGGTGGATGATCCCTAGGATCACAGCGAGGCACCACAAAGCGATAGCAAGTCAAACGCCAAAAGCACCGGCACAAGTTGAACCCCTAAAGCCTAGTCCCGAACGTAGATTGAAGCCTACATCGAGAAATCCCTAAATACCAATGCTAACGAGTAGCAAAGATACCTAGAGAGGTTACTAGGTGAACTATAGAGCCAACCGAGAAGTCCGGAAACCAAGCGAAGAAGTCGGGAGAGCAAATGAACTAAAACTCAACTCACAGCCGATTCGCGGACTGTCCGGACTCCCAGTCCCGGACTGTCCGCGCCAGGGGCGGACTGTCCGCGGTGCACTGGCGGACTATCCGCCGACAGAAAACCAGAAACATCACAGATGCTGCAAGTCCCCTGGACGTTCCCGGGCTGTCCGCGAACTCCAACGGCGGACTGTCCGCCGGTCAAAATTGGACACTGTACTCGGCGACGAACCTCCACTGCCCGGCTGAGTCCCGATGCCCGAACTGTCCGCGCTTGGAACGGCGGACTGTCCGTGGCTGTCCAGAGAGGGCGATTTCGGTCGCCTTCAACTCAAATCCTTCCAAATTCGATTCAAAACAAAATCCCTTGTTCCCAAACTTGGAGGAGATGATCACGAGGTAGTTGGATGACTATCCCCAAGAAATCATCCGCTCAAATCAACTCAAACACCGGGAATCCGAGAGGGAAGGAGTATGAACCGAAAAAGCGCCACAAAAATGAAATCAACCCGATCTACTTGTTCGTGAGGAGTTAGCTGAATTCCTTTGGTGGAAATGATCTCCTCGCTATAAAGAACAAGTTGATTCAAACGGATTTCGAAAAGACGCAGTAGAGTGGGAGATCGAGTGACGGGAAAATCGCGGAGAAACGAAGAACGCGAAGAACACGAACAAAACGCGAATCAACACATCGATCTACAACCATGTGGCTACCACACGCTACAACAGTGAGATTACGGTCTCACTTCCTCAAAATCTTCAGTACACAGAGGTATGGTTCTCTGCGGATCTCAGTTGCTACAGCAGGGGATAGGGAGAGCAGGAAAACCTAGAAGGCAAAGAGCAAATGACTGAGATAGGATGGGAGATTGGTGTCTCCCTCTACTTATCCTAATTCTAATTCCCACTCTACCCCTAACTAATTACAGAGCGAACCAGCTAAACCCTAAAGTTATTCTGGACCAACTCGTGGTAGGTGGTGATCCGACGGCCACGCCCGCACAACTAGTAGCGCTGCCTCGACGCAACCTCACCGATTACCGCCACGTGCCGCCACCGCTCTGCTCGTCCTTTTCACGGACTTCGCCCCCGGTTTTGTGGCCCAAACCGGGAAACCAGCCTTCACGACCAACTCCCGATTTTGAGGCCCAAACCGGGAATCCAGCCGTCCATCGCCTGAGTTTTGTGGCCCAAGCTCAGAAACCCGCAGCGCCCAGGTTTTGAGGCCCAGACCTGGAAACCGTCCTCAGCCCGAGTTTTGTGGCCCAAACTCGGAAACCATCAGCGCCCAGGTTTTGAGGCCCAAACCTAGAAACCGTCCACTTGTTGGTTTTTCTGTGGCTCAACCACCAAACCGAGCCATAGAGGGGATGCACCGCCCGTGCACCCCGTCGACCCGCAAGTCTTCGCTCGTCGCTGTCCCAGGCTGTCAGCGACCACAGCTGATCCTCAGGCCACCGGTCCCTCAGTCCAAGCCTCACGTCCGCCCTTCGCCACTCTCGGTCCATCGGCACGGCACGTCTCTACTTGACCTTCACCTTGCCTTTGATCTCTGTATCCGTGCTCGACACCTGCACAACACAAGCCAAAGAACATGCGCATTATCCCAGTTGACAATCACTCATCACTCGAGACTCGGCATACACCCATGTATCCGCACAAAGGAGGAAGAGAGGACCTCCATTCCCCCAAGGCACCTCCACCTATAAAAGGAGGCCTCCATCCTCCTCACAAATCATTCAACAGCTCATCAACACATATCTCAAGAGGGATCCATGGAAGAAGGAGTAGTGCCTCATATGTCTTAGCTCTTGTAGCTAACAAGAGTAGAGAGCGAGTGAGTGCGAGTCGGAGAAGTACTGGAGTTGTCGGCTACCTCCGCGCAAGGAACACCGGGATCGCCGGTGTGACTCCGCTTGTACCTCTACGATCTTGTATACTTCTTGAAGTATAAAGGTTCGTGTTGATCTTTGTATTCAAGTTCTTATTATGTTCTAGCTTGTCGCTAACATAGTTTGTTGGACCGATCGTTCACCCTCGGGTGGGTGCTCTAGTAAGAGGGTGCAAGTCCTGATCGCCGCTAGAGTAGTGGCCCTTAGCGTAAATGCGGTGTTTAGGCTAAGTGGTTACAGGTTGGTTGCCTGGGTCTCCACGGTTGAGGAGGTAGGCGGCAGGTGGTGACAGCCATGTCCGTCCTTTGTAATCCACCCACGTTCGGGATTCCAGGTAGAGCTGTATCGGCATAGACTGGGAAACCAGTTTCACCCGTTGACCGAAGCAAGCTATGTTAGTTGAGTTAGAGCACCTAAGGGCTCGTTACCTAGAGAAACCTTGCTACCCTTGTTACCCTTCTCCTTGACTTATCTGGGAGAACTAGACCAAGAGACTATAGCACATCGTTCCATGTGGAAAATACGATACCCTGAATACTTCCGGGTGAAGTGCTACAGCGGTACTTCCGTGCGCTTGCGGATCTTTTCTGCTTACGCTAAGAAATACCAACAACGATTCGACTCGATCTCCCTCAAATCGAAACCACTAAGGCTCAAACTCGGTGAGGGGAGTCATGAGAAGGATAGTGAGCCACTCCTAGGAGATCATGGCTCGAACCTATCTTCAAATCGGTGAATCGAAGAAGTTTGGGGAAGAGGAAGTGGAAACCGATCCAAAACGAAAAAGATTTGATCTACTAGCTCGTGAGGTTAGAGATGAATTCCTCTGGTGGAAGAAAGCGCCTCACAATCTAGCACAAGTGGGTTCAAGCGGAATCGAAAACCGTCTCACGGAGGGGAAGAACTAGACGAATCTCTGAGAGGGCAAAAATCGAAAATGCGAAGAACACACGAACAAGACACGAATCGAACTCGATTTCAGCCATGTCTCGAACCCACGAGACAACAACGAGATTACGGTCTCGTTTCCACAAAATCCCAAGTACACAGAGGTATGATTACAATCTCTCTGCGGATCACAGGCAACGCGGTATGATAGAAAACCTAAGCGGGGGCTAGAGAATGAAAGCTGCAAGGATAGGGAGAGAGGAGGGGTTGCCTCTCTTATTTATAGCCTAATACACTTATTCCCCTTTTACCCCTAGATACAAGAGCGAACAGGCCAACCCTAGGGGTATCCCGGTCCAACTCTGCCGAGTCTTGATCTAACGGCCACGCGCCTTCCTCATCCTTAGCTTCGCCTCGATGCAAGCCTCAGGATGCCGCCACGTGCCGTCCTGTCGACCACCGCGCCTTCCTCGCCGATAGCTTCGCCGCAACGCAAGCCTCTCGGCTCCACCACGTGTCGATCGTCCTTTTTGGACCTCCCCCAGTTTTGAGGCTGAAACCAGGAAACCAGTACTCAGGCTGAGTTTTGTGGCCCAAACTCAGAAACCCACCAGCCCAGGTTTTGAGGCCCAAACCTGGAAAACCGCCCATCCCGAGTTTTGAGGCCCAAACTCAGAAACCGACCATCCCGAGTTTTGAGGCCCAAACTCGGAAACCATCGAGGGTAGTTTTTAGAGGCTCAACTACCAAACCCGCGCTGAAGACGCGATGTGGTTCGCACATCCCGACCACCGGCACCAATGCCGATGCATGTCCAGCCTCCATGCCGGGCACAACGCCTTCGCCTTCCTTCTCGGCCTCCCGCCAAGTGTCATGACGCCATCGTCTTCCTCTCGACTCGGCCGATGCACCGCACATCCCCATGTGCTCTTGCTCGCCGATGCCACGTGCCAGCTACCACAGCTGGTCCTCTGGCCTCCCGATCCATCGGTCCAAGCCTCACATCCGCCCTTCACTGCTCCCCGTTGGCATGACACGTCTCTACTTGACCTTCACCTCACCATCGACCACTGTCTCCGAGCTCCACACCTGCACATCAACACAGCCAAGGGACACATGTTGCATGTTGACTGATCGATCATCACCCAGGAAAGGAACCACAAGGGCACATATCAACCTTGTGTTCGCAATCTCCCCTTTGATGAGTGCATCGTCAACACATAGTAACCATAATCAAAGAGAAAAAGAAAACAAAAGTAGATAGAGGAGGAAGCTCACTCGAAATGTCCAAAAGCCAAAGAAGGACAAATCGAGATATGCACAGCTTGGTCCCCAAAGACATGGGCAACGGTTCGACACAACCAAGCAAAGGATCGGAGCAACAACTCAACAAAGAGCAAAACTCGATCACCCAGAGCGAAAGACTTGGTTCCTAAAGACATGGGCAACGGTTCGACGCAACCAAGTCAAGAACAAGCTAGTCCTCAAGAAGAGGCAGAAAGGGCTCAACACCACTAACTGAAAGCTCGATACCAACTGAAAAGCGCATAAATGTGCAAAACTGCTAGTCCCTCAAGATAGAGGCACAGAGGCTCAACACAACCAGCAGAAAGCTCCATACCAATCAAAGCATCAAAAACTGCAACAGCAGCTAGTCGCTCAAGATAGAGGCACAGAGGCTCGACACAACTAGCTGAAAGCTCCATACCAATCGAAACAATCGAAACTTAGGTACACAAAGGAGCAAAGCAGAAGTGCTCCCCCTCGCTAAAAGAACTGCCCCTCAACAAGTGAAGCATAAAGTTGCAAATTTTCACCATTCAGCAAAAGTTCTCCCCCTTGGGGACAATTTGCAATCAAATAAGAAGGGAAATGAAGCTCAAATAAGCGAAATGGAGCTAGGCCATGCCTATCGGAGCAAGAAACATGCATATGAACCTAAAATGCAAGTCAGCAGCTTCAGGTATATAGTCGATAGAATGAAAGTATGCTCTAAAGAGTGCTGATCCGATAACTTAGCAACAAGCAAACATGCTAGCAAAGGCTCAAACTGATCACAAAATACGAAATATGAACACATAAGCTTAGTGAGCAGTTTTAAGCCATTTAGAAAGGAATTCACCATGAAAATAGCACTGAACATGTATAGACAGGAAGTCAAACAAGTGCTAAACATGTATACAAGGTGAACTACCCCTAGCAAAGTTCAATCATCATGCTATAGAATGAAGCATAGACTTGTGTTTTTCAAATTTTATCGGAGATTTGCAGCGGTTATTAACACAAGTTCAGATTTAGCATATGATTGCAAGAGGTTGAAAGCTTGTCATTGCCTAACTTTTTAACCGAGCTAAGCCTATGCATATTCAATCAGAAGCTTGAATCATCGGTTTCGGTCTTACACTACACGGCTCAAGTTTAACTCAATGTGCAATGAGAAACTGTCTCGATACTATGATGTGCTGACAAAGCAATCCCATCTTGATCTTTTCAAGTTCAATTAGACTTGGTTCAGACTTAGCAGAATATGAACATTCCAAGCAAGTGAATGACTCAGGATTAGAGACATAGCAACCTAGCATATATGAAATAGCACAAGTGACTTCAACACATTCTAAGCATGCTAGTTGCCAATCTCAATGGTGAACATGCATCAAATTTTATGTTCATTAAGCATATTCACCATTTATAAAAATAGCTTAGCTCACAACATGTATCAGTGATCAAAGAGAGCCTAAGCTACAAGCATCATCATATAGCATTGAAGCAAAACTATTCAGAGCATAAGTTCATTCTAAAGATTATAGACATGAAGCTCGAAAATGCAAAGTGCACATGATTAGATGTATGCAAAAGTTAGTCTAGAAGAAATAGAGCAGAAAAACTAGACTAAAAGTATCAGAGCAAAAACAAAAACAACCCAAAATACAAGGGTATCGGAGAGTCAGTCTATGATACAACAAGCAAAGTGCTTCCCCCAACTAAAAGGGGAAACACACACCAAGCTCTCCTCTCAACCTAGCAAAAGTTGAGAGATCCAAGGGCTTGGTGAAAATATCCGCAAGCTGGTTATGGGTGTCTACATGCCTAAGATCAATGTCGCCTTTCTCGTAGTGATCACGAAGAAAGTGAAAGCGGACATCGATGTGTTTGGTCTTGGAGTGAAGAACAGGGTTCTTTGCTACACTAATGGCAGAAGTGTTATCATAAAGCAAAGGAACCCGACTAAAATCTAGACCAAAAACATGCAATGTAGCAACCATCCATAAAAGCTGCGAAGCACAAGAAGCGGCAGCGACATATTCGGCTTCGGTAGTCGACTAGGCAATGCTAGACTGCTTGCGAGAAGACCATGAAACAAGCGAAGAGCCAAGAAATTGACAAGTCCCAGAAGTAGACTTGCGCTCAAGCCGACAGCCGGCAAAATCTACACCGGAGTAACCACAAAGCGAAAGGGTCGAAGAAGAAGAGTACCAAAGTCCAAACTAAGGAGTGTATTGGAGGTACCTCATAATGCGCTTGATTGCTTGCTTGTGGGAAGTCCGAGGGGACGCCTGAAAATGAGCGCACAAACACACTGCAAAGTGTATGTCTGTCCTCGTCGCCGTCAAGTACAGGAGGGAGCCAATCATGCTCCTGTACTCCTTCTGGTCCATAGCCTCTCCGTCTTGGTCCGCGTCCATCGCAATAGTCGTCGCCATGAGCGTCGTAAGAGGCTTGGCCTCACCCATGTCGAACTTTTTCAGGATGTGCTTCGTGTATTTGCCTTGATGCACGAACGTCCCGTCTCGGGTTTGCTTGATTTGCAACCCGAGGAAGAAGGTCAACTCACCCATCATACTCATCTCAAACTCCCTGCTCATAGTATCTGCAAACTTGGCAAAAAGTGCGTGAGAGGAGCCACCAAAGATGATATCATCCACGTAAATCTGTACTAAAAGGGTGTCATTGCCTTGCTTGAGAAGAAACAGAGTCTTATCAACCCGTCCCATTTTAAAACCCTTGGAGAGAAAAAAGGTTTTCAAACGCTCATACCATGCTCTCGGTGCTTGTTTCAAACCATATAAAGCTTTTGAAAGTTTGAAAACATGGTTTGGAGACTTAGGGCTCTCAAAACCTGGGGGTTGCCTAACATATACCTCTTCCTCTATATACCCATTTAGAAAAGCACTCTTGACATCCATCTGGTATAGCTTAAAACCCTTTGAAGCAGCAAAGGTTAGAAGGATCCGAATGGCTTCTAAACGAGCTGCAGGGGCAAAGGTTTCCTCATAGTCTATCCACTCTTTCTGGCAAAAACCCTAGGCTACTAATCTAGCCTTGTTCCTCACTACCATCCCATCCTCACCTTGTTTGTTTTTGAAAACCCATTTGGTACCTATAGGGTGGCAATCTGGTGGGGGTGGAACTAGGGTCCAGACTTGGTTTTGCTCAAAGTTTTCTAACTCCTCATGCATGGCATTCACCTAGTTAGGATCAGAAAGAGCATGTCCAACATCTTTGGGCTCAGAAGAAGCAACGAATGCAGAATGAGCAAAGTGAGAGATTTCATACGCCCGCGACCGCGTGACTCGCTGGTCGATACCGCCGATCATCTGTTGCGGAGGGTGGATCTACTGAACGCTTCGGGGTACTTGCCTTGCCAAAGTCGCCTCCCCCTCGCCAGATGCTGTCGCTCCCTCAGGTGTAGCCGGTGCTTGCTGGAGAGGTGGCTCAAGAGGACCCCAAGTGGTAGATTCATTGGGATCGGGTCCTCGAGCTGAAGTAGTCGTCGCAGGGTCGAAGGGGGTAGCCAGTGGAGTTGGCTTGGGATCAACCCAATCGGCATCTTCCTGCTCCTCCTCCACAAAGATCGTCTCTCCAAGCTCCTGTTCTCCTGCAACATCAAAAGCAGAAGCAACACAAGGCATAGTCTCGTCGAATGTGACCTGGCAGGTCTCCACTATCCGGTTAGTCTCAAGGTTAAGAACTCGATAAGAGTGAGAATGCAAAGCATAACCAAGAAACACACCATCAGCAGAACGAGATTCAAATTTATCCAAATTGCCTTGCTTCAGGATAAAGCACTTGCACCCAAACACCCTAAAGTGAGACACCATGGGTACCTGTCCAAAACGCAAGTCATAAGAAGTCTTTTTCATGAAAGCACGAAGAAAGATGCGATTTGAAACATGGCAAGCGGTGTTGATCGCCTCGGCCCAAAAATTCCTAGGAGTCCTATGCTCATCGAGCATCGTCCTGGCCATCTCAACAAGGGTCCGATTCTTGAGCTCAACAACACTGTTCTGCTGGGGGACATAGGGCGAAGACAACTAATGCTCAATACCATGAGAAGAGCAGAAAGAGGTAAACTGTGAGTTAATGAACTCAATACCATTATCGCTACGAATAGCTCTAATGATATCAGGGGGGAACTCAGTTTTCAACCTCAAAATCAAATCTCAAGCAAAAGAAAAAGCCTCGTCCTTAGCCTCCATGAAGAACAACCAAGAGTACCTCGAAAAATCATCCACGATCACTAGAACGTACCACTTCCCACCCGCTGAGCAAACCCGAGCTGGACCAACAGTGTCCATGTGTAAAAGCTCGTCGGGTTGCTTGGTCATCACCTGATTAACAGGTGGGTGAGAAGCAGCAACCATCTTCCCGTGATGACAGGGATGGCAAACAAGGTCCTTCTGAAACTTAAGCTTGGGCAATCCTTGGATTAGGCCAAGTGAGCTGAGTCTTGCAAGCAAGTCAAAACTCAAGTGACCAAGTCTCCTATGCCACTTCCACAAATCAGAAGAAGGACCAGCCATCAAACATTTAGAAGAGCCGAAAGAACGAGAAAAATCGGCTCGGAAAACACGGCCAAAAGGGACGACCCAACAAACAAGGTCTCCCCAAGAATCCAAAACTCTACTAAGGCCTGTCTTAAAGCGCACTTCAAAATCGTCCTCAAGAAGTTGCGAAACAGAAAGCAAATTAAAATGCAAGTTAGAAACCAAGGCAACATCCTTGAGAACAAAACTCTCGTTGAGTCGAATCGACCCGTGAGAGACAACCTTACCTCTACCACTATCCCCAAAAGTGATGTACTCCTTATGCACAACGGGGTCTAGGCTGGAGAACCATTCCTTTCTTCTGGTCATGTGGCGCGAACACCCGGAATCCATGAGCCACATGTTCTCCAGTCGAAGTTCCTGCATCAATAGAAAGGCAGGAAATTAGCATATGGCACAACACTGTGGTTAGTATACTGAGAAGGATACCACTGTTGTGTCATAGGCCCAGAAAAAGTGTTAGAAGGAACACCAAACTGTCGTTGTCCCATGAGTGGATAGCGATCACCACCAAACTGAAAGGGTGGTCCGCTATGGAACGGAAAACCTCCAAACTCACCTCCATGTCCCATTTGAGTATAGCGATCACCACCATGCTGAAGAGGTGGTCTGCTATGGGATTGTGCAGCAAAGCCTCTTACACCAGGCTCACGGTCGTATTGAGGATGACTAGAACCGCGACGGGCACGACCACCACCGCGTGGTCTAGCTGCCTGATGGGGTGCACCTCTAGGCCTAGCCCACTGACCCTGAACTCCCTGACCCTGCACACCATGGAGAGGGTGGTGCCTGGCCTGGTTGTTCAACTCCAACTCCCTCCTAGCGTCTCTCTTCCTCCGAAAGCAAAACTCAGCTAGGTGGCCCTCGCGGTGGCAATACTCACACTCGAACCTCACCACACTCTTATGTTGTTGGTTCCTATGGTTGCGAGGGTTGTTCACTCTAGTCGGCTTCATGCCTTTCGGAAGGGGTTCGCTAGAGATGCCAGGAAGGGTGTCAAGTGTGTTCCTAAGATGGTTAGGTTTGGGAGCCCACACTTGCTTGCGAGGTGGAGCCTTGGGAGGTTAATCAAGGATGCCATCCTTGGTGATAGGCTTGGAAGGCTCAGGTGGGGTGATCTTGGTGAGCTTAGGGACAACGAATGGTTTCTCACTCGAGTTCACTCCGCTAAACTCACTGATCTTGCCGAAGGTACTAGCGCCCTCCCCACCTGAAACAAAGCATACTCCCGAACCGCCAGATCCCCTCTTGAACTGACTGATAATCATGCCCAACTGCGGCTCACTGCATGATACCCAACTCAAGATCGACCGAAGGTATGTGTTTTCCTCCTCGGTTTGCATCCTATCATGCCGACAGTTGGCAATCTGAAGCTCCATCCCCACGCATCGCTCACACTGAGCAGAAAAAGTGTTAACTGAGCTAGCCTTCAAGGCTTCAGCAAACTTGGCACTAACTTCTGCCAACTCAGTTCGCAAGTCTGGACAAGACTTGCACGCACCAAGCAAAGAAGGCCTCGCCTTCACTTCCTCCAGCTCCTTCCTCAAAGAGGGACACTCTTTACAATCACCCACCAAGTTAAGCCTACCTTTCAGCTCATCATACACTTCTACCAAAGAGGCATACTTGGTTTGCAGGGTGGTAAAGTCGGTCATGTGCGATATGCACTCCTCGCACTCATCCTCCTCGGTCACTCTCACTTCTGACCTAGCCAACTCAATCTCCTTAAGCGTCTCGCCTAGCTTAGCCTTAAACTCATTGCGCTCTCTAGCGGCACGCTTAAGCTGCTTGTCCTGAGCGAGGACTATCTCGGCCAAAGAATCATGCTCACCGGAATGACGCTCGATAAGGGAGGAATTCGATACCTCAGAAGCGTCATCGTCGTCGGTGTCAGCGTGCTCGTCCTGGCACTTGCGGTCCTCCTCGTCCAAAGCCATGGTGCAGAAGCCGTTGGTGGAGCTTCCGAAGAAGCAGAGTCCGTTGAAGCGATCCTCCATCTTGTGCTCGGACTCGTCATCGCTGGAGTTGTCGTCGGAGCTTCTCTCGACGTCGCTGAGGGAGGCGATGAAGGCACGCTTGCCTGCGTCATACGCCTTCTCGAGATCCTTCTTGCGGTAGCCGCCGTTGGTCTTCGGCTTCCCGGCCTTTACTCGCGCTTGTCCTTGCACTTGGAGTTCTGGTTCTTGCCGGGGAAGCCTTTGTTGCGCTTGGGGTAGTTCGCAATGAAGTGATCAGCATCCCCACACTCGTAGCATCCCTCACGTGCGCCACCACGCCGGCGATTCAAGCGGTTGTTGTGGAACCGCGAGAACCGGCTGATGATGAGGGCGAGCTCGCCGTCTCCCAACGCCTCCACATGCTCCTCTATCACTGAAAGCAAAGAAGACAAAGCAAAGAGAGGAGGTGAAACATTAGCAGAAAGAGTCGATCCTCTCTTTCCTGAGACCAAAGCCATGGAATGTGAAGATGGGTTCTTCAGCTTGACCTGAGTTTGGAGATCGATCTCGGTGGACTTGAGCTTGCTCAACAGCTCGTCCACGGTGAGGGAGTCATAGCTGGGTGACTCTATGATAGTCGACACCTTCACCTCGCATACCTTCTGATCTAGGGCATATAGCAACTTGAGTGCCCTCTCATGACCATCATAAGGTAAGTTGGCCCGATTGGCACGCATCTTGTTCACAATCGTCTGAAAATGAGCGAACATAGCATCAACCGTCTCTCCCTCCATCTGAACAAAGTTCTCGTACTCCTGCTTGTACGTCTCGAAGAGTCTCGTCTTGACCTGGACGGTCCCCTCGTGATAGCTTTGAAGCTTCACCTAGATCTCTCGTGTCGTCTCAAGCTCGGAGACACGTTCGAACTCAGGAAGGGAGATGCTGGCCAAAAGAGCGTTACGGGCCTTAGAGTTCGCCTCGTGCTGGTCAATCTAGATCTAACCCACACGAGCCGCAAGGACATCGTACTCAGCATTCTCTCATATATTCCAAACAGAAGATCTGATGTTGTTGAGATAAGCACGCATCTGAATCTTCCAATAGGGATAGTTCGTCCCATCGAAGTAGGGAGCCTTGCCGTTCCCTCGATCGATGTCGCCTGTAAGGAAAATGGACCTCGGGCCATTTAACTTCGGATTTTGGTGTTTGATGAACAACATAACCAAATTGGACTAATGCATTTGCAAGTGTTTGTTTTGTAGTCCAATAGGGTGCAAATGTGACTGGGACAAAAGGCTATGTGATGATCCAATGATCAACACCTCAAGCAAGATATTAGAAGCTCTGTAGAAGACCCTCAAGATCAAGCAAAGTCCAAGGCACAAGATTGGAACCAAGACAGAGCAAGGAATCGCGAAGAAACGAAAAGAAAGGGACATCGGACGCTACATCGGACGTTGCCCACGCAAGCATCGGACGCTCCGTTGGTAAACCCTAGCTCGTGTCAGCGCCAGCAGAGGCATCAGACGCTAAAAATCGAGGCATCGGACGCGACTGTGACACTGTGCAAACCTACACAGCGAACATCAGACGCTCCATTGCCAACATCAGAGGCTACAGGACCCTGCGTCCGATGAACATGCAGAGAGGTTCCAGAGAGGCTCTGGCAGCATCGGACGCGTCCGTTGATCAAGCATCAGACGCTAAGTAGCCGTTGCGACACAGTGCCAGGCTGGCATCTAGGCGTTAAAGGAGCATCGGACGCGTCCGATGGTCGCGACTGCAGCGTCCGATGCTGCGCAGTCAGACCACCTTTGGTGCTCAACGGCTCTATTTGCTTGGGACTCTATATATACCCCCATGGCCGGCCAAAACAACATGGTTGGTGCTCAAGGAAGTATACCAAGTGTATAGACACATATTTAGTTGCTCTAGCCACCAAAGTGCTCAAGTGACATATTAGGTGATTAGTGTAGGTGCTTTGTGAAGTGCTTATGCTAGTTAGACACGCTTTGCGCTTGCTCTAGGTGTTAGGCCTAGTGTTTAGTGAGGTTGAAAACCTCTTATCTACCGTGCTTGCGTGCACCGTGGTTGTACATCGGCGGGGCTTGTAGTCTTGCGAGATCACACCAACCGAGTTTGTGGTGTGGCCGCCTCCGTGTACCGAAGGGAACAAGGCCCGCGGCGGTTTGGCCGAAAGCTTGATAGTTGAAGACGGCGGAGAGCATCCGGGAGAGGCTTTGCCACGAGTGGCTTACCGGAGACCACTGCGTGTGGGGAAGGCCGGAGCTATCCACGAGTTATCCGACCGGGAGCTTGGCCCTTGCGAGGGATTCCTTGCGAGGGGCTCCAACGAGGACTAGGGGGAAGCTTGCGCGCTTCTCGATACCTCGGTAAAAATACCGGAGTCGTCGACGGGAGTTTGCACTCATTATCACACTCTTTAGCTTCCGCATTTATATTGCTACCTTGTTTATGTGCTTTACCTGTCCTAGCTTCCTTTGCTAGTTGATAGGGTTGGAAACTAGGTTGCATAACTCCTTTTGCGGTAGAGATAGCAAACACACTTAGCAAAACCTTAGTTGCACTTTAGATAGTTTACTTTCTTGCATAGGTTTTGACTAGGTGAAAATTAGAGGCCATAGTTTAGAGTAGTAGTTTTAAGTTGCCTAATTCACCCCCCCCTCTTAGGCGTCTCGGTCCTTTCAATTGGTATCGGAGCCAGGTGGGCTCTCTTGTGGACTCTTGGCTTCATCGCCTTCGAGCCGACGCCGCTAAGAGAGGTTGGGATGGATATCTCTAGGCCTCCACACTTTGACGGCACTAACTTCCCTTACTATAGTGCTAGGATGGCTTGCTTTTTAGAAGCCGTTGATCTAGGTGTTTGGAGAGTCACTCACGACCGGATGAAACCCATTAAGAATCCCGAAAAGCCCACCGTGGGTGACGAAAAGGAAATTCATCTTAATGCTAGAGCTAAAAATTGCTTGTTTGAATCTAGTAGCATGGATGTCTTTAACCAAGTTTTTACTTTGCAAACATCCCATGAAATTTGGTTAAAGCTACATGAGCTCCATGATGGTACAAGTAATGTACGTGAGCAAAAACATCACCTAACTAAAACAAATTATGATTCCTTTAAATGAATGATAATGAGCTTGTTCGTGATATGTATTCCCGTTTGAATCTAATTATCAATGAGCTCCATTCTATAGGAATTACAAAGTTAGGTGATGCGGATATTGTAATGTTGGGGGAAAGGACCCTCGGCAGTGACGTCGTGCAGGATGAGTCAGGAGGCAACCCACGCGATGCCCTATTTTTCCGTCGAGAAAACCCTCGTCACTTGATAAGCCCCTCGGGCCTTATTTCCTAACCCTCGGATAACGACTCGGCCTTCGCTGTCGGCTTGCATTTCTTGCAGGAAAGGAGCGTGGGAAGAACAGGGAACAACCCGCGCGCGTGTCGCGCACCTTCGCAAGGAAGGTCAAGCTCAACGGGTGGCGAGCGAACGCGCGCCTCGCGACTGACGAAGCTGAGAGGTTAACCTTCACATCCCGGCGAAGGTGAGCGCAGGCCAGGTGGCGGCGGACACAAGGGGGGCAGGCTAGGGTTTCGATACTATATGTGCTTGTACTATTCTGCCCTTCCGATGTATAGCGTAGAAGAATCTTCCTTGTACCCTTTTGTAATTTGGTCAGCGCCCTTTGGTATCCCCTATAAATACCAAGGGGTGAACAGTGTAACGGCACGGTTTTTGGGAATAGAGCTACAGCACCTCTGTTCCAATTTGCCTTTACCTTCGTATTTTGGTTCTGACGACTGGTGTTACCTTCGCCGCTCCCCTGCACATGTGCGGGGACTAGGCAAGTGTACTACCAACAGTTTGGCGCCGTCCGTGGGGATCCGGAGTTCGTAATGGCAGGAAATAGAAGAGCATCCTCAACCAGAGACAACCGCACAACCAGAGAGGCCGCGGTGACGGTCCAACCTTTAGAAGAAAATGTGGAACCTTCAGAAGAAGAAGAAGTCACCCCAGGGACAGAGGTCCCGGGGCCTCACACTCGGCCAGTATCACAGCCGCACCCACACACCTCCGGAGGGGGTGGAAGAGGAGATGAAGAGGAGTTGGGTCTCGAGGCCTTGGACAGGCTCCAAGAGGGGAATGAGGAGTTGGGTGCCCGTCAACCTCCACCACCCCCACCACCACCAAATTTTTGCCAACTCTACCCAGAAGAGCGAGAGCCAAACCTTCGCATTCAGCGAAGGGCCCAACAAAACACAGATGCCCTACGACCCAAGATCACCACTCTCCCAAATACTGCAAACCCAACCCTGGCCACCATGCTACAATCCACAAAATCTGCCCCGTTATGACGGACTCACTGACCCTCGCCAATTCAAAATGAGCTATGAAGCGGCAGTCGCCGCAGCAGGAGGAGATGAATCAACAATGGTGAAGTCTTTTGTAATCATCCTTCGTGACATTGCGCAGACTTGGTACAGCAACCTTCGCCTCAGAACAGTGGATTCCTGGGCCAACCTCAGAGACAGACTTTGCACAAACTTCAAGGGCATCACAACAGCCCCATCAAACCCCATCGAGCTGTTCAACTGCAAACAAGAAGAGCGCGAACCGCTGCAAGACTATTGGCGAAGGTTCATCCAGATTAGAGCAAGAACTTCGGGGATATCTGATGAGGCCGTGATCCTCGCTGCAGTCAGCGGCCTGCGTCCAGGCCCATGTTCCTCAAAGTTCGCCAGGAAACCAGCAAACACAATCGAAGAGCCTCATGATACAATGGAAAGATACTGTAGAGCGGACATGGACTTCCGGGCAAAGTCCGATGCTCGAAGGTCGCAGCAGAAAACACAGCTGAGGCCCAAGCGAGAGAGAACAACCCTCACCAAGATCAAAGCAACATTGGAGCGATCAACAAGGCAAATCCACTCGAAGACCAGAGAAGGGGCACTCAGCCTTCGGGCAACCAAAACCCACATGGATTTCCACCCCCGCCTGACCAAAGAAACCAACAGAGGGACCCGACCAAAATGTACTGTCATTTCTGTGGCCCAAGGAAAGGGGCACAAACAAAGCAATGTGAGTGCTTCGCCAAAGGAAAAGAGTACCAGGAATCCAAAAGAATCTCATCAACAGAAAACAAACCATCAATCATACCAGAAAGCCAAACTTCAACCCAACCCACCCTCCTTACCAGTACACACCCATAAACTAGGCTACCTTCGCAGCAACCATTCTACGCTCAACACCCACACTACAACCACACCTCATATCAGCAACCTCGATCCCTCAACGCCAAAACACACCATACACTGTCACATACCCGACAACCCCTCAAAACCAAATCAACCAACAAGCGAGCAACGCTTTACCCCACCACCACCAATACCAGCACTGCCGGCCCCCCAGCCCGTCAAATCCGAAGCCCAAACACAGACAACCATCAAAACCCAACATCAACCTTCGGTGTAATACTTGCCATCACGGCGGCTCCAACGAGGATCATGGTAACAAAAGACAAAGGAAGAGGAGCATGCTAGAAGAGTACACCACATGGCTGTTGAAGGACCACACAAATTCGGGCGATGGTCCATATCCCAATAACATTCGATTCCTGTGACATGAAGTTAATGGATTACCGTCACACTGACGCTATGGTGATCGAAAACCAATCTAGCAGGGTGGACAGTCACCAAAATCCTGGTTGACACTGGAAGCTCCGCAGATATTCTGTTCGCGACAACCTTCGATAGCATGAAGCTTGACAGAAACCTCCTGCAACCTGCTGACAACCCTCTATACGGTTTTGGGGGCCAGCAAGTAAGAGCCATCGGAAAAATCTCTTTACCCATAACCTTCGGAGATCAAGTGAACTGCAAAACAGAGCACATAACTTTCGATGTGGTTGACATGTTCTATCCCTACAATGCAATATTTGGACGAGGGTCAACAACGCATTCAACACTGTTATCCATCCTGCATACCTCTGCATGAAGCTTCCTGCTCCGAAGGGGGTTGTTGCAGTATATGGAGATCAAGACGTCGCAAGGGCCGCCAAAGGAACAGTAGCACCTGGGCAACGCAATGTCCACAACCTGTCGAAGCCTCGAGCAACAAACTTCAACACCGAAGGTGAAGTTTGCACTGACCAAACAAAAGCATCACCCAAAGAAGAAACCAAACAAGTCCAACTCTTCGAGGGCAACTCAGAAAGGAAAGTGTTCATCTCAGCCAACCTAGACCTCCAGTCAGAAAATAACCTCGTCTGCTTCCTCAAGGAAAACTCTGACACCTTCGCCTGGTCTGTAGAGGACCTCAAGGGAGTAAACAGAACTCTGATCGAGCATAGCCTAAACATAAAGCCAGGTCATCGCCCAGTCAAGCAAAAGCTTCGCAAAATGTCAGAAGAAAGGAAAGAGGCAGCAAGGGCAGAGGTAAAATACTCTTGGACGCAGGGGTCATCCGCCTAGTCAAATACCCAACATGGCTATCAAATGTGGTCCTAGTCCAGAAAAAGAACAAGAAATGGAGAATGTGCATAGACTTCACCTGCCTGAACAAAGCCTACCCGAAGGATGACTTTCCACTACCAAACATAAGCACCTTGGTTGACAGAGCAGCTGGTTGCCAAATGCTTTCTCTCCTCGACTGTTTCTCGGGGTATCATCAAATAGAGATGAATGAAGAAGATGAGGAAAAAACAAGCTTCAGCACACCTTCGGGCACTTTCTGCTTTCGAAGAATGACAGAAGGCTTGAGAAACGCAGGATCTACCTTCGCACGAATGACGTCCGAAGTCTTCAAAAATGAACACGCCATCTCCGCCTACGTCGACGATTTGATTGTTCAAAGCGAAGAAAAAGAAAACCACATCTCAGATTTGGCAAGAGTGTTCAACAACCTTCGGTCAGCCGGATTGAAACTAAACCCGAAAAAATGTGTTTTCGGGGTAACGAAGGAAAATTACTAGGTTGCATCGTCTCAGCAAGGGGAATCAAAGCCAATCCCGAAAAAATTGACGCCATCATCAATATTGAACCCCCGACAACCAAAAAAGCAGCTCAGCGTCTGTCAGGCCGTTTAGCAGCACTCAGCAGATTCATCTCTAGATCAGCTGAGCAAGGGTTACCTTTCTTCGAAACATTGAGAAGCACAGCTCCATTCAATTGGGGACCTCGGCAGCAGAAAGCCTTCGAGGACTTGAAAATGTACCTCACCAACTTGACCGTCTTAACCAGCCCGAGCAAAGGGGACATTCTAAAAACAGACAGGCCCCGGTCTACTATGTGTCAGAAACCCTCAAAGGTCCCAAACGAAACTACTTAGAGCTCGAAAAGGTAGCATACGCTGTGGTCATGGCTTCAAGGAAGCTAAAACACTATTTCCAGGCACACGAAATCCAAGTACCATCAGCATACCCCCTCGAGAACATTTTCAAGAACAATGAGGCAGTCGGCAGAATAGCAAGATGGGCAGTCGAACTGAACAGCTATGCCATAACCTTCGTGGGAAGAACAGCGATCAAGTCGCAGGCACTAGCAGATTTCATAGCCGAATGGACCCCAGACCCTCGCAGAGATGGAGCCCAATCAGATCCGTTTTGGATTGTGTACGTCGATGGAGCCTGTGGAGCAACTAGAGCAGGAGCCTTGGCTATCCTAGTTTTGCCATCCGGGTCGAAGTTAAGATACGCAAAAAGACTCGACTTCAAGTGCACAAACAACTCTGCAGAATACGAAGCTGTAATACTAGCACTCTCAAGGCTTCGATCTTTATCAGTCCGAAGGGCGGTAATTAAAACAGACTCCCAAGTCATCGCGGAACACATTGAGAAAAATTACAAAGGAAAAGATCCAGAGCTACAAAAATACTTCCAATATGTCCGAAGGTTAGAATCCTTTTTCCTCGGCATAACAGTGAAAGCAATACCGAGGTCGGAAAACAAACGGCAGACAGCCTTGCCAAAGCAGCAGCACAACAACTACATCTGCCCCCTGACGTGTTTCACAAGGTAACAACTCAACCAGCATTTGAAGCCTCCGAAAAGAATGTGAAGCTGATCAATGCGATCCAGAACGAAGACTGGAGAGCACCCATCATGGCCTATATCAACGTGTTGCATGAACCCGAGTCCAAAGAGGAAGAAAACAGACTAAAACAAAGAACTCGAGGGTACAAAATAGTGGACAACATTTTATTCAAAGCCTCAGTGACCTCGCCATGGCTGAAATGCATATCACAGATTGAAGGAAAGGATTTTCTCAAGCTTATTCACGAAGGTATCTGCGGTTCACACAACGGCCCAAGGGCGCTAGTCGGAAAAGCTTTCCGTCAAGGTTTCTACTGGCCAACTGCATTACGAGATGCAGAAGACATCGTCAAACGTTGTGAGGGTTGCCAACTAACGGCAAAAACACAAAAAACGCCCCAGGGGCTCCAACAACTCTGATATGCCCAACATGGCCCCTGCAAAGATGGGCAATGGACCTCGTAGGTCCACTACCAACAGCTCCAGGAAACCTTCGCTACGCAGTGGTAGCTGTGGAATACTTCACGAAGTGGATTGAAACTAGACCGTTGGTTTCCATCACCTCCCTAGCCGTGAAAAAGTTTTTCTGGCAGCAACTAGTTTGTCGGTTTGGAGTTCCCAAACACCTAACCGTCGACAACGGCACTCAGTTTGACGGCGAGGTCTTCAAAGAATTCTGCGCACAAATTGAACAGCCTTGTGTTTCGCCTCAGTTAGGCACCCTCAATCCAATGGCTTAGTCGAAAGAGCCAATGCAACAATCTTCGAAGCCATATCCAAAAAATTACAAGGCAAGCCCAAGGGAAAGTGGGCGGAGGAGCTAACCTCGGTAACCTGGTCCCATAACACTTCAGAATGCAGAGCAACCAAATTCACACCTTTCAGGCTACTCTTTGGGGAAGAAGCTATGTTGCCAGAAGAACTAAAGTATGGCTCTCTCAGAACATCCCTCGAATCAGAAGAACAAAACCAGCTGCTTGACAAAGATTTGCTCGAAGAAACGAGATGCAGCGCAGTGTTCAACCTTCGCAAATATCAAGAAGAAACCAGAAAATGGAGAGACAAAAAGGTGAGAATCAAAAATTTGAAAAAGGGTGACCTCGTTCTCATTCGGAAACAAAATGCAAACATGGCGGGAAAATTCCAGCCAAAATGGACAGGACCATACCTGATTATAGAATGCAATCGTCCAGGGTCTTTCCACCTCTCCGACAGCGAAGGAAACCGTCTACCTCACACCTGGAACATTGACGACCTTCGCAAATTCTACCCATAGCGGAGCCTTAGCGAGCTCTCGCAATATGTAAGTTGCATTTAATCTCTCATTTTTTCAGTACCATTCTTGTAACCAAAACAAACGGAGCTGCACTCTTTTTCCTTACGAAGGGGCGTAAGGTTTTTTAACGAGGCAGTTTTCCAAAAGTCCTTAATAAAGGCATCAACCCCCGGAAAAACAAAACTCTAAAGTCCTTTTTCAGTTTTCCATTAACATCGATAAAAGCAGCCCTTGTCCAAGAGCGCTTATAATCGATGAAAAACACCGAAGATTGCTTTGAAACACAATTTTTTTTGAAACAAACTTGGGAAAAGCAAACTTCACCTCCACCTAAGACAAGGGGATGTGCGAAGTCCCAAAAAGTCGAGCACCCTCGCGCAAAACGCCAGGGGCTCGCAAATCAAACTTCACCTCCACCTAAGACAAGGGGAGGCGCGAAGTCCAAAAAAGTCGAGCACCCTCGCACAAAACGCCAGGGGCTCGCAAAGCAAACTTCACCTTCATCTAAGACAAGGGGAGGCGCGAAGTCCAAAAAAAAGTCGAGCACCCTCGCACAAAACGCCAGGGGCTCGCAAATCAAACTTCACCTCCACCTAAGACAAGGGGATGCGCAAAGTCCAAAAAAGTCGAGCACCCTCGCACAAACGCCAGGGGCTCGCAAAGCAAACTTCACCTCCACCTAAGACAAGGGGAGGCGCGAAGTCCAAAAAAGTCGAGCACCCTCGCACAAAACGCCAGGGGCTCGCAAAGCAAGCTTCACCTCCACCTAAGATAAGGGGAGGCGCGAAGTCCAAAAAAGTCGAGCACCCTCGCAAGACACACCAGGGGCTTGCAAAATTAAAACGTCAACCCCACCTCATACAAGGGGAGGCGCGAAGTCCCATAAAGTCGAGCACACTCGCACAAAATCCCAGGGGCTCGCAAATCAAACTTCACCTCCACCTAAGACAAGGGGAGGCGCAAAGTCCAAAAAAGTCGAGCACCCTCGCACAAAACGCCAGGGGCTCGCAAAGCAAACTTCACCTCCACCTAAGACAAGTCAAACAACCTCGAAAAGCCAAAAGCGTCAAACGAGCCTCGCTAAAAGAAAAGGGCGAGTCGCTGTTTTTCCAAATCAGCTTACGAAAGCATTAAGCCAGCCTCGCAAAAAGAAAAGGGGGCGTCGCTATTTTTCCTAATCAGCTTACAAAAGCGTTAAGCGAGCCTCGCTAAAAGAAAGGGGGGCGTCGCTGTTTTTCTAAATCAGCTTACGAAAGCGTTAAGCGAGCCTCGCAAAAAGAAAAGGGGGCATCGCTTTTTTTCCTAATCAGCTTACGAAAGCGTTAAGCGAGCCTCGCTAAAAGAAAAGGGGGCGTCGCTGTTTTTCCAAATCAGCCTACGAAAGCGTTAAGCGAGCCTCGCTAAAAGAAAAGGGGCTGTCGCTATTTTTTCAAATCAGCTTACGAAAGCATTAAGCGAGCCTCGCAAAAAGAAAAGGGGGCGTCGCTGTTTTTCCAAATCAGCTTACGAAAGCGCTAAGCGAGCCTCGCAAAAAGAAAAGGGGGCGTCGCTGTTTTTCCAAATCAGCTTACGAAAGCGTTAAGCAAGCCTCACAAAAAGAAAAGGGGGCGTCGCTGTTTTCCTAATCAGCTTACGAAAGCGTTAAGCGAGCCTCGCTAAAAGAAAAGGGGGCGTCGCTGTTTTTCCAAATCAGCTTACGAAAGCGTTAAGCGAGCCTCGCAAAAAGAAAAGGGGGCATCGCTGTTTTTCCAAATCAGCTTACGAAAAGCGCTTAGCGAGCTCGCAAAAAGAAAAGGGGTGTCGCTGCTTTTTCCAAATCAGCTTACGAAAGCGTTAAGCAAGCCTCGCAAAAAGAAAAGGGGGCGTCGCTGTTTTCCTAATCAGCTTACGAAAGCGTTAAGCGAGCCTCGCTAAAAGAAAAGGGGATGTCGCTGTTTTTCCAAATCAGCTTACGAAAACGTTAAGCGAGCCTCACAAAAAGAAAAGGAGGCGTCGCTGTTTTTCCAAATCAGCTTACGAAAGCGTTAAGCAAGCCTCGCTAAAAACAAAAAGGGGCGTCGCTGTCTTAGTAAACAACTCTCTTAAAATAAAATCGAGCCTCGAGGGTCAAATATCCTTTTCCTCAAATTGCAAAAAATGAATAGCATCCGCACAATACAAACTTACAAATAGTTTGCTTCTGTACAAAGCAACTACAGTGTGATGAACACTCAATAGAAAATATAAAATTACAAGGAACCATCACCATCCTCAATCATCATTAAATAATCAAAACCCTCGCTACCCTCCTCAAACACTATATCCACCGGAACTATGGGTCCCCACAACAAAGGAGGCACAGAAACAATCGGCAATTCCCCGAAAAAAATGCTCGCCCTATACATATATGTCCGGTCCGTATAACTAACTTCCGAAGGCTCCTCCTTCGGAATTACAAGTGAACCGTTGGAACCCAGTTCAAGGTTGTTTCGTCCAAAGAAAAAATCCAAAGTCGTTCTCTCGTCGACATCATCATCAACAACAGCTGGTGCGGACGAAGAAGAACCAAACAAAAAACGTGTAGCTTGTCGATCAGTATAATCTACCTCGCGCCAAAAACGCCTCGACCTGCTGTTCTTCGAGTCGTACCTTCGCAACTTCGACCACCAAAAACGCTCAAAACTCAGCGAAGGATGTTTAAATTTAGCCCGAGCCCAGGATTCACCAGTTATCAAGACATCTTGGTAATTTAGCGTCAGAGGCTTCACATCAAATACCTCTAGCACGGTTCCATCAGCAACCTGCATTTTCACAGAGTCAAGAAAGAAACTCAGTTTCGCTAAGTCATTTCCACCACCCAACATATTACAAAACAACCCTCACTTGAGCTATCCCTATTTTTCACACCTGCTCGGGATCCGTCCCACTCTCCTCCGCTGCAGCCTCGCCGATAGCAGCAGCCTCGCCAGTAGCAAGAGTACCCGCCACAGCCTGATCAGCAGCAGTAGCTTCGACTTCAGCCTTTTCCTCAACAATAGACACCATAGTGGCATGGGTTTCCTCGGCCAAGGGAACCTCTTCTGCCGAAGGAACGTCCTCGGAGCCGAGCGCAGGTGCGGTTTTGGAGCAACCAGCAGCATCATCAGCCGCTGACGGCGAAGGCATCGCGTCCCTCCGAGCCTACAAAGGGAAAACGAAGAGGGCGGCACAGATATGAATGCCAATATTTCCCACTTAAATAAACTAAAAACCAACTTTACACAAATACCACAAACCTGACGTGTAGCTTCGGCAGCCTCCTCGAAAGCCAGGACCCTACCTCCGCCAGCTATCCAAAACCTTCGGAGCAAACGCATGGCGCAGTTGCGAACCTCCGCATCGTTTATCTTCATAGCCCGCACATCATCAACTGTTGGAAATACATGGCTCGGCCTCTTCACCTTTCGAAGATGATCACACTCAGCTTGGCGAAGAGTACCCGCCTTGGCCAAAGCTCCGGCATAGCCCCCGAAGTCAGCCGCATTACAAACCAATGAGCTGAAAACGTCAAGCTCATTGGTCAACCAACCTTCGAAAGCCTCGGCGTTATCAGCAGATAGTGGCTCCCCAGCAGAGCCGCCGGCTTCAGTCAAGTAGACGTCAACCTTGTCTTTTATCTTCACCATGCTCTTTCGCCATGCCTCCGACTGAGAAGCCAGCTCCGAGGACAACTCATTTATACGACTCCTTGCAGAGACCAAGTCCTTGTCCTTATCACGACAAGATGCCAATAGTTCAACATTACGGTTTGCGACACCCTGTGCTTCCTCTCGGGTTTTCTTAACCCTCTCAAGAGCTCCTTTAAGCTCGATTTCTTTGTTCTCTAAACTACGCCGAAGGTCTTTGTTTTCTTTCTCAACCTCGGCCAACTGCCTCCTCAAAAAATCATCGTTAATACCTGCCCTTCGGCGCGCAGAGCGACCGAGAAGCATCAACTCAGCCAATTTAACGTCAATATCATCGTGAAGCTCATCGAAGGGTTGGTTGACCAATCGGCTTCCGGCACACAAATCCGACCAAACACTCGTCCAAGGAAACGCCTTTCCTCCGGAGCGCATTGCAAATGGCATTCTCGAAGGTCCGGGCTCGTGAAAAGTTCCATCGCCGGATCTGAAACTCCAACCTTTTTGGCAAAATAAGGAAGGCTGCACCGGCTAGCCTCGCCATACGGCCTTTTTCCAGGATGTCTTTCCGATTCAAGCTCACCCTTCACCTCAAAACCATCAACCCAAATGTGTGACCCCGCAAACTCGGGCACTGACCCTCGCGCGGGGCTTTCAGGCTCGAGCTCCCGCAGCATCTCATCAATGCTTAGGGCAGCCTCAGCGTCAGCGCTCGACGAGACAATCGCTTTCCCTCGGTCTTCAGCGATGGACAACTTAGGACTTTCAGGTGGCTTAGTTAAGTAATACTAACTTTGGGGGTTTTTACTTTCTTGCAACGACACGTCGACTCAAAAGGTACGTGTAGATGACCGCACTATGCTACCCTGTGGTCTAATGTTGGAGGTAGCCCTCACATATGATGTACTCATATATGTGGGGTAGTTGAATTTATTTTATGCAATGTCGCACCTACGCTCAGGTAAGTGTGAGTTGTGAGAGCATGACCAAACAACCGTTGGTCTAGGGAAGAGCTAGTTTGGTACTGGAACCTGTACTC